>OX359284.1:26435329-26622829 GCA_947179155.2 Hedera helix
GCCGTCCGAATATCTGCAAGTTGAAAATAATGTTATTACGTATTAGATTGGTTGATTTGGGTAAGAATGCCGCTATGGAGATGTTCTTTTGTTTCTATTTTGTTGAATATATGGATTTGAAGGAAAGGAAAGCTATGGATGTGTTTTTTTGTGTTAAAATCTGAAAAGGAAATAAATGCATCTCCAGCTCACAATCATTTTTATTTTTTATTAATATTCTGTCAATTATTGACTAAGAATATATTCACAATTTTAATGTGAGTAAACTGCCAATAATGTAGTATCATTTCTCCGTACCACAAGGCTTAAAGTACTTGCACTTTATTTTTCCAACAAAGCAATGCGGCATACCAACTGAATCAACCTGGAACATATATTTTAAGAATGAGTAACGTTAGTAATTGTCTCAAATGATGTGATATTAAATAAGATAAATACAATTATATTTTATGAATTATTCAATCATAATAATATAGTCAACTAATGTAAGCTATTTTTTCTTTCGTTCGTTTTTAAAATAGGAGAGGAACCAGAAGGTCAAGAAAATTGATTGGATAAAGTTAGAAGTTATATCAAGAGGTGCTGCACTATTTCAATCAAATATTGTAGGCAGACCCCTTGTCACGCCTCGAAATATATGCACTTGCGCGCTACAACGAATTTGGTGATGACTAAACAACCTTTATTCATAACATTAACTTAAAGGTAATGTACACAATAAGTTTTTATATAAAAAAAAAAATTATAATATTATTGATTTGAATCATATTACAATGCCAAGTTTCTTACCTTCCATTACAAGTCATTTTGACTTAATTTCTATTACACACAAAGAGTACAATAATAAAATTTCCTCTTCAACTTTCTCTTTACCGCTAGATACTTTTGATATTCTTCCTTAGCTTATTCCCGAAGTACGACAAAGCAACTTGTCATTTCAAATATTTCTCGTGAAAAGTTCATAAGCACGACGTTTTCTGTGTTTTTCCCTAGGAAAATATTTTTCTTTCACGAAACAATATATTTAGGTTTTAAACTTCCCGAAACCTAGTTGTAGGTTATAAGTCTTAACCTTAAACGTTTACAATCGTAGTTTCAAGTCGTATTAGATTTTTTCAAAGTTTACCCAAACAGTTTTTCGTTAGGTATTCGATTCATAATTCTAGGGTTTTAATTCTTTAACGTTTTAAGATCGTATTTATAATCCTGATTAATTTTTCGGGACATTACACTCACCTCAACTTATAAGAATTTCATTTACGAAATTACAGTATAATTTTCTCTAATCATTTAATATCATATTTATAAGTTTTATAAATATTCGGAATTTTACACCCCTCATCAAGTAATAATAGATGCCATTGACTCTTCTCTGACTGTTAACAATTTCAATATTGATAATTCTAGTATTCGGACTATTATGCCTATAATCTCTCAGTCTGATCATGAACTCATAAATAACTTAAGAGTCTAATACACCCCCCTTGTTTGACTAAAATCCAAAAATAATGCTAAAATTCCATAGGAACAAGCCAACTGTACAATGATGTTCCAGAGATTCCCTAAGAGAACCTTTGGAATGAGCTAGAGTAGCTCCTTCATTCCGAAACGGAAAGGAAAGAACAAATAAGGAACCGCATTCTGGTTTATATACCCTTAGAAAACAACATTGACCATCTTCGCTTTGAAGAAACAGTAGAAACGCATTTCAAAATTGAGATAAAAGTGGGGAGACGTCTCCGTATGGAGGGATATTCCCCCGGCTCTATTAAAATGAGTCTAACAAAGATTCGAGAACTCAAAATGATCCAAACGGTTTCAAAGATCCAATACACATTTTTTGTGCATTGGGCTCTTTCATTAACTAACATAAATATCAACAAGTTTACCATATTTTTTTAATAAAAGAATAACGAGATGGCTCCATGTGCTCTGAGTTATTATTTGAATTCTGATCCAGAAATATTACCAAAGTATTTTAAATGGGGTTATTTTGACGTGGGTTTATCTCAAACCTAGATTAACCTAAGTTAGATGAAATCTCTATCTCTCTGCTTAAAAATAAAATATGAAACTTCATACACCTTAAAGTTCATAAGAAGGATTTTACCTATTTAACAAGGAAATTATCTACTCCATTCGACTAGTTCCTGGTTCGAATTCTGGTCAACCCACTATCACATAAAAATGATATGTATAGAAATCCTTCTTTGATTTTTGCAATCCACTTACAAAAAATTTGGATAGTTATACATAGATATTGATTGACATA
This sequence comes from Hedera helix, assembly GCA_947179155.2. Taxonomy (NCBI): domain Eukaryota; kingdom Viridiplantae; phylum Streptophyta; class Magnoliopsida; order Apiales; family Araliaceae; genus Hedera; species Hedera helix. The sequence goes on from OX359284.1 coordinate 26,437,602, forward strand.
GACATATAAGTCATGTTATACTATTGAATAACAAGCCTTCAGTTTTCTATATTTTGAGTTATTGAAAATTCGTGTACTTGGGAGTGATATGTCGAAAAGATTGTGGCATTGTCCGAGGTATTTCAATGAGTCCCCAAAATGGGATGATGCCAAAAAGGGTTTTTATCCTAACATTAATTGGTTGTGTATTAGTGGATGATATATATTTGAGTCCGCGATATATTGCCACAATATATTGGTATTGGACTTGTCAATCGATTTATAATCTCTCGAGCACAACCAATACACATTCGAACTTCCTTTACTTGTAAGAGTACATCTTGGATCTGTCGATTATGTTATGGCTGAAGTCATACTCACGGTGATCTTGTGGGATTGACATCATGGGGCCATGGATGACTATATTTATGAAAACAAACTCCGGGTGAATATGAAGCGCATGGATACAAGTTAAGCCTTGGAATGAAAGACATTTCTAAATCCACTTTGTCTACGAACAAGAAAGCTACAGGTAATGCATGTAAGACCCCGAATTTTATGAAATATAAAATTTAATTTTTTCTTCATATATATTTTCATGAAACAGTAAGTGGTTAAATTGATAAAGTAAAAAGTTAAGGATGTTATGTGTAGATTATATTATGTCGGACAATATTCGTTTGGTCGGGGAATATTCGTTCTGTCGGGGAATATTCGTACGACGGCGCCGTACGAACCAATCATTGGTGGACCCCACAAAGAATAATTGTCGGATATAAAAAATGACATAAATAATTTTTAAATGGTCAATGGTACTATCACTTTTAATTGTTAAAATATTCCGTGGTAAAAGAATAGTAATATACGATATTACAGGTAACATACGGTATTGCATAGTAGCACACAGTATTGCACAGTAGCACACGGCATTGCACAGTGTTTCGTATTATTAAACTGATAAAGTGGTTATCGTACAATATTTGACTTTATTGTCACATGCGCAATAATTCATATTATTAAACTAATAATTGTCACAGTAGCATAGGCACAGTAATTCACATTATTGAATCAATAATTGTCATGACACAGTAACGTATTCTTTCTTTTACATATTTTCTGCATTATTGTTATCTCTATTATGGTGTTATTTAAATAGTTGTATTTCATTAATTAATTGACTTGATATATAACTCAGAGAGCCAACTACACTGTATTTATAACAATTAGTCATAATAATGAATAAGTGTGAATTATTGTTAAATAATTGAATTGATAAAGTTATTTATTTATAATATAAAGTTAAGTGATATAAAATGAATGGTATAGATTAAAGATAATATAAAATTTGAAATAGATGGTGTAGATTAAAAGATGATCTTTAAATGAATGGTTTAGATTAAGGAAATCTTAAAAGATAAAATGAATGGTATAGATTAAAGATAATATAGAATTTGAAATGGATGGTGTAGATTAAAAGATGATATTTAAATGAATGATTTAGATTAAATAAATCTTAAAAGATGAAATGAATGGTATGGATTAAACATTATCTTGAAATGAACAATTTAGATTAAATTATGAAATCTTGGTTATGATAAGATTTTTGGCTATAAATAGAGGCCTTAACTTAAGGATTTTCCATAAACTTTCTTACTTGTTTTTTCTTTCTCTCTCTAAATACTTCTTGTGAAAAGTTCTCTCTAAGTGTGCTTAAGTCATCTTGAGTATTTGTGAAGATCTATAAGTGTACGTGTACTGTTCAAGTTAATCAACCTCATTTAAATCAATATCCAGTCACGTGTTAAGGTAAGGGGTTATCATTATTTGATTCTCAAAAATAATATCGTTTCTTTCTTACTCATAAGATGTGTCATTTATTTCCATGTATTAATTTATGGGAATAACCTTACGGCGCGGATTACCGCCATTTGGTGAATAACCTTTCGTATTCATTCCTTATTAATCTATGAGAATAACCTTACTGCGCGGATTACCGCCTGTTTGGTGAATAACTCTTCGTATTCAATTTTTATTAAATTGTGGGAATAACTTTACGGCGCGGATTACCGCCTGTTGGTGAATAACCTTTCGTATTCATTCCTTATTAATCTCTGAGAATAACCTGACTACGCGGATTACCGCATGTTTGGTGAATTACTCTTTGTATTCATTTCTTATTTGTCTCTTGTGGAAATAATTTGTTTACACGAATTATCAGATGACACTTTTATTGCATATTCGTTTATAATATCATTTTCTTTGATACTCGTAAGTAGTATTATTTTCCTTTATACTCATAAGGGATACCATCTTTTTCATCTTCCATTATTCAAACTTACTATGGTAAGGGATATTAATTTCCTTCACCTTTTGTTAATCAAACCTGCTACGGTAAGGGATATTATTTTCTTTCATACACCTAAATCGAAACTTATTATGGAACTATTGCTTCTATAATTCCTGAAAATATTATATGTTCCATAATAGTTGCACTTCATCATTTCAATTGAACCATCCTATTTACGTGAACCTTTCTATTGAACTGTAACCATTATTCTGAACTGTGGATCTTGAATATCATTTTTTTGAATTTCACTCCACATCATGTTGACAATTTGGACATTATTTGAATATGTACAAAGTAAACTTCTGATACTTATTGTTTATCCTGTTTCTTCTGTTCATCATTTATATTATTCTAATCATCCAAAATCAAGTTGTTGTGAATATCTGTGGCCGAGGGCACATATGCGATATAATTGTTGAACAGATGATAGGTTAAAGACGATATAATAGGTTAAAGGCGATACATCTGTTCGGTGTCTTTTATGGCACGTGGTGAATGTAATGACCACGAATTTCATTAGTCATTGTAAATATACTTAATAAATATTTAGCAATGAATTTAAATTTTTCTCATTAATTAATTGTGCATTAGATAATTAAATAAATGTACTTATGTGCTTGTATATTTATTTAAAGAATTAAAGCAAAGTGTATAATTAATTAAAGCAAATCTAATTGGATTATATTTTAAATTCAAATGAGTTGATAAACTAGGTTAAAGATATTAACCTAGTAGCCCATGTAATTAATTTAATTACTAGCCCATGTAATTAATTAAACAAGCCCAATGCTTGATTTAATTAAATGTAGCATAGTTATTTAAATGCTAGCCCAATGTGGTATTTAAATTGAGCCCAAACAATTTAATTAAATGAGCCCAATAGAAGTTATTCCCAAGCCCAATGTGAAGTCCATTAAGGGTCAAACTTTGGTCAATATATATATATATATATATATATATATATATATATATATATATAGATGTATATATGCACATTTTTGCATTAAAAATAAAGGAAAAATGGCTTGGATAATCCAATTTGCTGAATTCTTGGGGGCCCCACATGGATAACTTGACTTCTTAGATTGCTTGGAAATCCATCCATGTCATATAGTGGTTGAACAACCCTAGTCATTCCATGAGTAAATCAAATGGTCATTCAATCAAATAGTAAGCATGATTAGCAATTAAATTGACCAACATGGGTGAATTAGTGAGTTAATGGTGTGTTAGTGGTTGGCTATAAAAGAAACACTCCACACTTGTTCAATGTTTGTTAGTTCATTTGAAGTTGCTAGAAAGAAAAAGAGAGAGAGCATTTGAGAGCAAAACACCTAAGTGTTGAGAGAAAAAGCTAAGGAAGGTCTTGGTGGATGTCCTCAAGCTACACAACTTACTTTGGTAGAAGGAGAAGAAGAGCATCCAAGACCTCAAGGTTTAAAAGTGCTCTCAACTTCATCTTATTTCATTTTTGTAGTCTAGAAAGCTTTTGATCGGTTAAAATTAATTTTTAACCGATCAAAACTCGTTTTGATGATCTAGAAGTATTTAACTATGTAATATATGTATATTCATAGATATATGTGTTTATAAAATATTTTGGTATGTTAGAAATACATAAAAATGGTAGAAAAGTTCATAACACAATTTTACCGGTAAACCCTAACTATGCATGCTAGGTTTATGGTTGTATTTTGAAATGTACAAATTGGAAAGTGGATTTTTATGGCTAGAAAGCTAGATCTATGAGTTTTAAAGATAAAACCTTTTTGAACTTTTCAAAAATAATGAATAACAAAGAAGTTATGGCTTTTACCGCAAAGGATGTTGATTTTAAAACCCTATGTTGCATTGTGAGCCATTTTGAGTCTAGTTACGTTTGGAATTTGGATTTGTGGTCTAAAGAGAAATTGTAGAGGGGGAAATTCTGATGAGAATGGACTCAAGAATCACCCCAAAATGTTTTCGTATGAAGAAGTTATGGCTGTCGGAGCGTCGGAGGGTCGAACAGTCAAACAGTTGACTTTCGGATAAAACGGCTGACGCAGCCGCGTCAGGAGTGACGCAGCTGCGTCAGAACAATCTGCTAAGCAGATTTTTGGTGCTCCGGGTCGGGTCGGGTCGGTCCGGGTCGGGTCGGGTCGATCCGGGTCGAGTTTTCTTTGAAAAATTAAGTTGAAATAGGTGTAAAATGAATATATTTGGGTATTAAACAAATTTATATGGAGTCTATTTGTAAATCAATGCTATCTAAATGTTTAAATTAAATACTAAGGTTAACCCAATTTAAAAGTTAACTTTTGGTATTATTTAAAGAGTATTAAAATATTACTACATGGTTAATAATATTAATAAGTAATCAAATATTATGAAATGATTGATAATATTAGTAAGAGATTAAAATATTATTAAATGAGTAATAATATTAATAAGTCAATAAAATATTATTAATAAATAATAATATTAGTAAATGAATAAAATATTATTTAATGATTAATAATATTAGATAATGAATAAAATATTATTAAATGATTAATAATATTAGATAATAAATAAAATATTACTAAATGATTAATAATATTAGATAATGATTTAAAATATTATTAGATGATTAATAATATTAATAAGATAATAAAATATTATTAAATGATTAATAATATTGGATATTAAATAAAATATTATTAAATAATTAATAATATTAGATAATGTTTAAAATATTATTAAATGGTTAATAATATTAATGAGGTAATAAAATATTATTAAATGATTAATAATATTAGATAATTAATAAAATATTATTAAATAATTAATAATATTAGATAATGATTTAAAATGTTATTAAATAGTTAATAATATTAAATAATAAATAAAATATTATTAAAGGATTAATAATATTATGAGGTGAATAAAATATTATTAAATGATTAATAATATTATAAGGATGATAAAATATTATTAAATAATTAATAATATTATAAGGACAATAAAATGTTATTAATGGATTAATAATGTTAAGTGATTGATAAAATATTATTAAAAGATTAATAATATTAGAAGACTAATAATGTATTATTAAACGATTAATAATACTACAAGACTAATAAAATATTATTAAATTGTTAATAATATTATATAAGTGTATGAACTATATTAAATAATTAATATAGGTTCCTTGTATTTGAAATATTATCAAGTAATTAATGATAATGTTTCCTATGTGTTTATATACCCATAATTATATAATTATGTGGTTCGTAAGGTTTATAAAGGTCATTATACTTACAAGTATATGATACTAATTTAAGATCAAACTGATTTAATTATTAGGTCCGTTCAAGGATTGTTAAATTAAGTTGGTTAGCAGTAAACGACGCACGAGGCAAGTCTTCTACCCTTAACTTGTACTTATTGTTGCAATTATTATTCAACTTTAATTACTTTGAGCAATTCAATTATTGTTGAGCAAGTATCTACACTCGTAGATATTTGACAGACCTTTGAGTGAATTAATTATCGAAAATTACTTCACATCGTTATTGATTATTGTATTCGCACATAGTGCTTTTGCAAACTGTTTAAGAACGTCTAAGCTAATTGTTTCGGCTAGACAAATGCATGTTAAATTCATTTAGTTGAATATTATAAAAGCTTATCCAAACCATTGGCTGGTGCGGATTCTTACAGTAAGACTGAGATAGAACAACCCTAGTTAAAGGGGATTTTTATTTGTCGGAGACCCGACAGCGCTCAAGAAAACTAAATGTGATGCATATACATAGGACATGAGAGGACTGATCCCCTCAAGTGTCCCGTTATTTTTAACAAGGAGTCAGACATTGTATGTCTGTTTTACCTTAGTAGCAGTTCATGGTCATTAAGGACCACTCAGCAGTAAAGAGTCAATTCCTTCTTTTATTGAACATTGATTCTTGTTATCCTTCACAATTGCTATTGTTGAAACCTTGAAGTTATTTCCCTTCATCATGATATATCGTATGATTGTTGTTTATAAACTTGCTGAGCCATTTAGTTGCTCATTCTTGCTATATCATGACTATATTTCAGCCATTCCCGAAAGCTCTAAATCGGACAAAGGCAAGGGGAAAGCGAATGTTTAGTTTTAGTAATTGCATGTTAGTTTATATTACTGTTATGTAATTACTGTTGTAAATCTTTTGTATTTCCCTTAAGATATGTAATGTTAAGATTAAGGTAATAGACCTTGGGAAGTGTAGCCTTTTGATTAAGGAACCTTTTGTATTATTCCGCGAAGTTTGAATACAATATATGTATTTCATTGTTGTTATGTATTGTACAGTGAGAACCAAACCCGAGGTTAAAGAACCTGGATTTGGGGTCGTCACAGGTTGGTATCAGAGCTGTAGGTTAGAAACGCTAGGATTGCGAAACCTAGGTTATAACCTTAGTACTAAACTCATATCGAGTGCGTTAGGAGATGAATCGGGGAGATTCATCATGTTGTGTATTTTTGGAAGTGGATTGAGAAAATCCATCGAGCCGAGATGTACATGATAAAATATCATTTCATTTCATCAATGAATATATTTTATTGCTGTACTAACATGTGTTATTTATGTTATTGTAGGATGGCAGAGATAGGACAAACGAGCACTGCTGTAGAGGAGGTGATTTTTACTGATATCCACATGGATACAGTACAGCCACGGGTGGCTGCACCGGTCGAGGAGCCAGAGTCAGATCCCGAGGAGGGAAATAGAGAGGACGCTGTCTGGGGCGGAGTTATGGGGCAGTACAGTGAGGAGGAGGCTGATACTGATGATGATGAGGATGAGGAGCCAGCGGAGTATATTGATGGCATGGGCACTGTCGCCAGTGACATCATCGATACTCTCACTACAGCTAACGAGGAGCTAGAGGAGAGGGTTCAGCACCTTGAGGAGCAGAACCAGATCCACCAGCAGACAGAGGATCAGTACAGAGATACAGCTTATCAGTTCTCTGGCGAGAACATAGAGTTGAAGGCGAGGATGGCCGAGATGGAGGCCAGGTTGGTAGCCGCTGAGCTGAAGATTCAGCAGACAGAGGCAGAGAGGGAGGCCATGAGGGGCCAGATGCAGCAGGCAGTCGAGGATAGACTAGATATGGAGGTACAGCGTGATGCAGCTCACGGTCAGATGATGGAGCTGGAGGAGGAGGTTAGGGAGAAGAAGGTGAGGATAGATAGACTCAGTTACGTCTATCGCTCATCAGTTGGTAGGATCCAGCGTAGGGTGCACTATTACCCTGCCGAGGAGGGCCAGACCTTGCACACCATCAGTAGGGATGTGGTCAGGGCTATTGGAGATGAGGAGTACTACGATGCGGTTCGTCGAGGGATGCGCCGTTAGTTGTATTATTTCTTTTATTATGTTGTACGTACATAGATGCAGTAGAAACCCAACTTTTGTTTTGATAGAGGGTTAGTATGTTGTAAATCCCAACTCTATGAAGTTGTGGGATATGTTAGATCCCGTCTTTTGTTTTAACTATCGGGGTTAGCAGCGTTTATAGCAGTATGCTTATGATGTAAAAGTGCTACGCACTGTGTTTTAGCATATGAATATAAATGCATTTTCGTTTATGTTTATATGTGTCAAGATGATTATTTGTGCTTTAGTTTAAAATACTTAAGCTACAAAATGAAAGTAAAAAGATTGAAACAACTTTAATTAATTAAATTTTCTTTATACAGAAAATGCCGCCACAGAGAAGAAATCAACGACTACCCCCACCACCAGTCGAAGAGTCAGTTAACGCCGGAGGGGTACCACCCAACCCTGTCCAAGAGTTCGTAGAAATGCTAATGGGAGCATTTCGCGGACGCAACGCAGAGGCTACTGGAGCAACAAACCCTGCCGCTCCACTAGCAACCTTTAAGGATTTCAAATTGATAGGACCACCCGAGTTCAAAGGAACCACGGATCCTATAGAAGCACAAACCTGGATAGAGGAGATGGAAAAAGTCTTCGAGGTCGCACGAGTTAGGGAGGAGCAAATGACCTCATTTGCTACCTTCATGATGAAAGGAGAGGCCAACCACTGGTGGAAGGCTAATAAGAGTAGAGCCGGGGAGGGAACGATCGCGTGGGCGCGATTCAAAGAGGTATTCTTGGAAAACTACTTTCCAGAGAGTACAAAGGCTAGGATGGAAATTAAATTCCTAGAGCTGAAGCAAGGTAACATGTCGGTATCGGAATACGCCGCCAAGTTTAATGAATTAGCGAGATTTGCCACACACCAGGTGGATACTGAGGCGAGGCGCGCCAGAAGATTCGAACAGGGGCTGAAACCGTGGGTTTACAGTCGGGTAGCTGTTCTCCAGATTACAAACTTTGCAACGTTACTGGAGAAAGCTATCATAGCTGAGGGTGGAAATGAAGTTTTGAATAAGCACAACCAGGAGCGGAACAAGAAGAAAGGTGATGGAGGAAACCGAGAGGGCAGCAGTGGGGGCAGCAACTCGAACAAACGCAAATGGAATAACAACAGCAGTTCGGGGACACCCCAGGGCAGTGAATCGAAGAAAGCTAATAAATGCAGTCAGTGCGGAAAGAACCACACCGGGGAGTGCATGAAAGGAAGAATGTCTGTTACAACTGTGGGCAAGAGGGGCACATCGCTCCTAATTGTCCCACACCAAAAAGGAAGGGAGGTTGTTTCGCCTGCGGGGCCATGGACCATCAGTTTAAAGATTGTCCGAAGAAGAAGAACACCGGAGGGAGTTCGGGCTTTAGGGGAAGCAACAACAACAACAACAACGCCAAACTGACCATTGGAGGGCCGGTGCCACAGAACAAACCAACGGCACGGACTTTCAACATGACGGTGCAAGACGCTGTTGAATCAAAAGACGTGGTGTCAGGTATTATTCCGATCAATGATATAAATGCTTATGTATTATTTGATTCGGGCGCTACCTGTTCATTTGTGTCTGATGAATTCGCTAAACGGTTAGAATTGCCTAGACAAAAACTAGAGAACCCAATGAACATAGAAGTTGCAAATAAAGAAGTGATTCCTGTAGAGTATGTACATAGAAACTGTTGTGCTGAAATCAGGGGTCAGAAGTTTAGTGTAGATTTAATTCCAATACGTTTGGGGGAGTTTGACGTTATACTTGGAATGGATTGGTTGTTTAACCATGGAGCTATAATTGATTGTCAAAAGAAGTGTATACACCTTAAGACACCAAATAGGTCTAAGGTCGTATTTTATGGCAGCAAGTCGTCTAGACAATCAGCATGTCTGACGATGATGCAGGCCAAGAAACTGTTAAGGAAAGGTTGTGTAGGGTATTTGGCTCACATAGTGGACACACAGATGGTGAATCCCGAGATGGAGCAAATACCAGTAGTGAGGGAGTTCATGGACGTGTTTCCAGATGTACTGCCAGGTTTACCGCCAGATAGGGAGATAGAGTTTGTAATTGATTTGGTACCGGGGACAGCACCAATATCAAAGGCACCATATAGGATGGCTCCGGTAGAAATGAAGGAGTTAATGATCCAACTACAGGAGTTGTTGGATAATAAGTACATTCAACCAAGTGTTTCTCCATGGGGAGCACCTGTGTTGTTTGTAAAGAAGAATGATGGATCGATGAGACTATGTATGGATTATAGAGAGCTGAATAAGGTGACAATTAAGAACAAGTACCCGTTGCCACGAATTGACGATCTTTTCGATCAATTGAAAGGGGCGAAGTACTTTTCAAAGATTGACTTGAGGACTGGTTATCATCAGTTGAAAGTCAGGAAGGAGGATGTACCCAAGACGGCATTCAGAACTCGATATGGGCATTATGAGTTTCTGGTGATGTCGTTTGGACTGACGAATGCGCCAGCCGCATTTATGGACATGATGAACAGAATATTCAAGCAGTACTTGGATAAATTTGTTGTTGTGTTCATTGACGATATTCTGGTGTATTCTAAAACGGAGGAGGAGCATGCTGAACACCTAAGATTGGTGTTGGAGATTTTACGGAAGGAGCAGTTGTATGCTAAGTTTTCGAAGTGTGAATTCTGGTTGGAAAGAGTTCAATTTTTGGGTCATGTCATTGACAAGGAGGGTGTTTCAGTAGATCCAGCAAAGGTGGAAGCGGTGATGAATTGGGAACAACCAAGGACGCCGACGGAGGTGAGAAGTTTCTTGGGGTTAGCGGGTTACTATCGGAGATTCATTCAAGATTTTTCAAAGATAGCAACACCGCTGACAAATTTAACGAGGGAGACGGTGAAATACGTATGGACGGAGAAGTGTGAGGAGAGTTTTCAGGAGCTAAAGAAGAGACTTAGTGAAGCACCTGTATTGACTTTACCGGACGATACGGGAGGTTTTACGGTCTACAGTGATGCATCGCACAAGGGACTTGGCTGTGTGCTTATTCAAAACGGCAAGGTCGTTGCGTATGCATCCAGACAGTTGAAGGATTACGAGAAGGGATACCCTACCCATGACTTGGAGCTGGCAGCGGTAGTGTTTGCCCTTAAAATTTGGAGACATTATTTGTATGGAGAGAAATGTGAGATATTCACGGACCACAAGAGTCTGAAGTATATCTTCACACAGAAGGAGTTAAATATGAGGCAACGGAGATGGTTAGAATTGATCAAAGACTATGATTGTGAAATTCTATATCATCCCGGCAAGGCCAACGTAGTAGCAGATGCTCTAAGTAGAAAGAGCAGGGAGAAATTGTTCATCTTGACAGATCAGGAACAATTGGTTCAAGAAATGGCTCGAATGGAGTTGAAGGTGAGAAATCCAAATGAGTCAATGGAAGTAGAAGCGAGCCCAACCTTACTAGATAGGGTGAAAGAGGCTCAAGACAAAGATGAAGAATGTGTCAGAATAAGGATGAGAATGACCGAAGGGGAAGAGGTCAAGTTCAAGGAAGATAGCATGGGATTGCTAAGATTTGAAAATCGTGTTTGGGTGCCGCTAGTGCCCGAACTACGAGAAGAGATCTTGCAAGAGGCCCACAGTACGAGATACTCGATACATCCGGGAAGTACGAAGATGTATCAAGATCTGCGTCAGCACTTTTGGTGGCCGAATTTAAAAAGGGAGGTCGCAGAATGTGTCAGCCGATGTCTAACTTGTCAAAGGGTAAAGGCTGAACATCAGAGACCAAGTGGATTACTACAGCCGTTAGAGATTCCTGAGTGGAAATGGGAGCATATCACAATGGATTTTGTGGTAGGACTTCCAGCAACACAGAAGGGATTTGACGCAATATGGGTGATTGTGGATCGACTAACAAAGTCAGCGCACTTTTTGCCGATCAAGATTAAGTTCAGTTTGGATCAGTTGGCCAAATTGTACATTAAGGAGATAGTTTCGAGACATGGGGTGCCGGTATCGATTGTGTCAGACAGAGATCCGCGCTTCACGTCAAAATTTTGGAGAAGTCTTCAGGAGAGATTGGGGACACAGTTGAGAATGAGTACAGCATATCATCCACAGACCGATGGGCAAAGTGAAAGAACAATACAGACATTGGAAGATATGCTCAGGGCCTGTGTGATGGATTTCAAGGGCAGTTGGGAGAACCATCTACCATTAGTTGAGTTTGCATACAACAATAGTTATCATGCAAGCATAGGCATGCCGCCTTACGAAGCATTATACGGGAGAAAGTGCAGAACACCTCTATGTTGGGATGAGGTAGGTGAACGCCGACTGTTGGGACCAGAATTGGTTCAACAGACGTTAGAAATTATCAAAGTAATAAGAGCTCGGCTAGTAGCAGCCCAGGACCGTCAGAAGAAATATGCCGACTTACATCGACAGAAGCGAGACTTCGAAGTTGGGAGTTTTGTATTCATGAAGGTATCTCCCTGGAAAGGGAAGATCCGATTTGGGAAGAAAGGGAAGCTGAGTCTGAGGTTCATAGGACCGTTCGAGATATTGAAGAGAGTGGGTGAAGTGGCGTACGAGGTAGCTTTACCTCCTGAACTGGAGCATATTCACAATGTGTTTCATGTGTCAGTGTTGCGACCATACAAGCCAGACCACAAACATGTCATATCCTATGAGCCAATACAAGTCGAGAAAGACTTATCGTACGAGGAAATTCCTGTCCAGATACTGGATAGGAAAGAGCAGAGATTACGGAATAAGATTATACATTCTGTCAAAGTCCTTTGGAGGAACCACAACGCTGAGGAAGCTACGTGGGAGCTTGAAGAAAAGATGAGGGCTAACTATCCGCATCTGTTTTGAGTAGTTTAAATTTGTAATTCCGGGGACGGAATTCTTATAAGGGGGGGAGAATGTAATGACCACGAATTTCATTAGTCATTGTAAATATACTTAATAAATATTTAGCAATGAATTTAAATTTTTCTCATTAATTAATTGTGCATTAGATAATTAAATAAATGTACTTATGTGCTTGTATATTTATTTAAAGAATTAAAGCAAAGTGTATAATTAATTAAAGCAAATCTAATTGGATTATATTTTAAATTCAAATGAGTTGATAAACTAGGTTAAAGATATTAACCTAGTAGCCCATGTAATTAATTTAATTACTAGCCCATGTAATTAATTAAACAAGCCCAATGCTTGATTTAATTAAATGTAGCATAGTTATTTAAATGCTAGCCCAATGTGGTATTTAAATTGAGCCCAAACAATTTAATTAAATGAGCCCAATAGAAGTTATTCCCAAGCCCAATGTGAAGTCCATTAAGGGTCAAACTTTGGTCAATATATATATATATATATATATATATATATATGTATGTATATATATATAGATGTATATATGCACATTTTTGCATTAAAAATAAAGGAAAAATGGCTTGGATAATCCAATTTGCTGAATTCTTGGGGGCCCCACATGGATAACTTGACTTCTTAGATTGCTTGGAAATCCATCAATGTCATATAGTGGTTGAACAACCCTAGTCATTCCATGAGTCAATCAAATGGTCATTCAATCAAATAGTAAGCATGATTAGCAATTAAATTGACTAACATGGGTGAATTAGTGAGTTAATGGTGTGTTAGTGGTTGGCTATAAAAGAAACACTCCACACTTGTTCAATGTTTGTTAGTTCATTTGAAGTTGCTAGAAAGAAAAAGAGAGAGAGCATTTGAGAGCAAAACACCTAAGTGTTGAGAGAAAAAGCTAAGGAAGGTCTTGGTGGATGTCCTCAAGCTACACAACTTACTTTGGTAGAAGGAGAAGAAGAGCATCCAAGACCTCAAGGTTTAAAAGTGCTCTCAACTTCATCTTATTTCATTTTTGTAGTCTAGAAAGCTTTTGATCGGTTAAAATTAATTTTTAACCGATCAAAACTCGTTTTGATGATCTAGAAGTATTTAACTATGTAATATATGTATATTCATAGATATATGTGTTTATAAAATGTTTTGGTATGTTAGAAATACATAAAAATGGTAGAAAAGTTCATAACACAATTTTACCGGTAAACCCTAACTATGCATGCTAGGTTTATGGTTGTATTTTGAAATGTACAAATTGGAAAGTGGATTTTTATGGCTAGAAAGCTAGATCTATGAGTTTTAAAGATAAAACCTTTTTGAACTTTTCAAAAATAATGAATAACAAATAAGTTATGGCTTTTACCGCAAAGGATGTTGATTTTAAAACCCTATGTTGCATTGTGAGCCATTTTGAGTCTAGTTACGTTTGGAATTTGGATTTGTGGTCTAAAGAGAAATTGTAGAGGGGGAAATTCTGATGAGAATGGACTCAAGAATCACCCCAAAATGTTTTCGTATGAAGAAGTTATGGCTGTCGGAGCGTCGGAGGGTCGAACAGTCAAACAGTTGACTTTCGGATAAAACGGCTGACGCAGCCGCGTCAGGAGTGACGCAGCTGCGTCAGAACAATCTGCTAAGCAGATTTTTGGTGCTCCGGGTCGGGTCGGGTCGGTCCGGGTCGGGTCGGGTCGATCCAGGTCGAGTTTTCTTTGAAAAATTAAGTTGAAATAGGTGTAAAATGAATATATTTAGGTATTAAACAAATTTATATGGAGTCTATTTGTAAATCAATGCTATCTAAATGTTTAAATTAAATACTAAGGTTAACCCAATTTAAAAGTTAACTTTTGGTATTATTTAAAGAGTATTAAAATATTACTACATGGTTAATAATATTAATAAGTAATCAAATATTATGAAATGATTGATAATATTAGTAAGAGATTAAAATATTATTAAATGAGTAATAATATTAATAAGTCAATAAAATATTATTAAATAAATAATAATATTAGTAAATGAATAAAATATTATTTAATGATTAATAATATTAGATAATGAATAAAATATTATTAAATGATTAATAATATTAGATAATAAATAAAATATTACTAAATGATTAATAATATTAGATAATGATTTAAAATATTATTAGATGATTAATAATATTAATAAGATAATAAAATATTATTAAATGATTAATAATATTGGATATTAAATAAAATATTATTAAATAATTAATAATATTAGATAATGTTTAAAATATTATTAAATGGTTAATAATATTAATGAGGTAATAAAATATTATTAAATGATTAATAATATTAGATAATTAATAAAATATTATTAAATAATTAATAATATTAGATAATGATTTAAAATGTTATTAAATAGTTAATAATATTAAATAATAAATAAAATATTATTAAAGGATTAATAATATTATGAGGTGAATAAAATATTATTAAATGATTAATAATATTATAAGGATGATAAAATATTATTAAATAATTAATAATATTATAAGGACAATAAAATGTTATTAATGGATTAATAATGTTAAGTGATTGATAAAATATTATTAAAAGATTAATAATATTAGAAGACTAATAATGTATTATTAAACGATTAATAATACTACAAGACTAATAAAATATTATTAAATTGTTAATAATATTATATAAGTGTATGAACTATATTAAATAATTAATATAGGTTCCTTGTATTTGAAATATTATCAAGTAATTAATGATAATGTTTCCTATGTGTTTATATACCCATAATTATATAATTATGTGGTTCGTAAGGTTTATAAAGGTCATTATACTTACAAGTATATGATACTAATTTAAGATCAAACTGATTTAATTATTAGGTCCGTTCAAGGATTGTTAAATTAAGTTGGTTAGCAGTAAACGACGCACGAGGCAAGTCTTCTACCCTTAACTTGTACTTATTGTTGCAATTATTATTCAACTTTAATTACTTTGAGCAATTCAATTATTGTTGAGCAAGTATCTACACTCGTAGATATTTGACAGACCTTTGAGTGAATTAATTATCGAAAATTACTTCACATCGTTATTGATTATTGTATTCGCACATAGTGCTTTTGCAAACTGTTTAAGAACGTCTAAGCTAATTGTTTCGGCTAGACAAATGCATGTTAAATTCATTTAGTTGAATATTATAAAAGCTTATCCAAACCATTGGCTGGTGCGGATTCTTACAGTAAGACTGAGATAGAACAACCCTAGTTAAAGGGGATTTTTATTTGTCGGAGACCCGACAGCGCTCAAGAAAACTAAATGTGATGCATATACATAGGACATGAGAGGACTGATCCCCTCAAGTGTCCCGTTATTTTTAACAAGGAGTCAGACATTGTATGTCTGTTTTACCTTAGTAGCAGTTCATGGTCATTAAGGACCACTCAGCAGTAAAGAGTCAATTCCTTCTTTTATTGAACATTGATTCTTGTTATCCTTCACAATTGCTATTGTTGAAACCTTGAAGTTATTTCCCTTCATCATGATATATCGTATGATTGTTGTTTATAAACTTGCTGAGCCATTTAGTTGCTCATTCTTGCTATATCATGACTATATTTCAGCCATTCCCGAAAGCTCTAAATCGGACAAAGGCAAGGGGAAAGCGAATGTTTAGTTTTAGTAATTGCATGTTAGTTTATATTACTGTTATGTAATTACTGTTGTAAATCTTTTGTATTTCCCTTAAGATATGTAATGTTAAGATTAAGGTAATAGACCTTGGGAAGTGTAGCCTTTTGATTAAGGAACCTTTTGTATTATTCCGCGAAGTTTGAATACAATATATGTATTTCATTGTTGTTATGTATTGTACAGTGAGAACCAAACCCGAGGTTAAAGAACCTGGATTTGGGGTCGTCACAGTGAATGTTCTCTTTGACCCGTAGTGCAAAAATGAACTGTTGTTTGGTATGATTATGACCAAATGCTGAATCTGGTATAATCATGAGCATTGGTGTTATATTGAATGTCTTTGGCCCGTAGTGCAAAGATGAACTGTTGATCTGCATGATTATGATCAGGAACTGTGAAATTATATTATCTTGACTAACGATATTTCAGATCATAAAAGTTGATGATGTTTTTCCTAAAAAGAGAACCGAGTGGACATTATAGTCTGCATTATTCTTCTAATAGATTGTTCATTCCGCAACTATTATTGATCTGAACATTGTTCAAGAATTTAACTGCAGTTTTTTTTATAAACCTTGTAGTCTATTGTATTCTATCAAGAACTCAACTGTTGAAGACTAATAATAATTTATTCGTTATTATCTTAGTCATAACATTCTTTACTGGGCTATTTGAACTCACCCTTTCTTTTGTTCCATTGTTTTTCAACAGGAGATAGGAACGTAGCTGGGTCTAGCCGGGGAATAGAGTGAGAGTCCGAGAGATAGCTGTCGTAGTGTTCACGCGTTGTAAAATAGTGTGATAATAATAGTGAAGACTTAGTTGTGTATTATTATACACTGTATTATTGAATGTTGTTCTACTTTGTAATAATTTTGTTTTAGTCTTTTGACAACTCAAGTTTGGACTGTGTGGGCCCATATTTGAGGGTGTCACAATGCAACTATGAATCTCATGGAGAGTTTGATCCTGACACATCACTTGAAAGGATAAAAAAAAATTAAACCTCTAACATTATTCATTAAGTATAATTTTTATTTATTACCTAACTAGAATGTACTTGGTTATTGAGATTACAGCCTACTGGTTAAGACCGAAACCGTGTGACGTCTCCTTTAATTGATGCTTAATTATGACACTCCTTCCTTTTGTCCGAATTTATTTGTACTAATTTACTTTTAATGATCCAATTGAATAATTTTAAAATTAATAATTAAATAAATATATTGAAAAATTTGAAATCAAATGCGTTGCCTTTGGATAGTATGTGCAATATATTTTTTTATAATAATAATTTTGTACTTATATCTAATAAATTTAAGAATAACTTTTTATTTTAAATATGATCAAATTGATCGTAAAAAATCAATTAAGATAAATAAAACTTGAATAGAGAGAGTATATCATTATACTACGAGAATTCGTTATACTATTCAAAACAAGGGTTCAAGAAAATAATAAATAAAGAAAAAGTATTTAATTATTGATATTTTTACATGTTGTACTTTGTTCAATATATATAGATACAATATGTCAATGGACAAACAATCAATGTAAACGGCCTATATAAAAGTATTAGCATTTGGGTGGATACCTTTTACATAAAATATACTCTTTCTTGTACAATTTCAAAAATATATTGCACATGAATGAAGGTTGGTATGTTTACATAAAATAATCCAAGTAAATTTATTAATATTGATTTACACATACACACGGGTGAAGCATGTGATAATAAATTGAATTTTTAATATTACTGTAAATATAAAATTTAATGAAAAGGAGCACTAGTAATTACGATATTTATTGTGTTCAGTACTTAAATAAATTACATTAATTTTAAATTTCAGAATGACACGAATTGAATTTTATACGGTACTCAAAATTAATCTTAAATTTATTTCGTTTTAAATTTTAAGATTATTACTGATATTTGAAAATAAATTTAAAATATTTTTAAACTTAGAATTAAGATGTTTCATTAAAAATGATAAATAATAAATAGTAGAATTAATAATACCTTTTAAAATCTTAAAATCCACAAGAAAATTCACAAAAACAAATAACACTCTCCCATCCGAACGAGAGGAGCAGTGTAATTATAAATCTATTAGCAACTTGTATCAACTTTTTGTACTATGCAATGTGCATACGTTAGATAGTCCAAAGGCTTGATTAATTAAATCTATTTCATTATCCGCTAAAGTGGAACAGATAAGCATTGCAATTTGCCTAATAAGTAGGAGCATGAAAAGGTATGAATCACATGCTTTTTAAAGCATATTCCAAGACTTGCTTTTTAAAGCATATTCCAAGACTTATTCTCATCATAGGATAAGGCGTGCATACTTACAATTGTGATTCCAAGGACCCCAGGCACAAATTACCACCATACCCTTCAAATTATTGGATTTTTCGTTGAATTTTTTAAAGAAGGTTCTACTCATGCATTTATATTGTGACTAGGGGTGTCTATCGGTAAAAAATCAAACTCATACCGAAAAAAATTAAACCAGTACCGAATCGAAAACACCGCTAAAATAAGAACCGGTACCGGTACCGAATTATCGGTTTCGATACCGGTTTGGTACAAATTCCGTTCTGTTTTTTCGGTTCAGTTTTCGGTTTATATCGATTGGTAATATATATAATTAAAATTTATAAATAATAATTATATATTAATTTATTTATGGATTATAATAATATATTATTATTATATATATAATAATATATATAATTATTATATATATTATGATAATTAATATAAATTTAATATTATATTATTTATTTCGGTTCTTTCGGTATACTGGTTTTTACCGAAATTCAAAAATGTTCATACCGCTACCGCTACCGAAAAGTATAAAAAATCAAAAAAATCTGTATCGAAAAAATCGATACCGAAAAAAATCGTTTCAGAAAAAACCGGTACCGACCAGTTCGGTAAAAAACTAAAAAAATCGAATTTTTTAAACACCCTAGTTGTGAGAGCTCATGTATTTTGAGTCGGGGTTCAAAATTTCAATCCTCTTAAAGAATAATCAATAAAATTGGTAATTAGGGTGGATTTATTGTGGTGAATTTAGTACAAAAAAGAATTTACTGCAATTATTCTTTTTTTGTAGTGTGTACTAAAAACATTTTAATCTCAAAACCTATCTATCGGTATTGAACTTATAACCTATAACGTATATACAAGTTTATTGAGATGCCTACCATGATTCTTACTACTTCTAGAGTGCCCCCTTAGGGTTTAATAATGTGAATATATATGATTTATTTATTTTTATCAAGTCATTGTGTTTTGAAGAAAAAAAATCCATTGAAATTTGAAGTTCATGCTCTTTCTTGGAGTCCTCTATAAGGCACCTCAGGTATTCAACCAACAGAGGCAACACAAGACTTATCGTAAAAGTAAGTGTTACATACACCAGTTCATGCACAACACAAACAAGCCAATCGATTCACAGAATCAAAATTTTCAAAACATAATCTGAAGCATTAAAATGTGACAAATACATAAACTTGAACTACTTTAAAATAAGATATTTGACACAGAACAGAGATAAGGATCAAAAGACTGCTTTAGCTATTATTTTATGTTATTATTTAAATAATAAATATTTTATTATTTATTACTTATCTCTTAAAGAGTGTTTAAGATTGTTTATAGACAGTCAAACATATTTATAATCAAAACAAAAAGTAAAAAATATTTAATAATTTGATTTTAAAACTGAATATAATCACTTTTTATGAAAATAATCAGAAACTCTAACTTGAAACTTTTGATTATTTGTCAAATCTAATCATCAGGTTTGACCAATTAAGTATATCACTAATCTAACCTACTTATTTTTAATAATTTCATCCATTATTCATCTTTACTTTTTAATAATTTATACTTGAAATAAGTAATTAACAAAAAAACTGTACCAAATTTTTTTCACTTTTTACTAATTTAAGTGATTTTTATTTACCAAACACAAACTATTTTTTAAAAATTGATTATAAACAAAAGCAATAATCAAAATCAGTAATCATATTTTTTAAACAATGTTAAACATATTCTTATTGTAAAACTTTCAGCTTTTTATAACTGTTTTTTGGTGTAATTAGATAACTTCTTATCCCAAAAGAAGCTTAATTAATTTAATTATTTTAATGCCTGAAAAGCAGATATGTTAAAAGGGTAAAAATTTACTCACTCGCGTTAGTTTTTTAATTATTTCTCACATCTCTCTTCCATCTTTTTTAAATTTAAAATTTAAATTCAAATTTTAAATCTAATTTATGCAATTTAAAATTTTGTGCTAACTGCTAACAAAATTAAGTCCTTATCATAAAGGAATATCCTTTAGAAAACAAAAAAAAAGATATCCTTTAGAAAACAAAGAAAGAATATCCACCAGAATGTACGGCATGTTTGACATTTAAGTTTTAAACCTTTACGGGTAGGCCACGTCAAATCTTCACCTAAGCACAAGAAGTCAAGAACCTTAATTTTGACAATAAAAATGATTTATATGGTGAGATGAATTATTTTTAAATTTTGAGATTTTGATAAAAATGTTCAATTAATAATAATATATAATTATAAACTTATTAAGCTATAAAAGAGCTTTTAACAAAGTAAAAAAAATAAAATTATACAAAAGTTTGTGATGTGAATTTTAACTCTCTTTTTTTCCAATAATTAAAGAATAAATTTATACATCGTGTTTCGCCTAAAGTATAAGTTTTAATTTAAAAAAATATATATATTTCTTATATAGTTAAACTTATATCCACTAAAAGCACATTTTAGAGGGTCACCAATAATAATAATAATAATAATAATATCTAAAAATAATAATCTAAAATTTCTTTTACTTCACAGCTCTCCGGATGGGCTCGTTACATTAAAGTATAAAACTCCATGGGCACGTTTATTACAAAAATAAGTAATGAGATGAAATTAGTTGAACTATTTTAATACAGTTAGGAATTAAATTATTTTATAATTATTTAATCTTATGAATTTTTTGCTATTATTTTTAATGCCACTGATACCTCTTCCTGAGGAATTATAATGTTATATATAATATTGTTTTTCACTTGAGATTATAATTTATCATCAAATAACCTTATTCAAAATATAATTCATATAATTAAATAATTAATTAATTGTCGATAAGATTTTAATTTAGTAGTTAAAACTAAAATAATATGACTTTAGGATCAATTCTCACTCAGGTAAATTTATTATTTCTTTTATATGAAGTGTATTTTTTTATTTATGTGGGATTTGTTTATGATTTTATTTTATTTTTTGCTAAAACGTTTATAAATTTATTTCTTTCTCCTTTAATGAAACTTGATTAGTTTAAACTTCAACAACTGATTAATTATGCGATAAACATTTGGAGTGTATTTTCTTATTTATGTGAAATTTCTTTGCTAATTTATTTATTCCTCCTTTAATAAGTCTTGATTAATCATGTACTAGTAAATTAGTTCGTAATAATAATAAATTAGTTACCGTGACATGCACATTATATGTGTAATTAGTTAAAAAAATATAATAATAATTTTATTAAATTTAAAAAATTAAAAAAAACAACTAAACTTGCAAAACCAAGAAAAGGCGAAGAGAGTCGTGAATCTTGAGACTTGTCATACTCCCTTGATAAAATAAAATAAATAGATTAATCCATCACGTTTTCAAACAAACTCATCCTCGAGAACTCAAATACGCAATTGCCTTAATCTTACCTTGGATTGCACATATTTCTATACTATCCGACTTTTTTTGCTCACATATTTCACCAGTTGCATAGGTAAATTGATGAATCCATAAGTGACCATATAATAATCACCGCGCCAGCATTTTCGTTCTCCAACTATATTAAGCTTAACATCCCATTAAAACAAAACTTCTACCATCTTTCTTAATTTTCATTCCTCCTTGAATGCTAAGACTCGAGAGAGAAAGAAGAGGCCATCGAAAAAGATCGACTAAAAGGAGTGATTTCTGGTGGCTTTAAATGTCATCGGAAAAGCTTCTCGCCGGTGGAGATTGTCAAATTCAGCCGCCGGCATTGTCATCGTCTCACTCATTCAGAGAAGCTACTAGAATATTCGATGAATTGCCCAAGGCTACAATTTTATCTGTGTCCAAACCAGACGCCAGTGATTTTAGCCCATTACTTCTCTCATACACAATTGAGCTCCAATACAAACAGGTAACTCTCTCTCTCTCTCTCTCTCTCTCTCTCTCTCTCTCTCTATATATATATATATATATATATATATACACACACATATGGTTGTATTCTACTTCCTCAGTTCCAAAATTAGAATACATTTTTTTTTTGAGTTTCAAAATTAGTGATACATGAAATGCTACAATTCTAACTGATAAGTTTGAAATTAAAAAAAAAAATCCTTAAAATTCGTCATTTACAAATTTATTAGAACGGAGGAAGTACTAGTTCTTAATTCAGTTTTGAAAATGTAATTGTATTATGCAAAATGCAAATTTAAATCAAGTTTATCATCCACAAAAAAAAAAAATCTCTTTTCGTCTTCTCCCTGGAAATGTGTTTTTTACCCGATTTCAGAAACAGAATTCAACATAAGAAATCTGGAGTAAAAAATGATCTGCAAACATAGTAAAATTATTGAAGAGGGGGTAATGAAGAGTACTTTAGATATAAACTGTTTAAACTTGTAGAAATACATTTTGAAAGGACGACTTGGATATTACAAGTGTACCCTTGATATTTGTTAAGAATTTAGTAGCGGTTGTGTGATGATAGATTATGTGGTTTTATAATCTAAAAATAAAAAGGGGAAATGTATCTTTTAAGTTTGAAACGGGATAAATATTATTTTTTAATTTTCAAATATAATAACCAAAACATAAGTATTGGTGTTTGTTTTTAGGGAACCTAATTAGATCTTAAGTATAGTGTAATATAGTCTACTCTACTCAAAATTTGCTTGTCCTGTTTCTAATTTTTGCTAAATGTCCTTAGTATTTGGTCCCTTGTTTATGGTTACAGAAGTTAGGGATCATTAATATATGCTAGATGGGTGGCTGCTGGTGGTGGAGTATATAATAATGAGAAACTCATATTCAGTTGTGCATGATAATGACAACCATCTATAGAGGAGAATATTTATAGAAAGTATGGATCACTTACTGCCTTTAAATAAGAAGTGCTATAATAGCGTAATAAACTAGTAAAGCTACATAATTGAGTAGTTTTCCTAGTAATAGATTTATGAACATGATAAATTGGTCTGGAAGGAATTCTTTGTTTTTTTTTTCTTTTTGCAAGTGTGTTGTTGCATCGTTTTGGATCCGGTTAGGATGAAGTTGTCCCACCACATACCACCACGAAGTTTTGTAATTTTTGTTTCATTGGCTAGAGCAAATGTTGCATTTGTATTGGCCCACAAACAGAGCGCTAGAGTTAAAATGCAATGTTTGCTAAAATAAATGCAACAAAAAGCTATAGAACTCCATAGCTCTGCATTATTTGCTTTGTTGAGTTCTAATTTTTGGTAATTACCTGTGTTAATTACTTTATGAAATACCTTGTAGTAGTTGCTAAATTCGACACCTATATTGCATGGTAAATTTAACTTTATTTTTATTGGTTTTGTACAGATGCTACACTTGAGCTAAGTAAATGCTTTGTGTGGCTAATGTGTTACAAATTTGCACAAATTTAAATGCAGAAATATAGTGTTACTGAAAGATATATCTGAGATTCTTTTCCCGTCTATATTGGAAATATTTGTGAAAAAAATCAATGCGGTTAATCAATTTGTAGATTTTGGTCCTTCTGTAAAGGTTAGTTCTTCAATGGGGGTTGAGCCTTTTATCTGTTCATCTCTCATTTCATTTTTTTGCTCCTCTGGAGTCTAGATCCTTTGGTTCCATCTTAAGAAACCAAACAGATAATACCTCTGGAGTCTAGATCCTTTGGTTCCATCTTGAGAAGCCAAACAGATAATACTGTAAATAACCAAAATCAGTAATCTGGTATAATATTCATAGACTTTTTTTGGTAAACTGTGTTACCTATATTAATAACAAAACAAGAAACAGAAAGCAGGGGTATCCCCCAGAACTCAACTATTACAATCTGCACTAACCCTATCCCTTCTAACTCCTCATCAATACCAACCAATAATTTATCTACAGTAAAATTCTATTATTGGATCCTCTAAATTGCCAAATAATCATACTTTCTAGGAAGTTTCTTCCTAGAACATATCTTGGCTTGTAATAATTGCTAAATATCTTTCAATAATCCTCTCCAATCTCTTTGTTTCTGCTGAATAATCCCAAGATCCCTTTCTTGCCATTTTTGGTATACCGTGGCTGCAAAAGCCATTCTTCTCCCTTATCTGCAAACTCCTGCTTTGAAACTTTTTTCATTACATAGTCAACTTCTCTAGTCTAATGTTCCACATTCTTTTGAATCATCTATAGCAGTATATGGACATGTAATAACAAATATATGAACAGACTGTATACTGGGGAATTTCTAGTATTATTACGAGGGGATATAAGTGTATAAGAGAATAATATTTTTAGAAAATAGAAGAATTACATATAGGAAGGACAAATCCGACAAAGTCCTCCAAGAAAAACCGAGTGGAACAAAACTAAAGTGCTAATAAAGAGAAGCCAGCAGAACTCTATGAACACCCGACAATGCCACTCCTCTCAGAGCAATGGGAAAGAAAGATAACCATTAACCAAAACTAGTATTTGGTATACTATTCATGTAAAAAACAAAACAAGAAACAGAAAAACGGTTATACCCTAGAACTCAACCATATACAGTCTGCAATAATCTTCTCTGACTCATATATAACAAACAATTTATCTACAGTAACATTCTATCATTGAATCCTCAAATATGGAAAGTAAAGCCGATCATCATACTTCCTAAAAAGCTTATTCCAAGAGCCTATCTTGGCTTGTAATAATTGATCAATATCTTTCAATACTGAGCAATTATTACTCATATAAATTGGATTGTTAACTTGAATTTCTACATAGATAGAGATGGATTAAATTAGGGCAGTGGGAGGTCTTGGGTTCATGTCCCCTCATTATCATTTACTCCTTTCTTTTTATTTGTTTGTGTTCCTTCTTTTTTCATTATGTACCCACTAGCCAGCCATGTGTCAAAGGGATGCATACGTGAGGGGGGTATTTTTAGTACGTTCTTATTCAATATTTGGGTCATTAACGAGCAACTTAAAGCTTTGTGAGGAGCAGTAAGCACATACATGAAGTTGGCTGCCACCTGCAACCCAAGGGATGTACTTAGTCTAATTCTTTATTTCTTCTGATTATTAGCTTACTTGTTCTTTATGTTTGTGGTTAGATATTTACCTTGCTGATTAGATTGCATATTTTTCTCTGACTTAAATTCACTCGCTCCTAGTGGTCAGTAAATAAATGTTTGTACTTTTGTAAACTTGAACTCCTCTTTGTTCTAGTTTTCTAGTGGTAAGGTTAATCTTATTCTAGCGTTGTCTCAAAAAACGGGTTCAGTTTTGATATTTATTTGAGATATAGGACTTTGTCATGTACAAATGGAAACTTTAGTCATACTGCAGGATTGCTTTTACTTTCAGCTGATTTTTTTCTGGATCCATTCCCTTGTCATTAGTTTCTTTGTATCTCTTCTGAGTTTGGACTTTTTAATTTTGAATTTTTTTTTTGGTGGGGGGAGGGGACTTATGTAAGTGTTCTTTTTGCTGCAACAACATGTCAATGGTATAATTCTGATCACGTCTCTATTTCCCAGTTTAAGTGGCGCTTATTGAAGAAGGCTTCACAAGTTATCTATTTACACTTTGCTTTGAAAAAGAGAGCCATAGTTGAGGAATTCCATGAGAAACATGAGCAGGTTTCATTTTATTCTTCTATTAAAAATTTCTCTTCTACAAAAAAGATGTGTTTGACCTTTTTAAATTTTTAGTTTCATTTAGATTTTTATTTATATATTCCACCAGTTCCACAAAAAATGTCTCATTTACCAATTTTTTTTGTTCCATAGAAGTGTCATCTTTTTATTAATAGTAGTATAAAATGATTCAATGTCTTCAAGTTTGCCATCACTACTGAAATTAAGATTTCTTAATTTTAGGGGTAAACTTGAAACAAAAGTACATCCTTAACGTTTGTAAATGGGACTCCTTCTGTGGAACAGAGGGAGTAAAATGTTGCAACATTCTCTTATTTAGACATTTTACTTCATGTTTTCTGGTTTAAGGTTAAAGAGTGGCTTCAAAACATGGGAATAGGAGATCAGACTGCCGTTGTTCATGATGATGATGAACCTGAAGATGGAGCAGTTCCTATATATACGGAAGATAGTTCCAAGCATAGGTAATTGCTAGTACAGTATTTCCTATTTGACTATTTCAGCTCCCAAAAAGAGAGTTTTGGAAATACACACAGTTCTCAAAGATTGGTTTATCATGCAGATATGTTCCATCCAGGGCTGCTCTGCCAATCATTCGCCCATCACTTGGCAGTCAGCAGACAATTGCAGACAAAGCAAAAGTTGCAATGCAAGGGTATCTTAATCACTTTCTGGGAAACGTGGATATCGTAAATTCTCAAGAGGTAGCTACGAAGTGATTACAATCAAATTTATGAGGTTGTCCAAAGAACTAATTAGAGTCAATAAGTTGTGAAAAAAGGAGGTGAAACTAAGAATTAAAAATAAACTACCTTCTGCTTGCCAAATTGGATCTAGTATGTGCACTTACCTTCTTGAGTCTTTGCATATTATACCATGCTTTTGAAATCTAGAATTGAGTATATCTCATCCTAAGTCAGTATTGAAGGATTAGCTTTATCTTAAAGACATTGATTGAGATATGAAGTTTTATTATGCTGAATATATTTGTAGCTTATATTTGAAATTCTCTAGTTATTAAATCTTAGATTCCATATTAAGTTACCTCTTGGATATACATATAATGACGGTATTGGGATTAACACCCTTACTATCAATATATCAGGTCAAGATTATTCTGTATAAATATTGAGTGACATATTTTTTATTTTCCTTGCTAAAAGTGGTATTACCTTTGTGGCTTCTCTATGGGCATTCCTTTGAATCAATTTCTGTATTTTGCTGAAAGTTCCAGATATAAGTACTTAATCTGCAATATAATTTTTTTTCTTATTTCTTGTGGTGTTGTTTTTTTTTTTAATTTGGTTAAAGTTTTGTTTTCATTGCATTCAAAAATATGTTTCATTGATAGGTCTGCAAGTTTCTGGAGGTCTCTAAGTTATCATTTTCACAAGAATATGGTCCAAAGTTGAAAGAAGATTATGTAATGGTTAAGCATCTTCCACAAATTCCAAGGGTTGATGCAGAAACAAGAGGTTGTATATGTTGGTGGTCTGGCTGTTGTAACAACAACTGGCAAAAGGTAAGCATTACCGAAATAGCAGTTGATATTTTTTCTGTATTGGAAAGCAGATGTAAGATATGTGTTCAATAGTGTCAATTGTTGGTAATACCTTTAACCTTTTTTGTCTTCCAGTAAGAAGAATTCATATTGGAAGATATTCAATTGAAATTATATATTCCTTATTAGAAAACCATTAATACCCATCTTTAAGATATATTCCTTACCTAGAGATCCTATTTTGTGCCTTGACATTTCTCATGCAATTTACCAATTATAATTTAGGCATGCTGATAATCTTTTCATTATTCTTTTCCTTATAAGTTATGATCTTCTCATATCATAGGGTTGTCAAGTCTTAGTTGAATGTTTTTCTCAGATAAAGCAACTCAATACTTTACTACATGAACATATTTCGGTTTTCGAATAAAATCATGGTATATTTTTGTAGTGAGATGATAACAGGTGATCGGCACAAGAAAAATTGATAATCTTTAGCAAGTTTCACCATAGCAGAAGCACATCATAGTGGATTATTATAAATTTATAACTGTTGCACGACTATTCAGAGACAAATAATGTACCAGTTTAGCAGAAATCAAAGATGCAGAGCACCTGACCACATAACTGCTGAAGCAGCAGACCATCTGCACAAAAATTTTCTTACAATTATAGTTTACCTAGTATTTGAATAACAGGGAGAAAGTTTTTCACAAGTATAATTAAAAAAGTAAGCACAAAGGACCTGAAAGTGCATTATTATTTTAGGTTCCCCTTAATTATTTTATCATGTATTATCAGGCCTTTTAATTACCCTGTATCTGCCCTTTGTTGTGGCTTTCACTAAACAACTACAGATTTAAGTCATTGTAAGATACCAAAACTACCCTTTGTGGTGGCTCTTACAATTCCCATACTACAGTACCATTCAGATACATTTGTGTTCCATTGGTATATGTCTTAAGCCTTTTACCTTTGTTTTCCAGCATGAAAACATGATCAAATTTATATTGCATTCAGGTTTGGGCTGTGCTGAAACCTGGCTTCTTGGCATTACTGAAAGATCCTTTTGATGCTAAACTTCTAGACATTATGCTTTTTGACATGCTTCCTGCTTCAAATGGTAATGGAAAGGACCAAGTATATCTGGCAGATGAGATAAAGGAACGCAATCCACTGCGGTATGCATTCCAGGTTAGTAGTTTGTAGTCTACAATTCTCCGCTATATTTTCTGATGTATTTAAAATGAAATGAGAGAAAGGAAAGTGTAGTTTCAAAAGATGATTTCTTTTCAGTTGTATACATTGAAAGGTAACGCACTGGTTATGAAATCAAAAACATGGCATTTATTTCTTCTCTGGATTGCCTTAGATTATGTAGAAATCATAAAGCTAATATCATCTAGTGAAATTTTTACTGTGTATTTCTTCATTGATTTCTTTCTTAATATCTGGTATGTTCAAAAGGTTTCTTGTGGAAACCGGAGAATGAAGTTAAGAGCTACAAGTTATGCTAAAATCAAAGACTGGGTATCTGCAATTAATGATGTTGGTGTAAGACAAGGTTGGTGTCCTCCTCATCGCTTTGGTTCTTTTGCTCCTTCAAGGGGTTTGACTGAAGATGGCAGTCAAGCTCAATGGTTTGTGGATGGAAAAGTGGCATTTGAAGCAATTGCGTCTGCAATAGAGAATGCAAATTCGGAGGTTCAAATTCTCAAGTTGGCATGTCACAAGCTGAATTTTGATTATTCAAACATTTGACATTTGAAACACTACTAATAGTTTATTGCATGCAGATATACATTACCGGATGGTGGGTTTGCCCAGAACTGTATCTGAGACGTCCATTTCACACTCATGTTTCCTCTCGACTTGATGCTTTACTTGAAGCTAAAGCTAAACTAGGGGTCCAGGTTAGGATAGTGAACAATGAATTTATATATTATTTGAGGATGTTGTTGGAATCATGTATAAAAACCTGTATTCTGAACCTACTAGACAATATTTCAATAACCTATCTATATTTGTTGAAATGACTGTTTATTAACTTTACATTCTAGGAAGTTGAATGTCCAATAATTTATTTATTTTTCTAATAGTCAAATTGTGAGAACTGATAGAAATTATAACCCGACTGTCGTGATTGTTAGAACCCAGATTTTTAGAGCATTATATGTGGGAAACATAACATCTAGCCTTATTTATGCCTGCTGTAATAAAATCCAACATGTTGACATACTTATATTCCTGCATGTCAAACAATGTACAAACAGTAGTTTTTGTTTTTTAATTTTTATGACCCGTGTTATTATTTTCGAATGACTGACAAAGCACTGTATGCCTTACAGTCATAATTTTGCTCCTTGAATTACATTTAATAATGTCCCTTTCTTGTCACTAGTTGAAATTGTTGTAGATTGATTTCTTTCACAGGCATGAGCTGCAAATCCTGCAATTTTCATGGATCTCTTACTTTTCTCACTTATAATTATTTTTCTAGCCCTTTCATGCTGAATTCTGTATTTTCTAAATATAAAATTATCTCAAATAATTTCCTATTTGACGGATTATTGGCTGATGCTCTAAGACTTTAAGTTTGTTACATCTTCCATCCAATGATTTCTTAGAACAGAGAACTATTACTAAGTACTTTGTATAACTTTTAATCCAAACTATCAAATATTCAATTTATTATTTTGCAGATTTACATTCTTCTCTACAAAGAAGTTGCTCTTGCTTTAAAGATCAACAGTTCATACAGCATGAGAAGACTTCTAAATATTCATGAGAACGTTAAAGTATTGCGTTATCCTGATCATCTTTCAACTGGCATTTACTTATGGTATGCAACCATGAATTCAATACACCAAACTTTCTAGTCAACAATGTGAAAAATTAGAATTTTGTCATGCAGATGATATAGATCACTTTTTATAAATTCTTATGAAACAATGACTGAAAATTTGCAGGAATATGCAGGTCGCACCATGACAAAATTGTCATTGTTGATCACAAAATTTGCTTTATTGGAGGAATTGATTTGTGCTTTGGTCGATATGATACCTTTGAACACAAAGTAGGTGATTACCCTCCTTTTATTTGGCCAGGAAAAGACTATTACAATCCGAGGTAAATTCTATATTTCTTCCTCTCTTGAAAGTTGAGCTGATAATTAAGTACAATATTGAAACTTGGATTTTTTTTCTTAGAACTTTGCAGTACAAGTACCAATAGTTGGAACTTTATTCAGAGTAGGAAGTAAGCTTAGTTGCTTACAATATACTGGTAGTACAATTTCCTAGTAATTTATGATCTCTTCAATTGTGAAAGACTGAAACCTATGTATTAGTATCCAATGTATTAGATTGATGGTAGTTGATGATACCATCTCAATGGACTCATAGGACAAGTTAGTAAAAAGAAGAGACCACATGATGTTGTTATACATGACCATAGGATGCTGTTACACATGGTGTCTGCCAACAACTTGTTCATAATATGATGGTCAGTATTTACAACTTTGGAAATTTATTATTTTTCATTTTGATTTGGTCAGAGAATCTGAACCGAACTCCTGGGAAGATGTCATGAAAGATGAATTGCTGCGTGAAAGATATCCTCGTATGCCATGGCATGATGTTCATTGCGCTCTTTGGGGACCACCATGCCGAGATGTTGCTAGACACTTCGTTCAGCGATGGAACCATGCTAAGGTTGATCTTAAATTGCCTCTAGCCTGTCTATGAATCATTTTAAATTTTAATTTAGTTTATCATCTATGCAGAGCAATAAAGCTAGAAATGAGCAAGTGATACCACTACTTATGCCACAATACCACATGGTTATCCCGCACTACATGGGACGAAGCAAAGAAACAAACATTGAAAGTAGGGGCGATGAAGTAGAGCAGAAAGATATTAGTCGTGAGGATTTCTTTTACTCTCAATCTCCATCTGAAAATGTTCCATTGCTTCTTCCTCGAGAAGCTAATCAACTAGATGCTGAAAGTGTAGATAGTAAGTTAAATGGTATAGACTCTGATCAATGCCATTTTGATCAGCATAAACCTTTGATTCCCAATATGAAGACAAATGGTTTTGTAGATGAGCTTGATTCCATAGATAAGAATATTGTGGATGGGCAACCTGATTTGCCAATTTCAGAGGACTGGTGGGATGTACAAGAGCAAGGCTCTCAGGTTATTTCAAATGATGTAACTGTACAAGTGGGTCCGCGTACCACATGTCATTGTCAGGTTTGCCCTACCTCTTAAAATATGCAAGTTATAATATATATGTGTGTGTGTGTGTGTGTGTGTGTTATGATTTATGGATATTTCCTTTGTTAGTTAACTAGTGTAATTAATTCCTGGATCTCCATAAAGTGAAAATATCATAGTACCAAAACATTGTGATATCATAGAATGAAATAATTATACATGCTTACATCTAGTCTGTAGGATTTTGAACTACAACCTTTCAAGGAACGGTCAAAAGTTATATTTGTAAGACAACCATATTGATGGACTTCCATGTCTATTTTGTAAAGAATATTATGTGGTTGACTAGATGTTGTTATGGATATTTGAGAGATGAAAATTTTACAATATAACAATTGTTTATTATGTTCTCCGTATTCTTTCATGTGTGCATCAAGCTTAATTAGCTCCCATTTCTTGTCTGTAGGTTATCAGAAGTGTCAGTCAGTGGTCTGCTGGAACAAGCCAAATTGAAGAGAGCATTCATAGAGCTTATTGTTCTCTCATCGAGCAAGCAGAACACTTTGTCTACATTGAGGTAACATAACTATATACACTAAACTTTCTATTTACTATCAAGTTATAGATCTATAATCAAAATGTTCTTTCATGATTTCTTCTTGATTAAGGTCAAACCCAACCTTTTCTGATATGACCTCATTCATAACTAACTTTTTGAGGACATGCTTAATAGTATAAAAACTGCTCCAGGATTCAGTTCCCCGACTTTTCTTGTGACCTATACCTCATTCTACAAGTCTACCTGATATATGAGAACTCTGCTTATTCAGAATTCAAGTTACAATATAACTCAAATACTTGCTGTATCTTGAAGTTCCTCTCAGAACAAAATCCCTATCCTCAAATTTCAAGAACTCAAGCACCTGCCATCATGATCTTCTTCAACACTCGAACTTAAGTAGTAATTATTTTCATGCACTGCATTTGAGTTTGAATCTATGTATTCTGATATCTAGCATTCTGTTGCTCCATAACATAACTCCTTTTTCCTTCTGTTGTGAGGCATGAACTAGTCTGTGTGCAAATTTCTAAACTCTGACTCTGTTACAGCCTTCAGCCTCGTATATTTTGCTTTAAACAATTATTTCTTAAATTGATCGAGTTGCTATAGAAAGGAGATATTCATTTGAAACTAAAAAGAGAATACTAATTTTTATCAAGATTGTTATTATTCTTATTGTTATGTGTTTTTACCTTGCAGAATCAGTTTTTCATATCAGGCCTCTCAGGAGATGAGATCATACAGAATCGCATCCTGGAAGCTTTATACAGGCGTATTATGAAAGCACACAAAGAAGAGAAGTGTTTCAGAGTTATTATTGTCATGCCACTCCTTCCCGGCTTCAAGGTATAGCTTGTTGTTTCAATTCAAGAGGCTTTTATTTGGAGTATTCCTTCTCTTCTACCAAGTTGATTTCTTAATGAACAGGGGGGTCTTGATGATGGTGGTGCGGCAACTGTGAGAGCTATAACTCATTGGCAGTATCGAACCATTTCCGTAGGAAAGAACTCAATATTGCATAATCTTAATGAATTATTGGGTTCTAAAACAGATGACTACATATCTTTTTGCGGTCTCAGAACACATGGTAGACTTTGCGATGGTGGTCCAGTGGTCACAAGTCAGGTAATCTTGCATAACAATTTTTTTTCCTTTTTGATTATATATATATATATGTGTGATTCTTGAGCTTCTTTAATTTCTAGTTTGATTCATCATGAAACTGGTTACTTTCGGAAAGCTTATGTTGCATCCAAATCTATTCACTTGAAAGGAAACGCATTGTGGCCGAGGCAAAAGTCCTTATTATTCGTTAATCATGATCCTCTAATTTATTATAATTTATATATATATGTGTGTGTGTGTGTGTGTGTGTGTGTAGTTGGCTAAATCTAATATGAATCTCCACTCAGGTGTATGTACATAGTAAACTGATGATAGTAGATGACCGAGCTGCGTTGATTGGATCCTCAAATATAAATGATAGGAGTTTGCTTGGATCAAGAGACTCTGAGGTGAAAATTTAATCTTGCTTCATGATTGTTATATAACTTTATGTGAATGTTTTGTAAAGTATGTCAGAGTGAAGACGGAAACATTCCTTCCAAACGTATGTAATTGTGATGCTATTTATTATCACTTGCCTCGGTTTGGGAGTCGACAACACAATTTTGGATTGTATAATGGAGACAGTATAGGTATTAGAACTTGTGAAAAATTACATATGGACATTTTATTTCATTTGTTATCCAAAAGGTACTCTGAATTCTAACATACATTTCTTCTGGTAGTCTGATTAGCCCCTGTATATTGTTGCAATCATTGTTTGATTTATAGTGATAAAACTTGTGGATATTGATTAATACTTGATCATGTACACATTTGGCCTGCATGTTTCTGCCTACCAAATGCAGCTCAAGTAATTTTAATCATATTATCGTTCAATATGGCTTAAAATATTAATTGACAGCCTCAGGAAGTCATGTATATTTGTTTGCAACAGTTCATTTCTGTTCTCTTTCTGAGCAAAGAATGAATGCTATTTCTGAT
Source organism: Hedera helix (assembly GCA_947179155.2). NCBI lineage: Eukaryota > Viridiplantae > Streptophyta > Magnoliopsida > Apiales > Araliaceae > Hedera > Hedera helix. Next base: position 26,472,140 of record OX359284.1, read on the forward strand.
ACTTAAGTTGCTGCCTTAGATTGGGGTACTCATTGAAGATAAAGATTGGGTGGAATCATCAATGAATGGAGAACCTTGGAAGGCTGGAAGATTTACCTTTAGTCTTCGCCTTTCTCTATGGTCAGAGCACCTTGGTCTTCATTCTGGCGAGGTTTGTAGTGTTGAAAAATTTAATGCTAGTCAACTTCTTCATTCAGACAATCTTTAACTGGCTTCTTAATTATCAATTAGCGACTTCCTCTCCTCTGCCTACATCATCTCATGTGTTTTTCTTTCTTTTTATCGTCATAAACTCGTAAAACTGCACTCAATGATACATCGTCTTTTTTCTTCAGATTAATAAAATCAAAGATCCTATAGCTGACAGTACATACAAAGATTTGTGGTTGGCAACTGCAAGGGTGAGAATGGTTATGCACTTTAAAACATTACTTATGCATGCTTTGATTTCAAACAAATTCCAGGAAATGAAGACACATAAAAATAGGAAGACTTGTATGTCCAAGTAAATGGGATTTAATTTATAGTTTTCATTGCAATTTATTTCTTTTTGTGTTTGTTTTGCTGGTATAATGAAACTAAAAACTTGTATCGTATTTGTCCTCTTCTAAAAACAAATCTTATATCATAATTTGGTTTATTGAATTTCAAATTACATCCAGTATGTAGTGGTTCCAATCCCCATACATGAGACTTAATTTACCATTCAAAAGCTTCAAATAAAGTCTTCATTTTTTATCTTTGAAAAAGCACTTGTGTATCTATTTGGCAGGAAAATACAAAGATCTACCAAGATGTTTTCTCTTGCATCCCAAATGACCTTATACACTCCAGGTATAAAAATGCTATGACAATCCTCTTCTTGTGTAATTTCTCATTCCTTCATTTTATCTTGTGTACTTAATTCACATTCATCGAATGTAGATCTGCACTGAGGCAAAGTATGAACCATTGGAAAGAGAAACTCGGGCAAACAACAATTGATTTAGGAGTAGCTCCTATGAAACTGGAAACCTGCAGTCCGAATGGAGAAATCACGGTAACAGATCCAATGGAGAAATTAAAGTCAGTTAGAGGATTTCTTGTTTCTTTTCCATTAGAGTTCATGTGTCGAGAAGATTTGAGGCCGGTCTTCAATGAGAGCCAGTTTTATGCATTTCCTCAAGTCTTTTACTAGGTATAGTAGTATGATGAACTTGAATTCACCATACAACAACAAAAAAATACACCATTTAGCTGGCGACCGGTTTTAATTACAAAAGAAGAATTAGAGGAGTCTAATCCGCTTAAGATCGTGGATCTTAAGAATTAACCGGTGGCTAAGTTGGTATAATTGCATATTGTATACTAAGTCCGTCAATGAGCCAAATCTTGATCTTGACTTGACTTGCTCCCGTATAACTTCTTGGATCAAGGCTCCAGCTCATTTATTCATTGATCTGTGATAATTTGGTCCATTGGAACAAAATTTCAAATGGGCCAAATTATGGTTCTGATTTAATTTGATTCATTGATCAACCAAAACAAAAATTCAAAGTGGATCATGGGACGTATCTATGATCCATTACATAATAAATCAAATTGTTGATTATTATCACACTTGGCGGAGTATGATTTGCTCCGATTTAACCCAGGCCTACTGTATATTCATTACAACTTGTATAGCAGGAAAGAGTAGTTGATAGGGATCTTGCCATTTTTTAGTGCAGTTGGTATAACTGCATACACTGTAGATTAACTGTATAGCAGGAAAAGGGTCCATTTGATCTTTGCCATTTTTATAGTGCAGATGCACTTTGTAAGATGTCATATCTTTAATTTGTTAGTGATTGAATATGTGAATATACCTGATTAAAAGGGAATGCATTGTTGTGTTACGTGTTTTTGTATTGCTATTCTAGTTTGTGCTCAATAAGATTGTGAATTTTGTTGATGGAAAAAAGAAAAAGAAAAAGAAAAACAATAGACCTCCTACTATATATTGTGATAGTTTTCTTGTTTTTATATACTGTGAAAGTTTTCTTGAAAAAACAAGATTCTTGACGCACTCTATTCGTTCTAAAAAATATAAGATTATTTTTTATTTCTTAGAGTCAACTTGAGATATTTCAAATTTAAAATTAATATGGATTTATTTAACTTTAGCCAATATTATAAATATCCTAAACTATAAAATACAAGTAATTACAAAATTTATTATTTTTAAAACTTAAATAAATCATAATAATTTAAATTTAAATTTAACTTTAAAAAAGTTGATACTTCCTTTCCATTATAAATGTCGTTTTAGATATAATCAAATATATTAAGAAGTCCTACTAATACTAATGTTAAGTAATTAATATTGGCTTGAAATTTCATTACTACTTATGCACTAATTAATTACTTCTCTTCCTCCCTCTCTCTCTCAATTACTATTTTGATGAATTTTTTAAGGGCAAAATCGGAAATGATTAGATTTTTTCTCCTAGATATATGTAAAACGTCTTATATTATGGAAGAAAAATAAAATTTTTCTAGAATGACCTAATTAATTACTTCTCATTTCTCTCAAATACTATTTTGATGAAATTTTTAAGGGCAAAATAAAAAATTGTTAGATTTTTTTCTCCTATATATATGTAAAACGTCTTATATTATAGGGGGAAAAAATTCTTCTAGAACGACCTACATAATGAAAAAGGAGTATTAATCTTGTAATTTAAAACGGATAAAGTATTAAATTTAGGATCCCAGATTTAAGATTCCTTTTGTGATCCTTAACATTACCTCCTCCATTTCTATTTATTACTCTCTGCTTTTCATTATATAGGTCGATTTAGATATTTATTTATTTATTCATAATATAAGACATTTTGCATATATCTAAGAGAAAAAATCTATTCATTTTTTATTTTACTCATAAAGATAGAGTAATTGAGAGAGAGAATGATGAGTGATTAATTAGTGCATGGGTAGTAATGAAATTTTAAATCAACACTAATTAACTAACATTAGTATTAATGAGATTTCTTAATATGTGTGATTATGTCTTAAACGACCTATATAATAGAAAGGAGAGAATAGTCGTTTATGCATGTTAACGCATTTTTAGGAGGCATTAATTATATTTCCATATTGCCCTCAAGTATTTCCCAATATGTCTAGGCAATTTTTTGTATATTTAACATGACCTCACATATTTATTTCCCTTAACTCATACAATGATAGTTGTGACAATACGTATCAATCTTAATGATAAAATTAGAATAACAAATGATTTTCTTAATAAGTGTGTAACACTCCAAAACATTAAATAAATATTCCCTCTCTTTCAGGATAAAAGTTCTTATTATTATTTTAAGTAATATCAAGTTAAATGTCTATTTATTTAAATAATCTATTTTTTACAATAATTTGCCTATAATATCCTTAGTATTAATTGTCATATTTCTATTCTTTATGCATATTTATGGAGTATCACTAGTCATGTGTAGAAAACTATGCAATTAAATGAACATTAAAATATGGATAATTTTGTCATTTTATCCTCTTTCTTAATATGCGTAAAAAGTCAACCAAAACTTTTATCCTGAGACAAATTAAGTAAAAAAATGGAGGAAATACTAAAAAAATCATAAATTTTATCAACGAAAGGATGGAGACAACCAAAATCTTAAATATTTGTAAATATTAATGGTAGTTCATAGACCTGGCAAAATTGACCTAAGCTCGCAGGTCGGGCCATCCCGCCTGTCAAAAAATAGTTTTTGGGCTTCACGTTTTTAGCTTATAAAATTATGGGCGTGTTTGGCCCGGCCCGACCTTGTTTAAAAAAAAAAGACAATCATTTTACTAGAGTGATTCAACAGCGAGTAGACCAATTCATTCGAGCCCAAAGCGACACAGTTCCAACATATTACAAGTTAGCCCAAACCAAACCCTAAATGACTAAGTCTTATTTGCAAATCACTAAGCTAAGTCAGCGCTTCCACAAACACAGTTCCACTTTTCGACAATCGACAGCTAGATTTGGCAAACCCTAATCCCAATCCTCTGTCTCCGTCATAAATCCCAATCGATCGACGATTGCTAGTGCTACTCTGCTAGTTTCTTTTCTTCTCTAAGTTCTCTTCATCCCAAATCCCAATCCTCCGTCTCCGTCTGTGAGAGTTGAGACCATTTCTGTTTGGATAATTTTCTCTCTCTATATATATATAGATATTTGTTTATATATCTAGGACCATCCAGTTATGTACCTATGTTCTTTTTTAGTGTACAACTTTAGATGATTAATTGATTATCAAAGTCGAGGCTACTTCTATTTTCTTCCTATGTTCATTTGTCCATCATTATTTCAGTTTGTTAGAGAAAAACTGAACTTTTTAACATATTCAACATTTTAGCAATTTTTGAAAGTGGACTAGGACATCAGATAAGGAAAATCTTGTCTTTTCAGTTTGGTATTGAGTCTATTGACTATTGAGAGGATAAAAACTATATACATAGAATTAGTTGCATTGCATTGGTTGATTAATTTTGATTGGATTTTGGGACTTGGATCAACTTGTTGTTTGCATTATTTTAGAGTTACAGTATGCAGTGGGGACTGATTTTACTAGAAACATATTAAAAGAGTTAAGATAACTTCTCTGTTAGTGTCTTAGTAATTAGTGTGGTTGTTCTCAGTAGAGTCTTTTATTAATTGCCAGATCATTGTATTTTTCTTGGTGAATTTGTGTTACTACTTGTTTAATAATATTTTTTGTTTGTAAGGTTCTTATGGATCGTGTAACAATTGATTTGATTGATGGGGGAATTGAAAGCTCGGAGAATATGACACAACCAATTGACAGTTCGAAGAGAAAATGAAGGGAAGAAAATTCAATTTGGAATAAATATGACAAAAAGGTAGATCCAATAACCAAAAAATTAAGAGCACATTTTAAAACATGTACAAAAAGTTATGCTATTAGAGATAATGGTAGTTCTCATGGGACTAGAAATTTGCACGCACATGAAAAGTCATATCCCGGTTTAGTTAACCAAAATGTGAGTCAAATGCATCTAGATCATGAAAGGAAAATGCGTAATAGAAAATTTAGTCAGCTCATTTATAGGGATAAAATGGTTGAAGCAATCATGATGCATAACTATCCATTTTTGATTGTTAAACATGAAGGATTACGAAGAGTACATAACTATTTCAATCCGAATGTGAAATCGTATACTAAAAACACTATCAAAGCGGATTGAATTAAAATTTATAAGCTTGAGAAAGTGAAATTGAATAGTGCATTTGAGAACATCACCAGTAGAATTTGTCTCACTTCTGATTTGTGGTCATCCGGTACTAGTGAGGGTTATATCTGTTTAACCGCTCACTTTATTAATCATGATTTTGTGTTGTATAGTAGAATTATAAATTTCTGTCATTTCCCCCCACCACATAACGGTACTCTATAATTAAAAAAAATCTATGAGTTTTTGAAAGATTGGGGAATTGAAAAGAAGATTTTTGCAATCACTTTAGATAATGCAACAAACAATTATAACATGCAAAATTTCTTGAAGGCTCATTTGAGAGGAAACTTGCTTTGCAATGGTAGTTTTTTTCATATTTGATGTTCCGCACACATATTAAATCTAATTGTTCAAGATGGTTTGAAAATTGCAAATGAACCTTTTCGCAAGATTAGAGAGAGTATCAAGTTTATTAAGGGGTCTGAAAGTAGACTATTAAAGTTTGTTGCGTGTTGTGAATAATTGCATGTGTCGGTACAATCGGGTTTGCATTTGGATTATGTAACTAGATGGAATTCTACATGGGCTGTGCTTGATTGTGTTCTGAAATTTAAAGATGTATTCTATCAATATGCCATGCTTGAATCAGGTTACACTACTTGTCCATCAAATGATGAGTGGGAAATAGCACAAGCTATCACAATCTTTTTGAAACCATTTTAGAAAATTACATAACTTTTTTCGGGTACGAGTTATCCAACGTCAAATTTGTATTTCTTACATGTGTTGAGGATCAAAAAACTTTTGTTGGTTAATAAGTATTGTGACATTGAGGTCATTAAAAACATGGCAAATGAGATGTTGCCAAAGTTTAAAAAATATTGGAACGACTATGTTGTTATCTTGTCCATAGCAACTATTCTTGATCCAAGATATAAGGTGCAATTTGTAAATTTAAATTGAAAAAAATTGAGACGAATGAGGATGCGATAAATAGACAAGTGGACAAAATTGTGCATGCAATGAAATCTTTGTTCATGGAATATGTAACAGAGTATTCAAAAGATGGTTTACAACTTTAATGACCACAAATTCTATTAGACATTGTAATTATAATTATTATATAATTAGCAATGAATTAAAATTTTTGTACTAATTAATTGTGCATTAGATAATTGAATGAATATACTTGTGTATGTGTATATTTATTTAAAGCAATAAAACAAGGTGTTATAATTAATTAAAGCAAGTCTAATTGGATTATATTTTAAATCCAAATGAAGTGTTAAACTAGGTCAATTAAATTAACCTAGTAGCCCATATAATTAATTAAACCTTAAACCATGTGATTAATTAATCTAGCCCAATGCTTGTTTTAATTAAATGTAACATAAGTTATTTAATGTTAGCCCAATGTAATAAATAAATTGAGCCCAAACAAATTAAATAAATGAGCCCAACTTATTTAATTCCCAAGTCCAAAGTGGAGCCCAATAGGAAGTCAAAATGTTAGTCAGTGATTATATATATATATATATATATATATATATATATATATATATATATATATATATATATATATGTGTGTGTGTGTGTGTATATATAAGCTATAAAAATAAAGCAAAAATGGGGGATTTAATCCCATTTTGCTGAGATTGAAGGGGGGCCCACTTGGGTGGATGTCAAATTTTATTATTGCTTGATTTTGTGAGTGATTGAGCAAGCTACCAACTCTTACCAACTCAAGTCCTTTATGTAAAGAAAATCCCTAAAATTTAGCTAAGTGGAGATAAGAGATAAGATGTGATTGGTGATTTAGTAGAGATATAGATTGTATATGTATACAATTTGGATGATGAGAATTGTGCTATAAATAAGAGCTTCTCTTGTGTAGAGAAAAGTTTGCTCATTATTCACTTTCCTAGAGAGAAAAATAGAGAGCAAGAGAGAGCTTGAGAAGAAATACACTAGGAGTGCACATCTAGTAGCCAAGGTGGAGTCACTAGTGAAGTTCATAGCCAAGAGGAGGAGAGCATTCAAGTCCAAGAGGTTCAAAAGTGCTTTCAACTCTTATTATTTCATTTTAATGGTCTATATAGGCTTTCTATGGTCAAAACATATTTTTAACCGATCAAAACTTATTTTGATAGTTTAGAAGTCTTAAACTATGTTATATATGTATATTCATGGTTTGATGTGTTATATCATATTTTGGTAGGTGTGGAATGCATAAAAATAGTATAAATGTACATATTAAGCTTTACCGGTAAAACCCTAGTTGAGCGTGTGGTATTTAATATTGTAGTTTGAAATGTACAAGTTGGAAAATGGATTTTTATGGCTACAAAGTTACATATATAAGTTTTAAAGAAAACCCAACTTGTAGTTTTCAAAAATATGGAAAAACAAAGAAATTATGGATTTTACCGCAAAGTAGGTCGTTTTTAAACCCTAGATGGTTCAATCTTAATTTTCGTGTCAAAACGTTTTCAAAAATATGATTGAACCATGGAATGTTGTAAAAAAATAAGTTAGGAAGACAAGAACATAAGTTGGTGTCATTTGAATGTATAGATTTGATTTTAGTCAAGTTTGAACCATTAAAACCAAGGATTTGTGAAGTTAGTTTTCACTTTATCCTTGTGAGCAGTTTTGAGTCTAGTTATGTTCGGAATTTGGATTTGTGATCTAAAGAGAAATTGTAGAGGGGGAAATTTTGATGAGAATGGACTCAATAATCACCCCAAAATGTTTAAACATGAAAAAGAGGCTGTTAGAGCAACGGAGGGTCGTGTAACCAAAAATTTAAGTTTCGGACAGACTGGTCAAGCGCACCTGCGCTCGATTTGGGCGCAGTTGCGCCCGAATATTCTGCCTAGCAGATTTTGGTCGGTCCGAGTCGGGTCGGTCCGGGTCGAGTTTTTTTGATAAATTAAGTTAAAATAAGTATAAAATGAATATATTTGGATATTAAATCAATATATGGAGTTTATTAATAACTAATTGGTAGCTAAATGTATAAAATAAATGTTAACATTAACACAATTAAAAATTTAACTATTGGTATTGTTTGTAATAAAATATTATTAAGTGGTTAATAATATTAATATGTGATTAAAAGGTTATTAAATGATTATAACATTTGTAAATGATTAAATATTACTACATGGGTAATAATATTAATAAGTCAATGAAATATCATTAAATAAGTAATAATATTAGTAAATGAATAAAATATTATTAAATGATTAATAATAGTAGATAATGAATGAAATATTATTAAATAATTAATAATATTAGATAATGAAAAAAATATTATTAAATGATTAATAATATTAGATAATGATTGAAATATTATTAAATAAGTAATAATATTAATAAGATAATAAAATATTATTAAATGATTAATAATATTAGAGCATGAATAAAATATTATTAAATGATTAATAATATTAATAAGATAATAAAATATTATTAAATAATTAATAATATTAGGGTATGAATCAAATATTATAAAATGATTAATAATATTAGAAAATTAATAAAGTATTATTAAATAATTAATAATATTAGAAGGATAATAAAATATTATTAAATGATTAATAATATTATAAAACTAATAAAATATTACTAAATTGTTAATAATATTAGATAAGTGTAAGAACTATATTCAATAATTAATATAGATTTTATGTGATTAAAATATTATCAAGTAATGATAATATTCTCTAAGTGTTTATATACTTTTAACTATATGATTATTTGGCTAAGTGTTAGAGGTATAAAAAGTATAGAGGTTATCACATGAATGTATTTATAAAACTAATTTAAAGATCAACTTGAATAATTGTTAGGTCTATTCGGAGAGAATTAAATTGATTTGGTTAGCAGTAATCTACATGCGAGACAAGTTCTCTAACCTTACTCAATTATTGTTGAACAATTTTCTATACTTGAAATTATTGCTAGAGCTTTAAGTGGTTTAATTATTTAAAATTCTTCCACATCCATATTGTTTATAAAATCGCACCTAGTGCATTTGAAGCTTAATAGTTCTTGATTCATGAATTGAATTAAAAATGTCTAAAGCTAATTGTTCAGCTAGACATTGCGTTTATAAATTCAATAACTTGAATACTTTTAAAAGCTTATCCAAACTATTGCTTAGGGTGGATTCTTATATTAAGTCTGAGAATTGGACAACCCTAGACAAAGGGGATTTTATGTCGGGAAACCGACTTTGGCGCCAGAAGACTAAATGTAATGCATATACAGCGGGTTGAATAGGCTGATCCCCTTGAAAACCAAACTACTGAAAGGGTCAAAGGAAACTCTATTATACCCTTGTTAGTTCAAGGTATTTGGTGACCACTCAGCATTTAAGATTCAAATATTCTTTTTCAATGAAATTTGAGTCTTGTTTCTTTCACAATTGTTATATTTATTGTTAAAGCACTTGATGTTATTCCCCTTTCACTCGTGATATAATAAATCTCAATGATTGTTCTTAAACCTGTTGAGCAAACCAGTTGTTCACCCTTGCTATATCATGAACCATTTTTCAGCTAGACCCGAATGCTCCAAGAAGGACAAGGGAATAGGGAAAGCCAGAGCTTAATTATGCATGTTAATTAAATGTTTAATATGTAATTACTGTTGGTAAAACTTTTGTAATTCCTTAAGATAGGAACTGTTGATGTTAAGGTTAATTGACCTTGGGTATTGTAGCCTTTTTATAAGGAACCTTTTGTATTATTCCGCGATGTTTAAATGCAAATTATATATTTAATTATTATTAAGTATTGTACAGTGAGAACCAAACCCAAGGTTATGGAACCCGGATTTGGGGTCGTCACAACAACAACCTCAAGATGGTGTAGGGACTTCAACTATTTTCACCACTAACACAAGTGAAAATAGTAATGATGAGTTTGATGTAAGTAAAGCTTTTATGTATTATAAAAGTTTTAATTTTTCGCATATTTATCTATATTACATGTTCGATGTTGATGTAATTTTGTTTATAATTTGAAATAGGACTTTGGAGCAATACTTGGAGGAGAAAATGGTCACAAACAGAAGTTCTTTTAATATTCTTGAAGAGTGGAAAAACTTTCTGAGAGGTACGCAAATTTTTTATTCTAGTTTTATACATTAATTTTATATATGACTAATGACATATATAAAATGTTATGTTATTATAGGTATCCAATACTTGCTAAGAAGACATTTGATATCTTATCAATTCCAATTACAACGGTTGCTTCGGAGTCGGCTTTTAGCATTAGAGCAAAAGTTCTCACAAAATATCGTAGTTCGCTTCTACCAAATAATGCATAAGCATTAATTTGTAGACGTAATTCGATTTGTGGATATGAAATACAAAGTTTGTTTTAGTTGTAATTTTTTTTAACTTTAATTATAATTTTTTAATTTAATTTTGGGTATTGATATTTTAAATTGATATTGTTAATATAGATGATGGGCCAACGGATGACCAACTTTTGGTGCCGCTAGTTGTAAATCAAGAGTCAAAGGGAACATTAAGATGAATCTTATTTAAAGTTCCTATATGGCTGTTGTTTATTGATGTTGGTGACTTTGTTCGAGTAGAACTGGATTCTCTCCCTTTACAATCATCTTAAGAAGTTTACAAATAATATAGTTGGTTTATATATAAATTTTGTCATTTTACAGTGGACAATGATATACATTGATTTGCTTATCTCTATTTGTAAATTTGTAATTAGATGTCAAGTCAGTGAAATATGTTTGATGATACAAGCTTAGGTCCCTGACATAGTTGACTAAATTACTACTTCATTAGTGTCTGCATTGTGTTGTTTTTAGGGCTTTCCACTTGCTAGTCTAGTTAATTTCAAATTTATAAATGATAGTTTTTAGTAAATTCTAGAATTTATGAGCCCCGACTGAGTCTTTTGTTTAACTGTGACCACTAATTCGTTCTTCTTGATATTATCTAGATCATTGAGGGCTCAGATGTTTTGGTGAAGAGGTGTTTTTATTTAAGGAAAAGCAGTATAAAGATAATTGTGCCCTTTCATACTATAACCTGTTGTGTTACCACCTAACTCAGTTCCTTGGCAGCCAAGGTGGAGTATTATCAAGTTTATTAGTCTAGTCATGTAGAAGGTTCCTTTTTGTAGGCATTTATTGGTGCATTTGTTGTTTGCTATTTATAACCTAACATGTTCATTTGCTAGGAAACTAAATGTAGATTGCTTTTACAGTAATCATCAATGTTTGCAGGAATTGATAATTTCAAGATGTCATGGTTTTGTTTATAAATTATAACTAACACTAATTTAAATCCTTCTTGATTTCTGCAAGTGTGAAGGAGGAATTATGGCTACAAGTGTGGACCAAACTGCAATTCTGCAAGTGTGACCCAAGCAACTGTTAATGATTAATGATCAATTGAAGCGAGTACCAAACAAAGCAGCTACTAATTAATTGTGTGATTGTGCCTTAAGTACTCTGTGAACTGTTAATGTTGTTCTCTGCTTTGTTGCCTTTGTTGATATTATAAGTATAATAGTAATGAACTATGAACTGTGAAAGAGTAATGAACTGTAACTCTGTGAGATCAGTGGACAGTGATGCAAGTCTATAGCCTTTCTCATTTTGGTATTCTATGAACTGGTGGTAGTCTGTTAGATGATAAAATGAAAAGACTTTTGTATTTTTGTATTCATGGATTAAGAACCAAGTTTAAAAATAAAAAAGGAAGAAGCCCGCGGGCTGAGCCACGGGCCTCATGATTTCAGCCCAAAAATTTCTAAACCGTTTTGGCCCCGTCCAAAAATAGCCCGGCCCGCCTTTAGTCCAGCTCGTTTTCCCCGGCTCGTTTGCCGGTCTAGTACTACTAGTTCATGTTACATCTGTCAGAGTTGTCACTAAATAGTTGGGAGATTCATACAGCACAATTTCGAACACATTCGGCTAGACTAAAATAATTACATGCATTCATGCTAGGCAACCAGTGCATGCAACACCAGCATCTTTTTTTTTTGCTAATTACAACGCCAGCATCTACTTCCACCATATTTATGAATTGCACAAAATTTTCCAATTTCTTAGCTTTGTTATCGGAATAATGCCATCTTAATTTCATGTTGATAGCACCCATTTATAAATAAAAATAAAAATAAAATAAAATATAAAATGAAAACAAAAGGCACCAAAATTTTAGAAAAAATAACGTATATAGTTGGATTCTTTGATTTGTGTGCATTAAGATTTTTTTTTAAATTTAATATTTTTTAATTTTTCTTTTATGTGTATTTTGAGTTGAATATTGATTTATAGGACGACTAAGGGACTGTTTATTTACTTCTAAATGGATATGAATATGACAGAATAAGTCATTCAAACTATTTGTTTTATAATTTTTAAACTTTGAATACGTCTGAATGTGTCTGAACAATTCATCCAAAAAATTGTAGCTGAATCAGTAAGAAGTAGTGTTGAATGATATTTTTGTTTATATTTTCTCATTGACAATTAAAAATTATTTTCAATATCCATCTAATTGTTTTATTATCGTAAACCAATTTTGTTATGTACAAATTAATTTTGATTTTTTTTTAACAAATTGGTAACCAATTTAATGAATGTTATTTTAGTCCTTTGTTTTGATTTTATGAACCGATAGAATGTCATTAATATTTTTAGTATTTTATTCATAAAATTATATTACTAATAGTATACTCCATCAAAGATTGTTCAAAAGTTTATATTTAATTTTTCTTAGATAACATTGTTTATTTATAATTACATCATATTTTTGTTCATAACAACTCAAAAGGTTAAAATAGAAAAATATACGTATTCAGATATTTTAGACAAACAATTATCAAACACGTTATTTTATTTTGTATTCAAAGTTGTTACTCCATTCAACTCATTAATTCAAATTCTAATATACGTTTAGAATTTGTCATTTAGTTTTATCAAACATCCTCTAATTGATATTGAATGTGAACTGCAACTAATGTAAACTAAAAGAGATAAAATAGAAAAATAATGTGTGATTCTCTTTTTTACTACCTCATATCTCATTTATTAACATATATTTAATATCAACACAAATTTATCATCATATATAAGACTGTATTCTTTTGAGTTTTCAACTATACAAAAATGAGGCGCAACCACATGCATATTCTTTATTAAAAAGAGCTAAAATAAGAAGAAAAAATGTTTACATTCATGAGTAGAAAATTGAGAAAGAAGAAGAAATGAATAGCAAAGAAAAAAAATAGACGAAAAATTAAAGTTTTCTATATATCCAATGCCATTATTACAGAATTATTTTAATAAACAAAAGAAAAAAAAAATGGACGAAACATATAATTTATAAAGTTAATCAAATCAAGAAAAAACAAATACTAAATTTTATTATTTAAATTCATGATTGATGATATTGCATGTTGCATCAACTTAGTTATCATGCACTTAACAATTTTGTTATGAGTAATGATTTATGCAATGATGGGTACAATGACCTAATATAAAAATGGTGGAATTCATAATGTAAAAATAGTGAGTTCCACTATTTTTATAGAGAATTGATATTTTCACAAGAAAAATTGATATTTCCACAAAAAAATCATCGCTACATATCTATACCGATATTTTTAATTGTCGTTGTATGTCTATAGCAACAGTTTTCTTGTGAAAATATCAATTCTCCTTGTAGAAATATCAACTCTTTTTTTATATTGAATCATTATACTCATCATTACATAGATCATTATATATAACAAATCTATTAAATTAATGGTTACAATATTTATTACAATCAGCTCTCTCATCCCAACAAAGGCCTTTTACTCCCAAGTAAATACAACACCAACAAAGGTCGGGACGATCTAAACAAGCACCAATACCACAAAATCTGGGGAATTTGAATTTCTCATCTGTTATTGCCTTTGTTAATTCTGCCTTTGGAATCTGAGTATCGTCAATAATATCACCTTTATTGCTGCTGATCACACCTGTTTAAATAAATAATAAAAAAGAGAGCAAGATATCAATTAATTAAATCTTTTACTTGACAATATTGTAGTATTTTAGAACACAAAAACTTTTAAATTTTTTTAAAAAAATGTGAAACTTTATTATAATTGCATCTTGTGGATTTAGATAATTTTGATTGGTTATATATATACATACACGTGTACACATAACAACATGGCTTTTTATATACCAACTTTATTTCAAACTCACAAAAATGAAAAGGAAATCAAGAATAATGAAGGGGAAATTAAAAAATTAAATAATTAACATTTATATTTTAATAAAAATATTGAAGTGCAAACACACACACACACACACACACACACATATATATATATATATATATATATGAAAATTATCCATGGCAACCGATTATTAAAAACAACCAAAATTGGTCTGCTGCAAGAAGGATGAGCGGCAGGGCCAATTACGCGTAATTTTGGTCTGTCGTAAGAGGGGTAGCGACAAGGCCAAAATTTTGTATAAATTGGTATGCCGTAAGAATAATGAACGACAGGACCAATCCATAGCAAAAATGTCTCATGTATTATTTGCCGAAACAGTAGTTCAATAACCAGTTGTCATGGATGAAAATCCTATATATATATATATATATATATATATATATATATATATATATAATCTCTTGTAGAATTGAAATAAAGAAAAATGTACTTACATTCATCAGCAGAAAACTGAGAAAAAAGAATCACAGAGAAGAGAACCAAAGGAATAAACCTTGAAATTAGCATATTGCCAAAGTCGTTGTAGTTGTCGCCTGAATTCAATTAAGTTCTAATGTATTCTCTCTGGTCTAAAAGATATACTATTATTATAGTGTAAAATATACGAGTATTATTGTCTTTTAGAGCTAGTTTAATGTATTTTTAAACATGAAATTAATTAATTTAAATTTATTTAATTTTAATCAATTCAATAATGAATATTGTAAATAATTTAAGAAATACTATTAATTATAATATTTATTGTTTTAGAATTTTTAATAAATATCATAAGTAATTTAAAAAATATTATTAATTATAATATTTTTTATTTTAGAATATTTAATGAGTTTTATTGATTACATGTTGAAAATATTTTAATTTGATTTTTAAAAATTAATATTTATTTTATATTTTAAAACGATGAAAGATAGGATTATATTCAAATAAATAGAAAGCAACATCAAATTATGACAAGTGGTTGTGAAAATTAAATTATGACAGTTAGCTATTTGACTATAACAAATTGACAATATGCTGACACTAGTCTTTGCATGCACTTTTCACCTAAAAGATAATATTGTCTCAAAAAATCTTGACTGACTTTTTGTTTATATTAAAAAAAAATAATAAAAAAATAATTTTTATTAAATTTTTTATTTAATTATATAATTTTTTACACATAATTAATAATATTCCATAAATATGACAATAAATATTAAAGATATTACAGATAAATTATTATAAAAAATAAATTATTTAAAATAATTAAATATTTAATTTAAAATTATTTAAAATAATAAAAAAATTTATTTTGAGATAAAGAGAATATTAATAAAAAAAAATGAAAGAAATAATATTATTCCACACTTCTTCAAGTTCCACTAAACTTATGCATAGTACTCACGCCTTCTCCGGGCCACTATGTCGGCCACTACTAGTGTCTTAATGCGCATGCATGTAGATATTTTAAAAACAATTACATTTTTTTGTTTGGCTTTAAAAAAAAATCATTAATTATCTTGTTATTATAATCTCTCAGTTTCAAATTATAAGAGATTTTCGAAAGTTAATTTAGATATTTTAAAATTTAAAATTAAGATAATTTATTAAAAATATGAAATAATAAATTGTACTTTTTAAATATTCATTATTGTATTTATTAAAATTAATTATGTTAATTTTAAATTTTAAAATATTAAATATTAAATTTAAAAAATTAATAATAATCTTATATTTTAAAACCAACAAAGTGACTTTTTCATAAAATTCTCTCACATGAGAGTAATATCTTCGTAGTAATATTTTATAATTCTCTTCATTATTATAAGCCACGTGTATATCAAATCTCACGTTGAACGGTTGTAAATTAAGTTGGAAAATTAGTTGCAAGGGGAAGGAAAAGAAGGAAACCCTTTTTTATGAGATGAAGTAATATTACTTCGGATTCAAAACCCTTTTTTTTTCAAAGTGGGAGGATTTAGAGATATGGAGAGGATTTTAAATTTTCATAATACCAAAACTAACCTTTAAAAAAGAGTAACTTATAAAATTATACTTTATCTAAAATCTCTTCTTCTTAACTCGCAAAATACTATTAAAACCCTTCCCTTTTTAATTAATCTCACATACATGACACAAAAAAAAGAGAGGTTATAATCCTTCCATTTCTTCCCAATTTATGCTTTCTCTTCCTTCATCATCTCTCCAAACTGACAAATACAATAAAAAAATTATTTTATTTTATTTGGTGAGTATAATTTACATGGTATAAAATTTATTCAAGATACAGTTAAAATATGTATTTTAAAATATTTTCATAATAGATCTTATTTTGATATTTAATTTTGAAAGAAATGTATCATAAAAAATAATATGCTTCTATGTTATTGAATTATTTTTAAAAAAATAAGTTAACAAAACCTAAGCAAAACTATTGTAATTGTATAGTTGGTTTTGGCTGGATCTATACCATCTCAATATTTTATTTTTTTTAAGCCCAAGGATTATAATATAATTTCATAATTAAGTATATTATTATTTTATTATAATATTCATAACCAATCAAACCTCATAACAGAGAAAAAAAATATTACAATATTAATAATCAATGAAACCTCGTAGAAGAGTAAGAAACAAACCTCATAAAAGAGGAAGAAACAAACAAACAAATAAGTCTAATATAAAGAGAAAATAAATTTCTATAAAAAATAATAATAAGCTCACCTAAATAAAAATTGAAATAGTCACAATATCTCAATTTTAAACACCAGTCTAAGACTTCATCAGCATAGTCTCAATATTAAATTTACTAGCACATTTTTCTTTACATATTATAAGGTCCTGACTTATACTATTTTTATTTCAAAATACAAGTTCTTTGTACGATCTTATAATTTGAAACTGAGGGAATATTTGAAAATCTAACTTTTCTTCTACAATTTAAAACTCCCAACCTACTAACATTAGAGTACCATTTGACCTTGGATAATTTTTCAATAATTAAACTTAACCTTAAAACATATTATCTTTGTTTTAAAATATAAGATTATTATTGACTTTTTGAAGTTAAATTAAGATATTTTCAAACTTAAATTAAAATAAATTTATTTAATCTTAATCAATACAATGATGAATGTTGCAAACTATCTTTAAAAGTTTACTCATTATAAGATTTACTTTTTTATCATTTTTAATTAATTATATTAATTTTGAGTTTAAAAATATTTTAAGTTGATCTTATAATTTGAAAAGGAGGGATTATTTTTTTAAAACTCATAAAGATGAGGTAATATTGTAGTATGTTCTTTACAAATAAGTTCTTAAAATGCATGAAACCTACAAATATAAAACTCTCATGATTCAATGAATCACACAAGAATAATTTATACAACTAACAAAATATGAACCGTCTTTTTTGCTTCTTCCTGAAATTCCTGCTGCTTTGATTATTTATTTTTCAAAACAAAAACAGGTGGGCCTATTTTTAGTGCTGGCACGTCAGTTTTCCCGTGTTCATATTTAACGCACGAGAATATTACGTATATAAAAATTAGTGATAAAATTAAATACTATATTCATCTTAATCATTAAAATATGAGACTTGAGACGAAATTTTAAATTAAACATCACTTTTAATAGTTGAGATGCATTTTATCATTGAATTTTATATACTTGCACTTTTCCTTTAATTCATCCCGAAGACTGCACACGTTGAATTTTCTTGATTTCAAACTAGTCTTCACAAGAATTATGTTGTCATACTATACTCCAACCTCAGAGCTATGCATTTTGCCAAGAAAATTGAAGCCATTACAGAGAAACAGATATCAAACACATTTACCTTGCTCATCTTCCTTACTTTAGTAACATTTTGAGGGTATTACTGAGTACTAACAGAGTAATTTTGATGTGATAAGTGAGGAGTTTGAAAGAAGAGACATATGGCTGAAATATCATCTGTCGCGATGCCTCTCCTCTTGAGTTTCCATGCACGGGCGGCATGCTCAACCAGGCGCTTTGCGGACTTTTCCCTGTCTGGTGTTGACGATACAATTTCAACCGCTTCTTGATTGGATACAACGTCCCAAACCTAAACATATACAAAGTTCTGTATTTTATAGTGTTTTTCAGAATGTAAGCTTTTTGGCAACAATATGCATATAAATTGTTGCATGTATAAAATGAGCTTGGATGTGTGTGACTCGTATGTAACGTTTGAGATAACAAGCAACTACCATGAGTATCTACACAGTAAAGATCGAATCTGTTATAAGCTATTACTTAACAAGATGAGAAATGTTGCTTTGTAAACAATTGTGGCTTCTGTTGAAGTACATGGGGCTGTAACAAGTTGAACATTTTGTTTTAAAAATTAGTATATTGAAAGGCACCCTCACAAGATTTGGTATGCATTTATGTGTGATTTAGTTAGTCACCATATAAAAAAAAACAGCCATTAGCCATAAGATCCCATTTCCATTTTTTATTATTTTAAAAAACTAAATCCACACAGTAGCATGCATATATGCTTTCACATTTTGAGGTTGTTTCTTTTGACCGACTTTTGAAAGTAATTAAACAGTATGCAAAACAGAGAACTAGAACCAGAACAATACATACCCCGTCAGTTCCGAGCACAATGAACTGGTCTCTGACAGTTATTTGTCTTTGTGTTACTTCAGGCACAGAAATGAGTCCAAAATCCTTGATACAGTAGTCACCAAAAGCTCTAGACATAGCAAGTCCAGGCGATTCTTCATGGGGCAGCCACACTCGGTGAACCCCGGGCTCATCATCTAAACAGAAAACTCGCCCATTGCACTGAACTATCCGCTCAGCCTCCTCTGTGAAACATGTTATAAAGGATTAATATAAATTATGTTCATGAAGTATGTTACAAATAGGAAAAAGCATGAAATGGAGAAGATACTCACGAGGTATATTGGGCTTGAAATCAAGAGTAAGCTGGACTGCTGTTAAGCTGCCATCATCTGAAGTGGTAGCCAATACAGCACGAGAATCACCAACATTTGCTATCACTATAAGATCACCCTAAAAACAATGAATTCGGCAAAATCAGAAAAGTAATATAGCCTTGTAGCATTATTTGATTAAACTAGCAACATTCTTCATTATAACATATCTAGAGTTGTGTACACACACAGTCACACTCTTTCAGAACATAATTTTATACAAGCATTTAGCAGAGTTTGATGACTGTTATCCAATGGTGACAAGCATAATCAATAATCATAGCTCATTTTCTCTAAGTTATCTTCTTAGCTAGACACCAGCTATGTTCTCATCAAGTTTCAGATATACACCTCCAACATATAAATGATAGCCTGGTTAAAAATTCTTAAGACGTAATCACCTCTAACTACCCAAGAACATCTGGGGCTGGAATATAGCTTACCACTTCAAGGGCCAAAAGAGCAAAACTTTAGCATTTTCAATAGCCTTCTGGAATCTAATAACTAAGATCATGACATTGCTTACCCTTTTCTACTGCATCTTACCTATACGATGGAACTTGATTGGGAAAAGAAGAAAAAACACACACACACACACACACAACCATTTAATTGCTTTCTTTCTACTTTATAAGAAATATCCACTCTGAAAGTTTCTTAATATGAGTGAACCTGCCAAACATTGAGTTCTTCTGTACTAAATCTTAACAACTACATCACTCATTTATCTTGATCTTGCAGTACAGCAAATAATAGGCACTACCTGAAGTCAAGTTCAATGGTGTTCCCTGATTCCTTAATGACACTATTTTATGATACATTTTAGACTTGAATCAAATTATTATGATTTCATTATTATATGTCCATCTATTCACCGAAAAATGGGCTTACTTTGCAATTAGCAAAATTCTGGTCCAGATGTTAGGGTTAAACTTTTCAAGAAAATCCATACATATTCAGCCAATTCAACCCAACTCAATCATTTTTGACCATCGTGAATCAAAGATAACCATGAAAGAAATAATTTCTGGTCCAAATAGCTTTTAGTTGTAGCATCTGCTGGAAGAAGGAACATATATTTGACTTATTAACAAACAAGTGCTGAAATGTATACCAAACTGAATTCACATTTCAACAATAAGACTATAAGAGTAGACGACAGGATTTAAAAAGAAGAAATTACAATTTCAAATTTACAAAAAGGACATTTCATCACCTGTCTAACAATTGTCAGAGCAGTGGTTCCACTGTAGAAGGAATCAATTCTATGATGCTGCTCCAGCTCTCGATCAACAGAAGCACAAGCCTTCAAGTATGAATGCTTCCATAAATTAAATCTCTTTAGGCTTTTATCCGACTCTAAATCAAAATCCAGGTCAAGTGAGGCTTCAGCAAGAGCCTCCTGCCAATTGCACAGCAAAGACATCGGAATTGATTCTCGAACTGTCTTGGCAACAAAATGCCCCCATGCACCGTGCCCATCAAATATCCCACAAAACATCATGTCATCCTGGCATCCAAATTCCTACCACCCAAACAAAAGAAAGAGATTCTATCAGCTTAAACACAAACCAAAATAATTTCTGACAAAATCCTTTTCTCTTGTTTAGGAGAAAAAAAAAGTATGAGATAAAACAAAGGCATTTCCTCATGAGGGTAGACAATTTGCATCAAATTTATAGTGCTAAATCTCATCTCTCTTTTTCTTGGGGTTGTCTGTAATTATATTTTTAGCCTTTTTAGTATCTCTCTCCATTTTTTCTCATTTCCCTCCCCCATTTACTTCTTACTCTTGTTTTGCTATTCCTCATTATATTGGGATTCATGTGACGGATGTCACTTTTCCTTTCATCTGTTGTTTTCCTCTCAACAATTCAATGAAGCAAAAGGAGCCTATAAAATGAAACTTCCTAAACAACTGATTACAGTTACTATGTGGTAAATGGACTATAAGATCAAAAAGTTGATAATTGTAACTACTAATGAACATTTATACCTCCCACACAATGCAACAATCCTGGTTTACTCCTTTGTTGCCTCTTTTAGAAAAAACTGATGCAAAATTGTTTGATCCATCGACTTTAACTGTGCCCGAAGACCTCAATATGAGACCATTCTTCTTTGCTTCCTTTGCCATAAGTTCTGCAGCCTCTCTACCATCACAATTCCCAGAATTCCTCCGTTTCTTAATCAACAATGACTTTGCCAGTTTAATAAACATGGACAAAAAATGCACCATAACAAGCTGAATCTCTGTAATTAGATTGCTACAAGTTAAGGTATGGTCTTGTATATAAATTCAACACATGGTACATATAATCACATCAAGCATATTGTGGATATCTTTTAGCATTTAGATCAGTAAAAAATATATGGTTTGACTCAGAAAGCTAAGAATCTCATAAGATAAAAACAGAAAAAATAAAATAACAAAAATCTAAAAGGGTTCAAAAGACCTTTACAGTAAAGGAAAAGTAGGGAATATTCACTCTTACATTGAATTCCAATGCTCAGAAATTGACAGAAATGAACATAAATCAACCCACTTAATCATAAAACTCCATATTATTTAATTGCTTCAAACGCATTAAGCCTAAGCAACTATATATAATTCCCAATATTCATTTCCTCTTCCATATTCTCAGAAACCAAACAAAGACAAAGTTATAAAACGAAACAAACCCATATAATTAATTAAAGGAAACCCATAATTTTTAATGAGAAAATAAAAAGAGAGACCTTGATTTCCCGGCTAGTATGGTCGGAAAATTGAGTAATGACTATGCCAGAAACTGAGAAACTGGCCTGAAAGTTGAGACTAATGACCGGATTCCGGCTAAATTCCGAGGGATAGAGGTGAGATTTTGAGATATTGAAGGATCATTATCCATAGTTTGGTTGTGGGTCTGATCTTTATGTAGGGGAGAAGAAAACAAACAGGTATGGTTTTGTATGCAAAGACTAGACAGTTACTAACGTGTTGTGGGACGCAGCCAGCTCAAATATCAACTTCATGCTACTGATGCATCCGCTAATCCATTAACCAGCTCAATTACCATTTTAACCCCACACATACACCCGTTGTTCCTTTTTATCCATCTTTTTAGAGAACAAAATTTATTTATTTTTATTTGTCTTTTATAAATTTTAGAATTTCATTTTTATTTGTTGATTCGACATTTTCAATATTTATTTTGGTTATCAAAAAATCCTTAAATTTTGTGTTTGTTAAATAAATCATTTGGTGCACACAATATCATGTATACTGAATTAGTTTATAGTAAATGGATTTTCTTAATGTGTGTCCTTAGGGCACATATTAAGCGCGAAAAATAATGTATAATATTATTTGTTTATGTAAGTGCACTGAATTCAATGTATAAAAAAATAATATACTAGTGAACTCCATGTATTGAATTCAGTGCAACTATATAAAGAAATATTTTTAGCGGGTCTCATCTCTTATTTTCCGTCTTTAGTGTGTGCCCTTAGGGCACACATTAAGCGGATCCATAGTAAATTATGATTAAATTACTCTAAAAAAAATTATGAAATTGTAATCTTCCTTTTGTCACGACTAATAAATAGTTCAATGCCACTAAATTATCCTCTCATATATTCAATGCCATTGAACCAAGTACTTGTGACCTAAGCACTCTAGTCTCAAGGTTAGTTAAACTCCATTTTTCATAGACTATGAAATGTGATGGAGACTTCATTATTTTGAACACTATTTATCATGTTCTAGTGTTGGACTATATGTAATGAGGGTTGTATGGCAATGGTGTATGCATTGTTATATAAAATGTGAAGGTTTTCTTAATTAGGTGGCATGTTAATAGTAAATTTAATGAAATTAAACGCGTTTTTAATCAGTCAATTCGAGAACAATTTTTTTCAATTTAAAATAGTGTTCATTATTTATTTTTAATTTATGACACAACAAAACATTGTTTAATTTTTCCTAATTAAGAAAACTTTCGACGAAGCAGCTAAAGTCCAAAAATAGCTAACTATGTGCGCCTAGAAGTTGAATATGAGATTTAGAAATAACATTATACCTAGGAAGTCCTTTTTGGACAGCTGAAAATATTAATTTTTGCACTCCAAAGTTAATTATCATATGATTAAGGTGATTATGATGCTGCAATATTGAAACAATTAGCAGCCGCACTTTGTGAGACCGAATTGACTATTTAATTTTTTACAAAAAAAAATATTAAAAAAAAAATTTGATATTTTCATAAGAAAAATTGATAATTATGCAATATCTCATTTACATGAAAATAGATCTTACTTATTATTTATGTGAGTAAGAATTTGCGGAACTATTAATTTTTGATTTTTCTTGAGAAAATATTAATTCTCAAAAAAAATATCGACTTATTTAGTTGTTCCTATATTCAGCTGTATAATTATTAAAAGGATTTAAATTAACTAACAATGCTTAATTATTTATTAATATTTTTTCATTTTCAAGGAGTGGATTACTTCCGAAAGCCAGCCGCAAGATTAGTTTAATAATGTAGATAACATAGTTAATGTTGTTGAATATATCGGCCGTTCAATGGCTATTAATTAGTTAGCCTATGTTTGTTTGGTACAATAAGATCAATTAAACAACTCTGTTTTGGCTTAAGGCTTTTGATTTGAATATTTAGGTAGTTTTTAATTCTTGCATCAAAATAGTAAATGATTTATGGAAATTTTACCAGTTTTGGTCAGCTGAAAATAAATGTTACAATAGTATCTCGTTCTACATTAAGAATAAGAACTTGTTATAAAGATATAGTGGTCGTTTGTTGAACTAGTAACAAAAAATAAATCATTTTTATCGATAAAGAAAAAATAGAAGACTTAATTATTTTTATTAATTAATTTTCCGAACCATTTTCATAATAAAAATGTTAAAATCACTCTACGCAATTATCAATTAAATTCAAATAGAAATTAGCAATTAAATATCGTCTTAATGGACCCTTTCGAAACGGAATCCGATAGGCCATGAGTTTGATAGATCATGATAAAATTAAGTCCTAATGAAAAATTCAATGTCACAATGTGGTACAAAGAGCAAAATTATTTTATTTATTGTCCAACATAATTGATTATATTTTAAAAAAAATATTTTTTGGTGACATAATTATATTAAGGTTTAGAAATTAACTTTTGGGGATGGAGTAGTTTGCGGTACATATTTGTCCAAACGTAGGAATACTAAAGAGCTAGGAATTAGTGCAACATATAAATTTCCAACAGTGCTGCATTATTCCTCAATAAGGGCCACAACAATAATAATGGGTGACAATGAAACTTCAACCTTTTAATCATTATAGTTGCATTTGCAGTACTGGGTACTGGGTAGGAGTTGAGATCTCTGTAATTAATTTTTTTATTTTTTTGTGTTAAGATTTATAATGATAATTTTTAAAATTTATAACGATGGTATGTACCGTTATTATATTTTTATTTTTTTATAAGATTACAGTGACGAGATATACCGTCTTCATAAACCCTAAAAATCATCATCATAAAACTCAATACAGAAAAATAAAAAAAAAATAATTACAGAGAATCTCATGTCACTGAGTACTGGATAGTAGAAGTGTTCAAAAAATTCAATTTTTTCGATTTTTTATCAAACCGGTTGATACCAGTACCGGCGGTACCGATTTTTTTGTGCTAATTTTTTAATTTTTTATACTTTTTGGTAGTGGTATAGAGATTTCGGAATTCGATAAAAATCGAAATACCGAAATAATCAAAATTTAATAATTTAATAGTAATTAATATGTTAATTAACCTTAAGGCACGAGCAGAGCACGGGAGCAACAGCTTAGCTTAGTTACACGGCACTTGCTATTTCTCGGAACAAGCGTGCCTGTTATTTCTCTCAAAAGATGGACTCCACATTCCAAAGGTACCCTCTCTCTCTCTCTCTCTTCTATGGGGCCAAAAGGTTTGCAAGTTATTAAAAGTTCTGATGACAACGATCCATACCTGTACAAATGAATTATTTTTAATATTTGATGTCAACTCTCAATCTTCTAGTTTTGGATACAAAAATATTTTTTAAAATATTAAAAAAATATATTATTAAATTTGTAAATAAATAATTTGTTTATTTAATTATTATTTATAAATTATAATTATATATATTAACATGCGATATAACCGAAAATTGAATAAAAAAACCAATACCGATTATATATCGAATCGACACTGAAATTAATAATTCAGTATCGATACTAATTTTTACTTTTTTAATAATTTAAAATTAATATCAGTTTATTTTTTTTAAATATTAATTTGATTTTTTACCGAGAAGCACCGGGTAGTGGGTAATGGGTAGTGGGCAGTATTACTAGTAGGGAGAAAGAAATTTACTTGCAGACACAAGCCTCTGAGTTTTAGACCTATTATCAAAATATATAATACACACACACACTGACCACACTAAAAAGGGCCCACATAAAGATCTTACCCAACCTAGTAGTTTCTAAGTATAAAATACAACTCCTAGATACTGATAACATTTTTAATGTTGCTATTTGACCTAAAAGTTTATACTATATAATATATAGTTATCCTTATCAATCATCTATCTATTGTTTCTCTACTTTTTAATTAACAACTTTTTAAACTTTACATTTACTTTAGTTTCTTGTTCAATCAAGGCACTTACTTAGTGCCTTTGCTTTGACTGATCAAAGGTTTGTTTAGAGGTAATATTATAAACTAAATCATCATTATTTTTTTAAAATAATAATTTACTGAGATTTGTTTGATCATCTCTAAACACACTCTTAGTCACGTTTGAGGCTTGAAATTAATTGAAAAAAAGAAGCTAAATCACGAACTTGATTGAGATCAAGCTAAACGACCATAAGACTTACTTTAATCAAGTTAAATTATATCTACTTGTATCGATATTCAGATCAAGCTAAGTGAGGTTATTGCGTACTTTTGCTATTTTTGTTGGATTTTCGAATAAGAAAATAATTTTCTAAAAATACACTGTGCAACAAAGATGGCACGAGAAATAATTTTTAAAAATGTCAAAAAAATTGTTTATTAATTATATAATTGCTAGCCTTCTAGGTCAAAATAATGGAATGAGAAGCATGATGGATTTTAGATAATATTTTGAAAATCGGTTCGAATTTAGAGGTTCAATCGGTTAAATCGGGAACCGATCTGACAAACGAACTGGTTTGGTTCAAGAACTTTTTTTTCATCAAATCGGTCAAAACTCAGTTGACCACGTGATTCAATAGGTAAAATTAGTTGTTAACCCAGTGAATCAGTTTTAAAATATTTTTTTAGTACATAAATATTTTTATTTTTAAAA
The DNA here is from genome assembly GCA_947179155.2 of Hedera helix. Classification (NCBI taxonomy): domain Eukaryota; kingdom Viridiplantae; phylum Streptophyta; class Magnoliopsida; order Apiales; family Araliaceae; genus Hedera; species Hedera helix. The sequence continues at coordinate 26,498,953 of OX359284.1, forward strand.
TTATATATTTTTAGTAATATTATAATATAATTTTATTATATTTTAAATTATAAAAAATTAAATATATTAAAATTTTATTAATTATTAATAATATATATTTATGCATTTATAATATTATTAATTTAATAACAATTCGATATTAATTGAATTAATGATCGTCTAATCGGTAGCTTTTTTATTCGATGGCCGGTTTTGAAAACATTGATTTTAGACAAAGAATGAATAAGGTGGCAGCACAAAGATGTTTGGTTAGAAGGAGTGGAGTCAAATTTGCTGACCCACCCCGGGTGGATAGAAAGCCAGCACGGGTGATAGATTTAACTGTCGGTAATAGATTCTACTGTCGGGTATTAGATTTGTAAAGTTACTGCTAGAGCTACACTAATAATTGAGTATAGATTGCCAAAAGATATTTCTTTTTTTTTCTTTTTTTAGTGAAAATTATATATTCGACTGAAAATATAATGATTTGACACTATTGGGGGGGAAGGGGGCAAGTGTCCCCTCTTAATTTTTGTAATTTTTTTTTTATTAATATAGATGTATCAATGATTATATATAACAACCCAAAGGATGGTTAATTAATTTGATTGATCATCAATTTTAATTTTGTGAATTTAAATTTTTTATTGATTGACTCAATCTAATCTAACCCGTAAACCTCCGTCATCTAATTCTTTTTCATTCCTTAATCATTTTGTCGTTCACCTTATTCATCAACTTCCTTAACTTGTCTTATTATTATTTCTTTATATTCATAATTCTTCCTTACAACCAAAACATCCTTCTTTGATTTTTTGTTTGTTCAATCATTGTCCTTATATTTACCGCTGCCAAAATCATCATTATTAATAGTTCATTTATCTTTCCGTGTCACAAATAAAATAATTTTTATTATCATTTTATTTGTTCACTTTTATTTACTCACTTTATTCTTCATGGTCAAGTGGAATTAATTATTATTGAACAATCTTCATGCTTTACTTACTTTGATTCATTTACAAAGTAAATAATTTCTTCTTATTTATTTAATTCTTCATTTAATCCCCCATAAATAAAATAATATTTATTATTATTTTATTTGTTTACATTCTATTTTCTTTAATTTATCTTTACTATTTACAAATGAGATAATCTTTATTATCTTATTTGTTTAGTTCTTATTTATTTCACAAATAAAATAATTTTTATAATTATTTTATTTTTTTAAAGATTTGTTTACTTTAATTCTCTTTTATAATTCACAAATAAAATAATCTTTATTATTATTTTATTTGTTTAAACTTTACTCATTTAATTTATCTTCAAACATCACAAATAAAATAATCCTTATTATTATTTTATTTATTTATACATCACTCACTTATTCTACAAATAAAATAATTTAATTATTATTTTATTTGTTTAAATTTATTTATTTATCTTCCTCTTTATAATCTACAAATAAAATAATTTAATTATTATTTTATTTGTTTATTCTTTATTGGTCAAATAAAATAATTGGATATTATTTTATTTGTTCTCTCTTTTATTCACTCTCCATTATTAGTTACCATTTATTTATTAATTAATTTATTATTATTATTATTATTATTATTATATTTTTTTTCTGGTCGAGTCAACCTGTTGACCAAGACCCGACCCGACTCGACTCGGTTTGTCCCGGATCCGGGTCAACTGCCAAACTGGTCGAGCACCCCAATAAGATTTGAATGGGAAAATTGCGCCCTAGCGTTGTCCTTATTCCCCCCCCCCCCCCCCCCCCAAAAAAAAAAAAAAAGTGGTCCAATGCCCCGGCGTTGGTTTTAGGCTAAAAATGAGCGCCCTAGAACTCTAACTCTGAATTTTCTTTCTCTTTTTCAGCTTTGTGATTTTTGACCTATTTTGATTCTAATTTTCATAACTTATTCATTTTTCATCCAAATGGGTTCAAACCAAGTTCATTGGTTAGAAAAAACTCATAGATTTACATTATTCAAGTTTTTGATCATTTTTTCAAAAATATTTATTACACAAAATATTAGCCTAACCATGCTAGGGTTTTCAAAGAACATGTTTTACTATAAATTCCACCATAAATTCATTTTAGCTCCGATTTAGTTCGTTCCACTTGGATTAGTTTTATAACTTATAGATCTAGCATGTTCAAGCTTTAGATCTCAATATTTACATGTTTTACACGAGTCATTTTCATAGATATCAAACTAATCACTTAGGATTTTTAACATAAGTTCATCATTTAAGCACCAAACATAAATTATCTCATAACTCCTTCCAAAACTCATCCTTGTACCACCGGAACTCACCATGGTTCTTCCACAATCAAACATAATATTCAACTATATAACTATATATACAATAAACCTTCAAGATTTAGGTAAAAGGGTTCTATACCTTTTTTGTGGCCTTTTTCCTCATAACAAGGAATTTGTTAAGGCTCTTCACTTTAGCTCCAACTTCTCATTTGCTTTTACTCACCCTTGATTCATCAAGGAGTTATCCACACTTAGTATATTTTTCTCTCATTTTCTCTCTTCTCTCTTCTCTTTTCTTTCTCTCTGGAGCCTTTTTAACACTTAGCAAAATTCACTAACCTTTCTAAAATGTGAAGGGAGGCCTTTATTTATAGAGAAAGGTCAATCATGCTTAATCCTACTAATTCTCCCAATACTTGCCAATTAACCCTAATTAATCAATCAACACAATTCTATAAATTAAGGAAAAAGAGAGTGCATTGGGAGTATTTTAGGAAAAAGGTGTTATAAAGCTCAAGAAGTGCAAAAATCCAAATTTCACAAGGCTCAAGGCCCCCTCCTCCCATTTGACCGAGTATATATATATATATATATATATATATATATATATATATATATGACTTGATTCAAGGACATACTCCCTTAAAGAGTATACCAAGCATATCTCCTTTAGGTTCGTCCGTTGCTAAAAAATTTTAATGACGGACAACATATCGCGACGGACAAACATATAGTGACGGACGAACCTATGACGACGGATGGTGTGCTGTCGCAGGCACCCAAAAATAAAATATTACTTTGGAAAAATAAATATATAGTAGCAAGTAAGAGTCGATCCCACAGAGAATGATTATTTAATTTTATGTTTTCACAAATAAAAATTGGGGGTTTTTGAATCAAAGAAATAATTTAAATAAGACTAACTAAAATAAAAATGCAAGTAATTTATTGAAATAAATGAGAAGAAAAAGCCTTGGTTTAAGTCAACATCCACCATCAAAAATTTACAACTGATCACTGATGCAAAAATAACTCAATTCATATTTTAAATATTCAACGTGGAATAATTACTCCCATTCGAATAATTTTCCTATCTCTCCTTAATTTTAGTTAAACAGAAACAAGCGAAAATAAATAACCCTTACTACTAAATAATCTCAGACAAGCGCTAAAGATTTAACCTAGTAGCAGCATAAAGAAATAGAGAGATCGTTGAACTAAACAACACAATCCAAGCGTCTGCATTTAATTTAGATGAATATTTTTCCTAAGATAAAATAATCTTTTGATAAGCAAAATAATTATTAACCTTAGTTGCTTCGCAAATTAAAGTGACCAAACAATTACGGATTTGATATTTAATTTAGCAGTAGATTTCAACGAATAATAAACTAGTGTGCACTCTAGCAATTAAACGAATTAATCATAAAATTAAACACAAAAATATTCAATACTCAAAATATAAATTAAACAATTAAAATAAATTAGATCTCATAGTGTATTAATCTTGATGGCTTCAATCACTTAAACCAAGAAAAAGAATTTAGCTACTCATAATTGTAGAGAGCACCAAAGAATATAAGAGAGAATTTTTCTTATTAGAAAAGTTGTATGTTATATTGTGTGTCAAGCCTTCTATTTATAGGCTCTAAAATCCTCCTAACCTTAATAGGTTTATTATTCCTAAACCCTAATCGGATATAAAATACAAATAAAAGTAAAAGAAAAATAAAATAATTATTATCCTAACCCTAATTGGAATTAAAATCCAAGTTGGAATCAAATTAATGCAAAATTCGCGAAATAATCTGATTTTGGAGAATTAACGCGCAACCAAACAGAGCCTTCGCTACAGTGCCCGGTCACAGCCTCCGCGCATTGCGCGGTGCCTTCCTATGCCTAAACGACTTCGTTCTAGCTTTTCCTTGGTCTGCTGCTCGACCGCGCATTGCGCGGTCCTTCTTCTTTCGTCTTCTGGTCAAACGACGTCGTCGCTCCTGATTCTTTCACTACGCGCACAATACGCGGACGTCCGTTCCAGAAATTAACATTATACCACCGCGCTGCTTAATTACCAAAATGCCATCAAATCTTTGCAGAATTTACGAAATTGCCCCCAAAGCTTATTTTTCCTACAAAATAAAATATAAAATAATTAAAAATAAATAAAAATAATATAAAATACTAAAAATAATAAAAATGCATAATGATTAATAAAACACCTAAAATACTAAAAATAAATAAAAACATATAAATAAAAAGAAATATAAAATTACTATAAAATTACCTAAATTAACTAAAATCCTATAAAACCTATTAAAACCAATATTAGCTAAATAATTAAACATTTAAGTACGCAAAAAATATAAAAACTAAATATTAGGGAATAAAAATATCGTATAATTTAACTCTATCAAAGGACCAACCCGTCGTCGGGTCCGTCGCTAAAGGAGGTATGCTAGGTATGTCATTTAAGGATGTATTCTCTTGAACTTTACTATATATATATATATATATATATATGCATTCTAGGAAATGGTCTCAAATTTTGGGACAATGCTTGCATTTTAATTGGACTTTGACTTAGTCTTTTATGTTGGACTTATGTTTACCAACTTGGGCTAAACTTTGGGTCATTTATAATACATCACATGTCTCATTAATATAATTAAGTGTTGGGTCACCCTATACACAAATATTTTGGACTAATTAAATTAATTTCCACTTAGACACATACACAAAATACATTGACCTAAATAATCATCATCATAAAATTAATTCCTAACTTACCCAATTATCGATTAGGAATTATATTACATCGTTATCGCTTTCATGACTTAATCAAATACTTGATTAACCCTAATTATGTCCCCAAATATTTCAAATATGATATGACATGATTTAATTAAGGTTGCCAATTTAAAACCTAAGAACGATCACTCTAGTATACATTGAGCTATCGTAAATACTTAAAACGACTTTAAAATGAGATCGTATCCGACTAGAGGTTTAAAATATTTAACTTAATATTTGTTATGTGATTAGTAAAACTTGAATTGAGCTTTAAATATGTTATGTGATTTATCTATGTGTATGATTTTGTGTTTTAGTTTAAGTAGTTAATCTTAACATTTATTAAAATCAAGAAGTCAATTTAGAGCAAAAATCTAAATTGAAAAAATCACTAAAACCTAAACCCTAATCTAAGGTCAAAACCTAATCTAGGGTTGAACCCAAATGGTTAAACTCTAAAATAGATTACTATTCACAAATACACGTATAATACAAAAAAGTATACGGATAGAATATGAAAATAATACGAAAATTATACTGTATAAATACAAAAAAGTCAACAGTGAATAGTGAAAGTCAATTATACCAATTTAGTATACTTGATTAAATTAAAGCTAAATTAAGTGAATTTGATTAGTTAATTAATTCATTAATCAACCAATCAAATGCTAGCTTATTATATGACTAAATTACCCTTGAAATTAAAGTGAAAAAGACCAAAATACCCCTAAAGTCTCAGCCACTTTGAGCAAGAGAAATTAAATTGAATTTATCTTCCTTTAAGCAAAATAGTAGGCTTGATCTTGGCCATTCATTTTGGAGATGATGATGTCACATGTTTGTGATGATGAAACATTAAATGGGGCATTAATGGAGGCACATGGGTAGCATAAATGGCTGGTGAATGTTATGATCAAAGCTAGATAGTTTGGTGAAAGCTTAACTATGAAGTAATGATTGAAAAATTATAAAACCCTAACCCTAGCTCTCCTATAAATAGTAAGCTCTCACATTAATGAAACACACGAATTCTAGAGTTAAAATCAGTCATAAGTTGCTCTATATTAACTCCATAGGCTGCAAAGATCAGAATCAAAAAAGGGAAATTGAAATTTTGCTCCAAAGAGTTAATGAAGAATGATAAGAAGATCATGAACGTAAAGAAGAAGCGTAGACTAGGTTTCATGCTTTATTTACTTGTATTTGTATAAAGTCATAATAACTGTTGTAATACGAACAAGCAAATCATGTAACCGAATATTATGATATAATTATTTATTATCATCAGATTGTTGTTATGTCTTTACTTTGATATAACCTATAATTATTAAAGAATTATAAATCTGAGTGAGGGTATTGGTAATATGGACTGATCATGTTATACCAAAACTCTAAACTTTAGATAGATAGTAAAACGTTAATACAGTATTGATAATGAACTACTTATCATAATGAGGATGGTAAATAATATTTGTGAGTACTGTAAGCATCCGAGATAGGACAAATCGATGTGAAATGGTCAAATTCATCGTTACGTTTCTCGGATCCAAGTACAAGCTTATTATTATTATTCTGAATGCTAGATAAGTAGGATTATTGATAAGAAAAGATATCACTATAATCAAATGTGTTTCGAATGAGGGTTTTAACTAGTTGGATATGTTCTGTACGAAAAGAAAATTTTACATTGGACAAAGATACAAACATTTGTCATGGATAAAAATGCAAACATTGATCGCAGTTGAAGATACACATATTCATCGCGAGATTATCTGTTCCTAAGAATCGTCCTAATGATTAATGTCGTGAATCTTGGATATGTAAAGTTATAGAATATTTGAATCTTAAGACTAAAATTGGATCATTATATATGATGTTATCCATTTATAAGGATAAACTACAAGTTGATACTTGTATAAATAATGAGATCGAGATCAAGTTAAGATCCAATGACTAAGTTAAGGAAATTTTTAATTTATAGTCTAAAATAGACTAATTCAACCAATATGATTATGAGATCATTGCTTAAGTTGATAAATGTATGGAATTTAACATACAAGATCTGCCGTATTGAGTGCGAGAATTTTGGGGGCGTTACAAATTACATTCCATTAGTTATTTAGAATTTTCTTCTTGCCACACAAGGCTTTGTTAGAGTTCATGCCCTAGAGGCCAATTATTTGATGTAATTGCTTAACAATTTGATATTATATTTGATTGAATAAATAAATTATGTTATTATGATTTTATTTACTACGTTATATAAATATTAGTATAATAAAAGTCCTTAGAATAGTGATACGAATGATATAGCTTTAAGTATGTGACTTAAACATGAGATTATATAATTACAATTAATATCATTGTTCTTAAATGTCCTTAGTCGAGTATCATTGTTAATGGGACAACAATAATGCATTGAGACTAGTATGTGGATTGATTGATAGTCAAATCTCATTGGTTATAAATATATGAGATATTGAGTCAATGCATATGTACATGTTAGAGAATAATGTACTGGACAGACCCACTATGAGAATTCTACGTGGAGCATTATGCAAAGTATCATAAAAATTTTTCATAGTGACAATGATGTAATGATCTTTCGACCTGAAATCACTATATTATTACACGAGAATTTATGTACTTTGATATCATCAAAAGTCACCTTTAATAGGGTGGACAATAAAGGTGATTATTGGGTACATCATGAATTGTGTGAGTAATATGAGTGATTTAGATGGAATTTAACCTTTTTATATATTATGGGTGATATCCATAAGCCTTTTGATTGAGTAGGACTATGAAATGCATGGCCATGCTCAAATAGTGATTTGTTTCATATAGTCTACTCATTGATTAAGAAAACTCAGATTAAATTATGAAGAGTATGACATATTCCATGTCTCGAGTTTAATCTAGGATGTCAAGGTTAAAATGATTAAATTACATTAAAACATTGGTCACGAAAAGGTTGCATCGAATCATCGATCTTATTATTATTTGGGTAGCAGTGATGCATTACTAGATGTCGCTCACTGTTTATAATTTTAAAATTATTGCCAATATAATAATAACCTATAGAGTCACACACTTAGAACATAATTAAAAGGGAATTAATTTAAATTATTAGGATTTAAATATGTAAATATAATTGATAGTATTTAAATTACGAATTTAAATTAATAGGATAATTTATATATATGTATATTAATTAAGTAAGACTTAATTAAAATATAATATATATAAATTCGGATTTTATTTTTCTAATTAGGTTTTGGTTAATTCTTTTAACTGCTATATATACAAGATATAGCAGTTGTTTTAAGTACGTGAAAATCAAAACCTAAACCCTAGCCGCTTTCAGAAAGAGGCTAGAGAGAAAAACTTAGTAAATCCAGATCCAGATCTTGGCGGCTAGTACCGCGACTCTCTTTGCTGCAAATCGTGGGACGATTCGTGGGGCGTTCATGTGGATACTGTAGAGACGCAGTTTCATTGGATTACGTTGAAGATTCGAAGCCATTCTAGAATTTTATCGTCTCCATTCAAGCTCGGATAATCGGTAAAAATATATCTAAACCTCTTAATTAATATGTTTTCGCATGGATCCTATTTTAGGGTTCAAAAAAAAAAATTTAAATTCCGCTGCGTTTATGTGTCGAAACTCTACAGACTTAACTCTCAAGTTTAGTTAATTCATAACTTAAGCTTATCAAACAATTCTCTCATAATTTTTTATTCATCATAATCATATCTTTAATTCATAATTAATTCAAATTCATTGAATTAACTAACTCTATATTCTTTCTATTATATAATTACACATACACACACGTGCACACAAGATTTCGAATAATTTCTCATTTTATTAATATAATAGTTTTTACAAAATTCTTGATCATTACATGAATGAGTATTTGTCACACTATTGACATCCTAGCCCACCGTTCACCACCACCAACAATCAAATATACACTTAAGCCACTTAAAAATTATTTAATTCATTCCTTAATTCTATAAGATCATTATTGACATTTTAAAATCAACATGAGATATTTTTAAGTTCAAAATTGTCATAGATTTATTTAATTTTGATCAATACAATGATAAATATTATAATATATCTAAAAAGTACTAACAATTATAAAATTTATTAATTATAATATTTAAAGAATCTCATCAATTTTAAGTTTGAGAATATCTATAATTGACTTGCAAAAGTAAAATATGATATTATAAATTGAAATAGGAGAAGTATTTTTATTTTTTATTTTTAAAATTTATATTTGATGAATTTTATTATTCTTTATGTTTCACAATAAAAGTTTCTCATTTGTCAATTGTTTTGTTCTGCAAAAAGATTCTTCTTTTTATTAATAGTAATTTAAAAAATAACACAATATTTATAAATTTGTAATCATAATTTTATTAAATATCACCATTATTAAACTGACAAGTTATTATATTTAATGATAAATATGAAATAATAATACATTATTATTATTATTTGTATATATTGCAAATGGAATTATTTTTGTGGAACAAATAAAATAATTTTAATATTTGTATTTAATTATAAAGGGTGCCCCTCTTGATAAATTTTGGACGTCGACCCCGCATTGAATTGTTATTCACATATTATTTTATTATTGATAAACTTTATAAGTATTTTTATTTAAAGAATTACGTTGTGAGTCTATCTTCTCAAAATATGATGATTTTAATTGAATTACCATTCAGATATTATTTTATTATTAATAAATTTTATAAATATGTTTAATTAAATAATTATATGGTGAGTCTATCTTTTCATTGCTATTTATCATATGCATACACATTGATCGTAAATAAAAAATAAATAATTTCGTTACAAAAGTGTCCTTTTAAATTATTACAAAATTTCAATTTGACTTTATAAGTGATAAAAATTTCAATTAAATCCTTCAAATAATTGATTTAATTCAATTAACTTCTAATATTGACTTAAACTCAGTTGAAATTTTTGTGATGAAATACTCGATTCATTTATAATTAACCTCCTCATGGTGCAGATTAACCATAAGGTCACATAGGGACGTCGGTCCGAATGGATTAGATGGGATTGGGGTGGCGTGGGGGGCAACTTTAAGGTGAAATTACGACAAAAAACAATCACACGTGGGGGCGGTGCACCGGAAAACGACGTCCAACTCTTCTTGGTTCTGGAGAGACTCTTGTTTATCTTTTCCAAATATTTTGGTGGGTGTGAAACCATGGAATATTTGTGGGTAATGGAATATGACTGATTATGACTCCACGTTTACAAATTCAAATGCAAATCAATTTCAGTGGTCTCAAAATGACAATTATGCCTTTGAAAATTAAGAAATTATTATAACATCTCACATAAAACAATTTTATTTTGACTTTTTGTAGAACAAAGTTTTGTATAGACAATAATTAGAATTCATTTGATTTTTAGACAAAATAATTGTGAATGTTGTAAGTATTTAAAAGTATTAAAAGTCGTAAATTTTGTTGTTTTCAAACCTTAAATAAATTATACTCCATTCATTCTATAAAAAGAGTCTTATTTACAAAAATTGTGAATATCTACGTATATTATCGCATAAAAATAAGTTGCTAGTTTAGTAGTTTGATAAGATAATGAAATAATGATGATCAACTTGAAATTATATTGTCATTTCATATTATTATCAGTGTATGTTCGGTTTGGATTTTTTGAAAATTTTGAGATTTTTGGTGTCTAAACGTAACTTATCTCAACTTGAAAATTTTGAGAATGAGAGTTTAAATTTTGTTGACAGCAGGCTATGAAAACAAGTGTAGAAGGCAACTACATGAGATGAAGATTAAAGACGGTAGTAAGTTATTATCTCCCTCACCTAGACTTCTTCTCCTATGTTAGGATAAATTATTGTAATTGAGGTTTTAGACCCGGACCGGTCATCGAATTGGAAAGGGTACCGGGTGGATGGGTAACTGATTCAACCAGTGGTCGAATCGTTATTAACCTAGTAATATCATAAATACATAAAAAAAATATTATTAATAATTAATAAAATTTTAAAACATCTAATTTTTGTAAGCTAAAATATAGTGAAATTATGTTACAATATTATTAAAAATATCTAATTTTAAAAATAAAAATATTTGTGTACAAAAAAATATTAAAAAATACTTTTAAATTGGTTCACTGGATCAATTCAACCGGTGATCAACCAAATTTTGACCGGGTCACATCAAAATCAATTTTCTAAGCCAAATCGGACCGGAGTGCCAACTGGTTTTGATTTTTACCACCGTTGATCCGGTCCGATTTTAAAACCATGATTGTAATAGGTTATGAAGACAAGTCTAAAAGCCAACAACACAACATGAAAGATAAATTATTGAAGACAATAAGTTATTCTCTCCTCCATCTAAACCCCTCCCTATATATTATTGTAATAAATTAGGTCGAAGACAAGAAATTATCATCTCTCCTCACCTAGGGTCCTCCGTGTAGGTTATGATAAATTATTATAATAGATTGGGGCATTAAAAAAAAAGATATATAGACTAAAATCTATTTAAAAATTGCTATATTTTAGTTAAATTATCTCTTCAACGGTAAGCTCATAATAACCTCACTCCACCTATGATTTATCACTAGTTTTTTTTTTCTTTTTTTTCCCCTCACTTTCTTTCCCTATTTTCTTTCCTATATTTTCTCATTCATGTTTTTCAGGGTTTACTCAAATATTTCTATTTTTTTTGCTTAATTGTACACACATAATGTGTGCCACATAAACTAATAATATTTCTGTTGTCAAAAAATATAATTATTGCTTTGATATTAATTTTCAAATGCCAACAAAAAAGAAAAAAAATATTTTTTTGGATTTTTACTTGAAAATATTTAAATTCTGTATTATATGAAGCCTAAAAATAAGATCAACCAATACAAACTCCTTCAGAGGCTATATTATGACTTTTGGGGACTTATTGTAAAATCTAAATGAAAGATATCAAGAGAATTTATGTGGGTTCAGCAATTTTTGTAGTATTCGGAAGAGTGAAAAAGCGTGTAGCGAAATTGTACGATTACAATAACTAAAGGTCCCTCACAATATTTTCTTTTTTGTTTTGTAGGGCAGGAAGTGTAGCGAAATTGTACAATTACAATAACTAAAGGTCCCTCACAATATATATATATATATATATATATTTTTTTGTAGGGGAGGAAGTGCAGCGCAATTGTACAATTACAATTCAACCCACCTCCTTATTTTTTTTTTCTTTTGTAAATTTTATATTTTTTTTTGAATAAATATTAAGTGCATAATATTCATTTTAATCATTACAAAGTAGAGCATCACATTAAATTTTTTGTCATGCCTCACTTTTTAATGATTGAGATGATTATATCCGTGTCGTGACTCACTTTGTAATAATTAAGATAATTGTGTCCTTAGAAATATTTTTTTTGTAGGGGAGGAAGTGTAGTGAAATTGTACGATACAATCCATCCCACTTCCTTACTTTTTTTTTTGTTTTGTATATATATTTTTTTTGTATAAGGGAGACTCTTTTTTGTTTTGTATATATATTTTTTTTGTATAAGGGAGACTTTTTTTATGTTTTGTAGGAGAGACTTTTTTTTTTGTTTTGTTTTGTATTTTTGTGATTTTATATCCCACCTCTCCTTACTATTTTTTTGTTTTGTATTTTTGTTATTTTATATTTTTTTTTATTGGGGAGAAGGGCTATGGTCCGGTTTGGACCATCAACTCAGTTTCAACAAAAAAATGGTAAAAATTGATGAACCGGTCGACCTAGTGAACTGGTCACTGGTTCACCAGTTCAAGCTAACTATAAAAAAAGATAAAAATAAAAATTGCATAAGATGTTTATGATCATTTGTGTTTGATTTTATCACTTCTGAGTTATGAACATGATTTAATATTTTTTTTTCATATAAATTTAGTATTTATTTAAATTGTATAAAGTAAACATTGTACAAATATGTTTAGTTTTTTTCTTTTTTTCTTTTTAGCTAAATTGATTAATTTTACTTATTTGATAGATAATATATATTTATATAATAATAATTAATATACTTATTACTTATTGCATATTAATGACGTCACTGAGTCAATAACGATTCGATAACTGATTAAACCAGTCATCCATCTACCCGATAACTTTTTCGATTCGATGATCGATCCGATTTTAAAAACATTGATCCCACCTTCATACTTTTTTTCTTGTATTTTTGTTATTTAAAGGCATCCTCGACACCTGCGCATCCCACCTCCTTATTTTTCATTTATTTATTTTTTTTTTTTTGTATTTTTGTTCCTTTGTGCAAATACAATCCATCCCACCTCCTTACCCCAAAAATTAACTTATTAAGTTAAGATTTAATAATACTTATTAATCCATCTATACTTTTAAATTTATTCGTCGTAAGATTCATGTGAAATATCTCAACGGTAAACTAAGGAGAAAAATAATAAAATGAAAAGATTAAGAAGTGGGATTCTAATTTGGAATGGAGAGGTTAATCGGTCTTTTAAGGGATTCAAATTTTATGCCAATAGTTTTAGTGAGTTAGGAGTTAGGAATTTGTGGTTGTAAGAACACAATTTCTTTAGTAGAGTATTTTTATTTTATTTTTTGAATGAGACTCCTTCCGCCGAATAAATATGAGAAATGAGACTTTTTGTGCATAGTAAGATTATTAAATGTTTAGCAAGTATAGATAGATAGATAATTCGATTTATATTTCTTTAGATATTTCTTTTCTTGTTTTACATTTATTTTATTCTTTTCCTTGTGACTTGTGAGAGGGGGATGTGTTTATGTTACATAGTCCAACTCCCACATCGTTAGCTAATGAAAAAGACTAGTATAAAATTCGTTTATTAAATGGGAAGATGAGGTACTGAATAGGACAACTCGTCCTGTCAGGGTGAGAGGCGACTCGTCAATGATCGAATAGAGAAGGCGGGTCGTGCCGACACCTAGATTAACGAACACACCTTTTATAAGGCGAGTGAGTCTGCCCTACTTTAGGTGGGCTTGCCCGTCAATTTTTGGAAGTCCACTTCTCTCAGTGGGCTTGCATAACAATATTATAAATCCATTAAGCCCACTTTGATTTTCTTGTAAAATTCTACCTTTTATTTTTATGGGTAGTAGTATATATTATTGTATCTATTATGTTAGAGAGCTACCACGGAGAATTTATTCAATGATATCGTAATCACATAATAGTAAAATGATACACGAATCACATAATAGAGTTGAGGTGGAATCACCGTCCAAGAATGAAATGTAATAAAAGTTGGCGAGGAAATGAGCTGTAAAGGAATTCCCTTCTCTCTCTTATCAAGTACATGGCTTCATTTGAAGGATGAGAAAAATATTACATCGGGTAAGTTTATGTTCGGTTACACAATATTTAGAGCATTTGAAAATTCAAACGCATTTGAAAATCTTGTTCGTCTAGTAATAATTTATTTCAAACGTGACTTATTTAACTTACAAACGAAGCGTTTCAAGTTCAAATCAAAACGTTCCAAACGCTAATAGTCTAACAAATCTCAAGACAAGTCGGTGATCACATGAGGAATTGTAGTATTAGGGCAATTGGCTTTCAAATTTCACTATAGAGGCTCTTAGTAGAGAACTAATGACATGGAAAGACTGCAAAAGATACGTTGAGGATTACGCACTCTCAACTGCCACTACTTAAAACAGCAGAAAAAGAATAGGCAGGTTACGCAGCCTAACAAATCAAAATACAAGTGTCCATCTTACTATATCTAATGCTTTTTTGGGCATTATCTCGAGTTACCATTACCAACTCTAGATTCAAACTATGCTAAAAAAACAATTGTTTCTATGTTTTATTTTATGCTTTTAATCTTTATATGAAACACATTATTTGTTGAACTCCAGTGTCAATGACTAGATTATGTTTTCAATGCCTAAACCTTTTCACATTCTGTTTCTTCTTGTTCCTTTCCAAGACCTGGTAATCTTTTTCCATTTGGTTGGAGTAAATTAGCTCCTAGACTGTATATATATATATATATAGCTAAACCTGGGAGGTTACATGAATCTAATTTCAGCTGGCAAAGTTGGCTTTCGGAATCCCCAAAAAATTCATACTTATCTTGCTGTATTATTAACTAGACTAGAAGAGGCGAGTAAGAAGAGAAGATATGGTAGTAGGATAATGGGAAAGAGAGAGACCACCCACATCGAATTAGTTAAAAACATCCACTGCACAATCAGGTAACCAACTGCTATATAAACAAACCTGAGGAGACGTTTATAATCACGCAGCCGCGCAGTGAGCACAAAGCGAACTATTCTTTCGCCTTTTACTAAAGAATACCGTGTGCTCGCTGCAAATAGTGGCATACGCCTATTTTTGGAGGACCTAAGCCTTAATCTGGTTTTGGCCCCAACAATTCTAGTTAAAAACTTGCCATTCCCTTAATTTGGTATTTTTAAGGCCTTTTCATCTGAAATACAAAGAGTTTTTGGTGGACGATTCTCTTAGTTAGGTGTTGGCACCTACAGATAATTACTTAAAAAGTTTAAATAATGACTTTATCCGAGTAAAGTAGTTTTGGAGGATCATTTCCTTGAATTTGTTTTGGCCCCCAACTCAAGTTTTAGGCTTGCATTACACCGTCAACTTAATTCATATATATCAAATGCAATTACAGAAAGACTTGTTTAAAGCGGTTAATCTACCCAACTCTTGTAAATTAACAAAACAATTCTTTTTAAAGTTTTCATCTTAAAAGTAGGATTAGATACTTGTGGGGCGCATCGCCAGGAGGTTTTAAGGTAAAAATTAGCGTAGTCTTAGTTTCTGTAAAAAATTCTCAATCCCATGTTATTGGAATTGTATAATTGAAAATAATTTTCAGTCCCATGTTATTAAAAAAATATACTTATGTAATTATTCTAATTGTATCAGTTATTCTGTGGTTCAAGAAGTCCTCAAGTCTAAGACATCTAACACACAATTGCTTAGTTTTAAATAAATAATTTTTATTATAGAATTGTTTATTATCTAAAATAATTTTTCAATATTAACACTAAACTAATATTTGTTTTTTTGCCCGCTAATGGACTTATAACCCAAAACAACCATCTCCACGAAAACCAAGGGATAGTAACAAAACCAGGATGTGTATCGCTCTTTTCATCCAATGAGATTGTGTTTTTTGCATACACACGATGCAGCCTTACCCCAGCATAAAGGATAACACGATGTTTTCTAAGCAATGCAACTACGGTAAAGGATATGGCAAACCCACAAAGCCCTGAAAGGAGAGAACATCCACTTCCTTCGAAGCTTTTTAATCTTAAAGCTTTGACATAGATGTAAAGATTGGCCACTGACCAGGGTCGATGAACTCGGACAAAAATTCAATGAGATTTTAAATACACTCGATGCAGCCTTTCCCCACAATAAGGATGACACCATTTTCAAGCAACAAAGCCCTGAAAATAAGTGCAGCACTACAGAATTCTTCTGAATTTCTGCCTACGAAATCAGACAAAACTTAAATGTAAATGTTGGTCGGGGGCTGCGCGAACGCAAGCCCCCACTGTCACAAATTATGATGTAGGCTCCACCACTTGGGTAGACCTTAGGCAAGCACCCCTCCAAAGTGCAATGGAGGTCACTAACCTAGGCCATGGGCCTTCTTGATCAGCCATTGACCCCATCCAGGTAAGTAATTTGCAATGTCGGATGTACCTTCATATTTATACACTTGTCAGGAAGCCTCTGTTTGCGTGCCACCGATGTGGGGCTTGATTTACTCAACTTAGAACATCCTCGTATGTTTGTTGAATCTTGCCAAATTGCTCTTTAATGGGGTATTTGATAAGAACTGAATGAAATAGTTCTGAATACTTAAAAGTAATCTGAATGGGATTTCTAAATACTAAATAAAAAAAGTTGTTTGATAATTGACATTTCTAAAACATCTGAATAACATATTTTTACAATTTTACCCATCTGAAAAAATTTAAAATTGTTGTAAATTTATTTAATATTACTTAATATAATATTTAAATTTTTTTAAATTTTTTTTTTACTCTATTTAGTCGGGACTTAACCATTCAGCTCAAAAATTTAATCGATTTAACTATTCAGCTCCATTCAAATGCTATCAAACAACCCCTAAATCTTCTTGTGGAGTTTTGTAAAACTCAACTGATGCATATGCTATCAAATCAAACTTGAGTTTTGTAAAACTCAACTGATGCATATGCTATCAAATCAAACTTGAAGCAATGAGATTAATTTTTTAGTATTTTTGGTCATTTATTAGCTTAAGTTCAGCTGCAGCATGGTGTTGTTTTCTATTGTTGGTGTTTCATTATCAAGTTCTCTCTAAACACACTTGTGCGGTCTTAGTATACTTTCACATATATGTATACAAAACAAATGAAACCATGTGATTTGAACCCAAAGACTACAAACATTTTTCATTGTAAGCTAATATTTTGAATCGAAATTGAGGCCATATATGTGCATTGGACGAGTTTATTTTTGTAAAATTAGGTAATTACAATACGTGGAACGTGGTGGGTGGGATTTGAACTCATGTCATTGGACACGAGTGATTAACCAAATACCGTTGGACCTATTTCTTATCCCTGCTTTGATTCTAAGTTAATTTGCCAAAAACCTATAACTAGAATTGTGATATGAAATTATTCTAAGTTTGAAAATAACACTTACGTACATTCCTTGTTGTTCCAAATTTAGACGACACACTCATCAAAATAACGAATATTTGGAATGTGTAAAATAGAAATATATCTTTAATGTTGAAACGGTGAGAGTACTTAAAAAGTTTAAAATATCAATTTTGAATTTTAAAATATCTTGACTTAGACAAAAAAAAATGAAGGAGCAAATGTGACCATTTTTTGTGAAACAAAAAGAATATTAGATATTAAACCCTAACTTTAAAAAAGAAATTTAAATGGATGACCTTATATTATTGAAAGTAACAATGGATGGGTGTAAATGAGAACCTGAAAGCATTAAAGTGGAACTTTATCTCTCAAGAACCTATTGTTTTCTAATATCCCACATCGCCCATTCAAGTTAAGACTCGTATGTATTAATACCACGGTGAGGACCGGCTTAAACCATCCGACTACAAGATGACGTGAACGGGTTACTGCCTTCTCCCAGAGAGAGGTCAAGGCCCAGGAAAGTCCCCGGGCCCTGTTCTGCAGAGATGCAGGCTCGGAAACGAGTAACACTTGGTGCAGGAGTCTCTCCTCCGTCAAGGGGTGGGCTGAGACATGAGTGGAGCCTTTGGATTCCAGCCCAAGTAAATTGGCCGCTACACAGTTATTCACGTGATCCAATGGATTAACTGAACGGGGCTTACAGTCTTGTAGTCATTAATTTTGATGGGCAATGTTTTGTTTCATAAAATCCCCCAGAATGATTAATGATTCCTCCTGACAACAATCCTTTTGTTTGAGACGACATGATCCATTGCTAAGATTACATATCTGTTACCAATAATAGCAACAAAGTCAATATATTCATTTCCCTTGTAATAGACGCACTTGGTGCAGGAGTCTCTCCTCCGTCAAGGGGTGGGCTGAGACATGAGTGGAGCCTTTGGATTCCAGCCCAAGTAAATTGGCCGCTACACAGTTATTCACGTGATCCAATGGATTAACTGAACGGGGCTTACAGTCTTGTAGTCATTAATTTTGATGGGCAATGTTTTGTTTCATAAAATCCCCCAGAATGATTAATGATTCCTCCTGACAACAATCCTTTTGTTTGAGACGACATGATCCATTGCTAAGATTACATATCTGTTACCAATAATAGCAACAAAGTCAATATATTCATTTCCCTTGTAATAGACGCACATCAGGCAGTTATTATGCACACTATAAACGCTGTTGAAGGAACAAAGAGTTTTTATGATTACTAATTTAGTTGGTATGTTATGATAGAATTTGCTCTCCATATGTTGTCATAAAAATCTTTTTTATTTTAAATTTTGTACTGGATTTTGTTAGATGTTATTGGACAACTTACTACTATTGGAAATGTAGAATTGGATTTTGTTAGATGTTATTGGACAACTTACTACTATTGGAAATGTAGAACTCAACACAAACAATGGTAAACAAAGTAGGAGAGTTAATGTTAAATTAACTGATAACAGGTGAATGTTAAATCTTCATTTTTTTATAGCTATGTTTGCTTAATTAAAGCTTAAATGATTTTAATGTTGTTTTCTTTGAATCAGGAAAAATGTCTGGAGCTGCACCATGTGGGATGAGTTTATAGACAAAATATCCTCATTCACTAAAATAGAAAGTCAATGTTCCATTATCATTGTTCTCCAATTTGCGAAGATTAAGTTCTGGAAAGGTATTTCCCTGAGACGAGCCGTAAACCCGGACGTCTTAGGTTCGAGTCCCACTAGCAATAATAGTTATGCCTTAATAGGTAACGGGGCCACGGGTCGCACATTTCAGGGCAAAGCCATGTCTTAGGCAGAGCCTGTGCGCAAAGCCTGGCCCGGGGTGGAGAGACTTAGTCCGACTGCGGTTGGGATACTCCACATTATCAAAAAAAAAAAAAAAAAAAAAGGTATTTCCTATATTTCAACTTTTCAGATTGATTTTTTTTTTCATTCATTCATTCAAATGTATAATCTAATTTATTGTTTCAGCATCATTAATTTGAATTTTTAATTAAATGATATTAAATCTGTAACTATACAACATGTAAATTTATCATTAATTTGTATTTATATATATGAGATATTGAATCTGTAACTATACAACCTGTAAATTTGAATCTAGGTTCAACAACATTGTCAAACTCAATGTTCTCTTCGAGACTTATGATAAATGCAGATATCTCTGAAGTTGTTGATTTCAAGAATAGGTATAATATATAATTCTATTGGAAATTCTCTTAATATTGGAAATTGAAAGAATAATATATACGAATAATTGTGTTAGTCTTTTATTCTAAACAAGTTTGGTAGCCCGTGCAATGGGTTGATAATATGGTTGATAAGTAGGATAAACTATGTAGGAAATACCCAAAAAAATTCAATATATTAATATCATTTGGCTACAAATGCCAAACTACAAAATGGACGAATAATGCATTTAAACTCTTACAAAACTGCCATTTTAAAGCTATACCTCTAGTGTCAATTATTGATATGCCTGAAAAACTCAGAAACTCACTTTCTAAAGTGATCAAGACGACTCTTTTTGGGTGTCCTCTTTCTCTGAGATTCAGAATTTTCCTTCTCCCTGACTTTTTTGATACCTTCCTGATACCCTTCAATAAAGCTCTTAAGACCATCTCTATAAACTGATCATGTACACTCACTGCTGCAAAGTTGGCCTAACTGTCTCCATCCCACCTATGGCAGCTACAACCAGATCCTTCAAAGTTGAAGGTTCTTTCTGTCTGGTTGTACCATCTAATGCATTGGGCTCAACTTCACTATACTCATTCTTCAATTAATCATTTGGGCGAAGATTTGGACCAATATTCCTTGCACAGCTTGCAAAATAAAGCCTAGATGCTTCTTTAACACTAATTCTTAAAGTGAATCACATAGAGAGATGTCCAGAGGCGGAGAAGTAAATCGTTACGAAATAGCCACTGTGAACTCTAATCTTTCACTGTCGACAAAGGAAGTCAATTTCCTTGTCTAGTAGCACAGGACCACTATATATAGGAAGATTATAGAAACAGATGTAGACTCGTGTATGGATAAAGATTGATAATTTCTTAAAAATATAATTAAAATACGAAATATATTAGTATTATTAGTAGACTATAGATTATTGGTGTTCTTTTGATGGTTAATATATACAGAATCTTTAACTCTACAATGACAAAAAAATTACTTACAACATGTTGAAAAACAAATTCAGTTGCTATCTTTGTTCACAGAAAAGTTGTTGGTTCAGTGCCTTCAATACGACCTCAATTGTTGACTGCAAGCTTCATTGATCTTTTGAAATGTCAATTTTTGCATTACGCAGGATCATGGTAGCACCCTCTTCCATCAAGTCCACTTGATATAAGACATCTTATCAGTGTACAACCAAAGATGAGAAACTCAATTTTGTGCTAGTGTGAGAGGTTAAAAAAAATATTCTTGCCTATGAAATGAGCAGCAATTGCAACCTCAATTCCAAGCCAGTAAATTTTTACCCTTTTTAAAAAAATAAAAATTAATATATTAAACTGCCTCTTAAGAACTATAAAGAAATAAAAATTTCACGAAGCTATCTGGAAACCTAAATGGATTAAACTGCCTCTTAAGAACTATAAAGAAATAAAAAAAATTCCTCTAAACTCACTGTCAGTCCTCTAATTACATTTATAACATGAATTCATTACAAAACTTTTGCCATATGATCCACATATACCGCATACTTTAAATCTTTATTCAACATATCAAGAGTTGTAAAGAAAATGTTTAATGAGGAGTTGACATTAAACATCAAAACTCAGTTTGTCATGTTTATGTAAAATGAAATTCTCATTTTTGGATGGAGGGGCTATCAGTTGAGATCGCTTATAACAAATCAAACCAAACTTAGAATAATGAAGACATAAATATTATAGGGGAATCAAAGTAAAGGCTGAATGACAATGCTTTCGAGTAACTTCAACAGTTATTCACTTTCAAATATAGAGAAAGAAAAAATACCCTGATTATTTATGGCTGCGAAGATAATAATTCCAATCTCATCACCTACAAAGCATTCAACAAGATGCATTTGGCATCCTTGACCTCTCTGCATTATCATCTTTGAGCAAACAACCTTTAGAGTTTGGTTAAGCCCATGAGCTCCAGGACAAAGCTATTCGACCTTGGAGTAGACTGGTTGCCTTTTCTTTTGGTCAGCCATTCAAAGCAAATTACTAATAAAACTTTCTTGGACAAACAAAATCATGTTAAAAATAATAATGAGCGAACTATCAAATGAAGTTCATAAACTGCGCCAGCCCTAAAGATATAAACCAAATAAAAGCATTAAAATAAATGAGGGAGAAAGAAAAACTTGGAAATCAATACACTGGAAAACGTAGATAGCTTTAAAGTCTGAAATCCGAATGCCAAAAATTCCCAGAATTGGGAGCAAGCTTTTCAAAAATTTGAAGTTTACAAAATAGTACACAGATACCGAATAAAAATACACAATTTGCTTCAATACATAACGACTCTACAATTAATCATTCATGTCTCAATTCGTTTCCATAAAAAAAATATAATAATAATTATAATAATCAACAATCCGATACTCAATCAAATGTATATGAAATTGAGGCTGATTATACAGCAAATGAGCAACAATTATGTAATTCCTGAAACATAAAAAAAAAAACATTAGAGATTTTTTAAAAAACGGGGGAGGGAATTACCAATGTTTTTGATAGAATTGTGGTCTGTACAACATTCAGAGACGCATCCGTTTGGTTTGTGATGTTAGCAAGAGCAGGCCGTTTCGTCGACAATTGGGGCTTCTTCACTGCCGCAAAATTATTCTCCGACATTGAATTAAGGACAAATGAATGAATAAAACCCATGAATTGAATAAGAAAAAGTAACTTTAAAGAAGGAATTGGGTAAAGAACATCGTACGAAGGCATAATCGGGATGTCGATTAGATTCGTGCTCTGATTCAACTTCTTCTTCTTCCTTTAACTGGTCACCGAATAGATTTTACATCATCTGATGCGTCTTTTCTTCCCCCACCATTCTCTCTCCTCTTGTCTCTCCCTGTGTATGTGTGAATTTAAACTTCCTCTCTATAGCTACTGCTTGAATTTATTAAGCGAATATGAGAGGAAGAGGCGATGGAAGAGAAAGGGTGTAAAAATCCGAATAGACGAAAATCCAAGAGACACAAATTGAGCCTACTCATACTAACCCACTGAGACAACTCAATGAGTTTTAAAATTAAATCGAGTTAACTCGGTTGGTTAGTTTAATTGTGTTTTAGTTTTTTATATATAATAATAGATAACATGCTTTGTGTTC
This sequence comes from Hedera helix, assembly GCA_947179155.2. Lineage (NCBI taxonomy): Eukaryota > Viridiplantae > Streptophyta > Magnoliopsida > Apiales > Araliaceae > Hedera > Hedera helix. The sequence goes on from OX359284.1 coordinate 26,522,099, forward strand.
AACAAGATAATTCAATGCACCAAGTCATTTGTCTTGTCAGAGCACATATTCTATTACAAATGAATTCTTGCAAGTCAGTGATAAGAAAACTCTTGATGAGATACCAAAGAGGTAAAACATGTCACAAACATTTTACTTTTCTACATACATGAAGTACCTTTCAATTTCAATGTCTTATTATCTTTTTTTTTTTTTTTAATTTTTGATAAATTAATGTCTTGTTTTTCTATGCAAAATCCAGGAGTCAACATGTGTGGTATTGGCTACTATCCTTTGTATACAAACTGAGTACAATTGGTGCTACAATTCCTACAAAAAGTGTAGGAAAAAAATAAAAACTAACAGTAAAAAATATTTGTGTGATAAATGTTGTGAGTATGTCAAGTTTGTTGTGCCAAGGTATTGTAATAATTTTGCTACTGTGTATATTATAGGAAAAAAAATGATACTATAACCAATTATCTAACTTGGTGAAGCTAACTTTTTAAACAGATTTAATGTTCAAGTTAGAGTAATGGCTGATACGTCAAGTGCATCTTTTATTCTGTTTGAACGTGAAGCCCAATAATTAATAGAGAAATCAGCTAAGGAATTAAGGGATCAATTAGTGAAGGTAAAATTAAAATTTGTATATTATTATATAGTTTCTATATACAACCTTTAACTTATGTCCATAACTGTTTTTAGTTATTATTTTTTTCTATGTTTAAGGATGTAGACTCTGATTGTTTTTCGGATGAACTCAATACATTGTTGAATATGAGGCTTCTTTTTAAAATACATATATCATCTTAAAATTTGAAGGAAAATTATGCAACCTTCGTGGTGGCTTGAATAAGCGATGATGAAAAATTAATTGAATCTCACACAAGCTTTTGTGATAGAGCTCAGGTCTTATTATCACATATTTTTTATTTACTTAGAATTATGTGTATGTATATATATAATATGTCAAAATTTGTTACAAAAAATCTTCAATACATTACTTATATGTCTGTTTTTTCTTGTTTCTAAAGTCTAATGGGAGTCATTATCTCATATATTTGAGGTTAATATTGTTAATTACGTCACACCTATAAGCAAAAGGCATAAACCATCCATTTGTGAGGATGATGTACAAGGATTTCAGTTAAGGAATGTTGAAATGTCAACCAACAAGTTTTATAAGAAGATCAAAGTCGAGAAGGATAACAACTTGAATGGTTCAAATGAATTTGATAACATCAATCATTCTGCATAAATATGGTTTTAATTATTAGCAATTGATGGTGAATTTTAGCATGAACAACTTTTCGTAGATAAAACAATTTGCATGAGGTTTTATTAAGTAAATGGATGAAATTTTTTGGTTTTAATGTTGATTATGGGATATTATATAATCTGTTTATTGGATGAAGAGGGGTATTATTTTGTTCTTGATTTGCAAATTCCTACTCTTTATGTTTATGAGAAAATAATAGATCTAATTTGAATCAGGTAGCCTATATTTTCTACACTAAGGACTAAAACCTTCGCGATTGTCGTCTAAAAAATGAAATACTCTCTTAGTCTTGCAAAGAATCACTTAGTTTGAATTTTTAAACTAAATTATTTAATTTTAAAATTAAAATAATACTATTTTTATAAATAAAATTCAGTTTTGAAAAGTTTAAAAACATTCTCCCTCTTAAATTAATTACTCTATTTAAGGACTGAGTGTATATATATATATCCTATCACAAACCGAAACAATCGGAATCATTAATCTCTTTCAAGGAGTTGTGGACAAATTATCTTTCTTACACTGGTGCTACGAATGCTATGCGCTATCAAACTAATTAAAAAAACATCTAAAACAAAAATACAGACAATTTAGGAAAAAAGAAAATGCTCTCTTTGTCTTGCAAAATATCATTTGGTTTGAATTTTTAAACTAAATTATTTAATTTTAAAATTAAAATATATCTATTTTTAAAATATAGGTAAATAAATTATAATCATAAAAAACTATAATTAATTTACAATAATATTCATATTTTAAAAGTTTAAAATTTTAAAACTTTTAAAATTTTAAACTTTTAAAATTTTACCAACAAAATGAGCACAAGTGAGAAATCTATTAGAGCAAAAACGAAATCAAGAATGCATCTGAGTGACATTTCAAATGGTAATTTATTTCATTATCTCATTTTATGTAGTTTGTTTAAATCTCAATTTAGCTTTCAATGAAGTCCTCTTTTGATGGCTAGAATGAATATTATACAATATTGAAAACTTATATCATCTCACAAAACAAAGAACTTGGTTTTGCAAAATCTTTGAAAACATGGGCAGCCTATAAATCAGCAGAATGGTGTTCATCCAAGAGATAATGATGGTATTTCTATATACATTTTCTTTATATATGAACTTCAAAATTCAATTTTATTTCATGTAATCAACCTTTTATTTATTTATTATGTTGTAGGGAACTTTATTTGTCCAAGTTATCCAATTAATGTATCTTCCATTTTCTATTTCATATTACAATCGTCGAGTAATGCGATGACAAGTGACATGATTCATACATCAAAGAACAATTCAATAATGCCATTGACTAACATTTCAAGGGGTAATCATAGAGCCTTTATTCTGTTTTTTACTTTTGCTGAATTCCAATATTTTATGTTAACGTAGAATTTATAAATATATATATATACTTTGTTGTTTTTTATTCTATGCTACAGAAATTAGTCAAGGAAAAGACAGCACTCTAGCTTGAATAGAAAACTATGTTGATCTTGCTGCTAATGGTATTGTCTTATTCAATTCAAATTTTCTTTGCGATATTGACACGAAAAAGTAATAATAATATATGGTTATGTGTTTGTTATTGTATTGTACGTAGTTATCCAATGAATATTTCTACTATTTTCAATTTTATGTTCAAATCATCCAATATTGCCACCGGAAGAGATATAATGAATAGAACACTTAAGAAGTCAAGAATGCCAATGTCCGACATTTCAATAGATAATCAATGTTTATTATTTGCTTACAAGGTGTGGTAAACTATGATTATTTATGCTAACTATAAATTTAGTTATTTTATGCAGTTTGTTCATATCTCAATTGAACTTTTAATGAAGTTGATGTTAATAATGTGCTAATTAGTTTATGGGAACAACAATATTTAATGATCAATATACATTCATATTTATTAATACAAAATAGTGTCTCATGTGGATAATGATTTACAAGATACGAACAACAATATATCTGAACAAGGTATGAAGCATTAGTAGGTGGAAGTAGTATTTTTCAATTTATGTATAAAGTTTAAAATTTGTCCTAATAGTTTCTTATACGAGAATTGTGTATAATTAATTACAACTTATTGCAAATAGATTTGTCCTGATAATACTTTTCTTAACCTTTTATTTAGGTGAAATGCATGTTGATGTTCATTGTACTTATGATGGTAAATTCTTAGTTTTACTTACCATTTGGCATACGATTTTTTTTAATAACTTTTCTTTTTTAGTATTTTACATATGAAATCAATTTAAATGTATTAAAATCAGATTACTGGGACATCGGTGTCCCAAACTAGGAATGTTCATCTTTTAATGCATTGATGTGTTTTCATGAAAAAATACTGCCTTTGTTGAAAGAACCACCCCATATTATAAAAGATCTTCTTAATGGTTCTGATCATAGAAGTAGGCGTTGATTGGTCGTTGTGTGTCACCACCTCCCACCTATCCTACACATTCGATCAAGGTTTAATGGTTCTGATCATAGAAGTAGGCGTTTCATTGGCAACATTCGTGCATACAATATGATGTTTTCTTTCACATCAATGGGTGGGAAGATCAATTCATCACTTAACAATGGAAATGGTCCTTGCGTGTTTAGATAACATGGCCAAAATTGTCACAGAATTGGAAGTTTGTTACCAAGTTGAGGATCCACTCCAAAGTTTGCCCAACTATACATATATGATACTGAAAATGACATTGCAAATAGAATGAGTGCCCTCAGCTTTGTATTAATTATTTTCTTTATTATCTTCTGAATTTAATGATTCTTTTAGAGTATTAACTCACTCTTTTTTTTTGTTAATTTGAATAATAGTTTAGGTATTATTTCAACCACATTTGATGCATCGATTATAAAAGATCTAAAAAATATGCTTCATGAAAATAATGTTGTGGCTCAATCATTCAGGATGGCTAGGGATAGGTTTAATTCAAGTGAATTCAGATACGTCAAATTGAGGCTTATTGGAAGAAGGGACTCAGATGGACGAAGGTATGATCTCCCTATTGCACCTAAAGTTGTTGGTTTAATTGTTGGTGACATTAGAAGCTCAACTAATGATAGGGATATTATAGTAGAGACTCAGAATGGTTTTATTAAAACGAATAAATGAGTTGCATCCATCTTACCTTGCAATGCAATACTCATTGTTTTTCCCATATAGTGAAGATGGATTTAGACATGATATTCTTCTTATGGAAAATTCAGAAAGAAAAAAAGGGAAGAGTAATTATTACATGGGCCTTGCGGTGTTTCTAACAATAATTCGTCATGTATAAAAGTTGGCAAGTGTTCAAAACACTTTCCTAAAAGGTTTAATGATCAAACCACTATAGTTGACGAGGGTTATCCCCTATACAAATGAAGAGATGCTAGTAGAACTGTGGAAAAAAATGGTGTTTCATGAAGTTGTGGATTTGTTGTTCCTTATAATCCACAACTACTGCTGAAGTATCAAGCTCATATTAATCTTAAGTAGTGCAATCGGTCAAGGTCAATAAAGTATTTGTTTAAATATATAAACAAAGGTCATGATCGGATCACTACTGCTTTTTATCAAAAGAATGACAATGTAGAAGCACAAGAAGGCCTTAATGAAATCAAGATGTATTATGATTGTAGGTATATCTTTCCTTGTGAGGCAGCTTGGAGAATTTTTGATTATCTAATTAACCACAAGGATCCAAGTATGGAGAGGTTAAGTTTCCATCTTCCAGAAGAGCAGACAATTGTATTTGAAGACAATGATCCAATTGATTCAGTTTTGAACAAGTGTACGAATAACCAATCGATGTTCTTACAATGGATGCAAGCTAACGAGTTCCTAGAGGCTAGAGCACTTTCCTATGCTCAATTTCCATCAAAGTTTATATGGAAGGAGCAATTTGAAAGTGATGTTGTTAAAAAGAAGTAAAAATGGTGTCCAAGAAAGCAACGAGTAAGTGTCGGTAGAATATTCTACATTCCTCCTGGAGTGGAGAATTATATTACTTAAGGATTTTGCTAAACACAGTCAAAGTTTGCCCAACTATACATATGTGATACTGAAAATGAAATTGCAAATAAAATGAGTGTCCTCGGGTTTGTATTCATTATTTTCTTTATTATCTTCTGAATTTAATGATTCTTTTAGAGTATTAACTCACTATTTTTTTTGTTAATTTGCTTAATAGTTCAAGTAATATTTCAGCCACATTTGATGCATCGATTATAAAATATCTAAAAAATAAGCTTCATGAAAATAATGTTGTGGCTCAATCATTCAGGATGGTTAGGGATATGTTCAATTCAAGTGAATTCAAAGATGTCAAATTGAGGCTTATTGGAAGAAGGGGCTCTGATGGACGATGGTATAATCTCCCTCTTGCTCCTGAAGTTGCTGGTTATTATTATTGGTGACATTAGAAGCTCAACTAATGATAGGGAAATCATAGTAGAGACTCAGAATGGTTTATTAAAACGAATAAGTGAGTTGCATCCATCTTACCTTACAATGCAATACTCATTGCTTTTCCTATATAGTAAAGATGGATTTAGACATGATACTCTTCTTATGGAAAATTCAGAAGGAAAAAAGGGAAGAGTAAGTATGAGATAATTTTTTTTCTTTAGGATACATGAAAGGAAAAATGAATCAAGAGCAATTTTACATTCAAGAAAATCGTTTCAACAATTTTTGGTCTATTCTTACACTATGATTGAGGTGGATAGGTTGTCTTTTATTCGTAATAATCAAAAGAATCTAAGAACATATATGTACAAAGGTTTATCTGAAGCAGTGTTGAAAGGAGAAACTGATCCATCATCTCGAGGGAAGCAAATTATATTACCTTCATCATATGTTGGTGGTGCAAAATACATAATCCAAAATTATCAAGATGTTATGGCAATTTGTAGGTGGACTAGATACCCTGACCTTTTTATTACATTCACATGCAATTCGAAGTGGTTAGAGATACAGAGGTTTGTTAATCAAAGAGGAGTTAGACCTGAATATAAGGCTGATATAATTTGTAGAGTGTTCAAAATAAAACTAGAAAAGTTAGTTAGAGATTTAAAACAGAATAAAATTTTTGGAAGGGTTAAAACAGGTATGCTTAATTTGATTAAATTTTTAGTAACAATATTTCATCGTATTATAGCCTTAATGGTTTTTAACTTTTATAGTTATGCATACGGCAGAATTCCAAAAACGTGGCTTGCCTAACGCTCATATTCTATTTTTCTTGCATCCAGAAGACAAGTATCCTACTAGTGATGATATCGACAAAATAATTTCAGCGGATATACAGGGTCAATAAAAAAATCCAAAGTTATATGAAGTTGTGAAAATTTTCATGATACATGGGCCTTGCAACGAGTAAGCGTCGGTAGAATATTCTACGTTCCTCCGGGAGTGGAGAATTATATTACTCAAGGATTTTGCTAAACACAGTCAAAGGTGCAACACGTTATGATGATATCAAGAGTGTGAACGGGATTTTATATCGATCATTCAAAGAGGCATGTTATGCATTAGGTTTATTGGATGATGACGAGGAATATATAGAGAGCATAATAGAAGCATCATTTTGGGGTTCAACTCATTATTTACCAAGTCTTTTTGTGACTTTACAATTTTCAAATTGTCTTTCAAGGCCTGAAGTAGTTTGGGAGAAGACATGGACTCTTCTTGTCGAATATATTCTTCATAAGCATTGAAGTATTATTCAATATAAAGGTATGTTTACCAATGCTATTTATAAATTCTTTTTTTTATTTTTTTTGGGCAGCCGTTCACTAAACAAAAAAGAAAACTAAATCTTCTTCCTTTCTTTAGATTTATTTTGTATTTCAAAAATCATTTACAGACCAAATGCATATATTTTTTTTTATTTGAAATTTTTGTTAGCAGGTTATGTTTGATATTTGAAATATTGACTATTAATTTTTTCTTTCTTTATGATCAGATTTGGAAATCAGATTTATTTTGGAATCCCCAAAATTTCTTACTTATCTAGCTGTATTATTAAACTAGACAGAAGAGGCGAGTAAGAAGAGAAGACTATGGTAGTACGATAATGGGAAAGAGAGAGACCACCCACATCGAATTAGTTAAAAAATCCACTACGCAATCAAGTAACCAACTGCTATATAAACAAACCTGAGGAGATGTTTACGATCACGCAGCCGTGCAGTGAGCACAACGCGAACTATTCTTTCGCCTTTTACTAAAGAATACCGTGTGCTCGCCGCAAATAGCGGCATACGCCTATTTTTGGAGGACCTAAACCTTAATTTGGTTTTGGCCCCTACAGTTCCAGTTAAATATTAAATAATTGCCATTCCAGTTAAATAATTACATCTGAAATAGTAAGTATTCCCTATTAGGCTACCATTCCAGTTGAAGGCTTTTGACAGGAATTACATGGTAATTCAACTTAATTCTTATATGACAAAGGCAAAACTAGCTTTTTAACATTAAACTTGTCCATTTTTTTTTGATAAGTCATTAAACTTTTAATTTTTTTAATTAAATTATTATACTAATTAAAATTTTATAATTAAATCATTCTATTCAATTAATTGAATTAAAGTTGTCTTTATTATCTACGTAACATTTGTGAAAAGTCACATGACTTGTTTATTAAATTAGAAATGACGTGAAAAATAACGTAGCATTTGTTTAATAAAACAAAATAATAAAATTTAAAAAATATAAAAAAATAAATTAAAACAAAATTTTAAAAATACAAATAAAATTAAAATAAATTTAAAAATTTACAATAAAAGAATTTAAAATAAAATAATATTTTTTTAATATAAAATAAATTAAAATTAATTTTTAAAAATACAAATAAAATTAAAATAAACTTGAAAAACCACAATAAAAAATTCAAAACAAAATAACAAATTTTTTAAAACAAATAAAATTATAATAAACTTGAAAATTACAACAACAAAATAATAAGTTTTTAAAAATACAAATAACATTAAAACAATTTTGCTTGGCTATCCATTTGTGTATTGCATCATACTTTAATGGTAATAGAATGAAAAATGGATGAACACATTTTCTTTGCACCATTTCTTAATTTTTGTGTCATCCTTGAATCTACGGCAATGTTAATCTTCTCTTACCTGATGCGTAGACAGCTACATGCTTTTGCCAAATTGATACCTCTAGTAATAGTTGGAGGTCTTTAAGTTGGAGTCCGTATCTAATCCGTGTTTGTTTGGAGTAGCTTTACATGAGTGATGACTTTCAAAACATCATTGACCGTAATCCCTTTTTGTATTTATATTTGTGCATTTCTGATGTCAGATTTTGGTTTTACATATATATATATATATATATATATATATATATATATATAATATATATATATAGGATGTGTAAATTTTAAATTAATTTTAATATATTTCATAGGTTTCTGTATATTTGCCCAATTTTAATATAATGTCCCCCCCAATTTTAAAGTTTGCCCAAGTGAAAAAATGGGATTCCCTAATGGTTATATAACTTCTTCATTTTTTTTTTTGGGATTTTATACTATTACATTTCATATATCTAGAGTCTAGGGGAAGGTTTGGGGAAAGGGTTAGGAGGAAAATTAAGAACTTATGAAAAACTTATTTATGAAAGACCTTCTCAAGCGTCGTCTGTTGAATTCTGACTTCTTGTTGAAAGGTAAACTCGAATATATATACTTCATAGAATATTTAAATTTGTAATTGTGTAACTATGAACAATTGGAAATTCTCTTAATATTGGAAATTGAAAGAATAATATATATGAACAATTGTGTTAGTCTTTTATTCCAAATAACATGCTTTGTGTTCCACAAGATAATTCAATGCACCAAGTCACTTGTCTTGCCAGAGCACATATTCTATTACAAATGAATTCCTACAAGTCAGTGATAGGAAAACTCTTGATGAGATACGGGAGGCCAAAGAGGTAAAACATATGTGACAAACATTTTACTTTTGTACATGCATGAAGTACCTTTTAATTTCAATGTCTTATTATCTTCTTTTTTTAAAATTTTTGATAAATTAATGTGTTGTTTTTCTACGAAAAATCCAGGAGTCAACATGTGTGGTATTGGCTACTATTCTTTGTATACAAATTGAGTACAATTGGTTCTACAATTCCTACAAAAAGTGTGGGAAAAAAATAAAAAGTGAAAGTGAAAAATATTGGTGTGATAAATGTTGTGAGTATGTCGAGTTTGTTATGCCAAGGTATTGTAATAATTTTGTTATTGTGTATATTATAGAAAAATTTTGATACTATAACCAATTATCTAACTTGGTGAATCTAACTTTTTAAACAGATTTAAAGTTCAAATTAGAGTAATGGATGATACGTCGAGTGCATCTTTCATTCTGTTTGATCGTGAAACCCAATAATTAATAGGGAAATCAACTTAGGAATTAAGGGATCAATTAGTGAAGGTAAAATTAAAATTTGCATATTATTATATAGCGTCTATATACAGCTTTTAACTTATATCCAAAACTATTATTAGTTATTATTTTTTCTGTGTTTAAGGATTGAGACTCTGATTGTTTTTCGGATGAACTCAATGCATTGTTAGATGGGAGGTTTCTTTTCAAAAAACATATATCAGCTTATAATTTGAAGGAAAATTATGCAACATTCACAGTGACATGAATGAGCGATGATGAAAAATTAATTGAATCTCACACAAGCTTGTGTGATGGAACTCAGGTCTTATTATTACATATTTTTTATTTACTAGGAATTATATATAATATGTCAAAATTTGTTACATAAAATCTTCAACACATTGCTTATATGTCTGTTTTTTCCCGTTTCTAAAGTTTATGCAAGGGGAGTCGTTATTTGATATATTTGAGGTTAATACTGGAAATTATGTCACACCTATAAGCAAAAGGCATAAAGCATCCATTTACGATGATGATGTATAACGATTTCAATCAAGGAAAGTTGAAATGTCAACCAACAAGTTGTATAAGAAGATCAAAGTCGAGAAGAATGACAACTTGAATGGTTCAAATGCATTTGATAGCATCAATCATTCTGTATAAATATGGTTTTAATTTTTAGCAATTGATGGTGAATTTTAGCATGAACAACTTTTCGTAGATAAAACAGTTTGCATAAGGTTTTATTAAGTAAATGGATTAAACTTTTTGGTTTTAATGTTGATTATGGGATATTATATAATATGTTTATTGGATGAAAAGGGGTATTATTTTGTTCTTGATTGGCAAATTCCTACTTTTTATGTTTGTGAAAAAATAATGGACCTAATTTGGTAGCCTATATTTTCTACACCAAGGACTAAAACCTTCATGATTGTCGTTTCAAAAATAAAATACTCTCTTAGTCTTGCAAAGAATCATTTAGTTTGAATTCTAAAACTAAATTATTTAATTTTAAAATAAAAATAATACTATTTTTATAAATAATATTCAATTTTTAAAAGTTTAAAAACATTCTCCCTCTTAAATTAATTACTCTCTTTAAGGACTGTGTGTGTGTGTGTGTATATATATATATATATATATATATATATATATATATATATATCACAAACCGAAACAATCGGAATCATTAATCTATTTCATGGAGTTTTGGATAAATTGTCTTTTGTAGGTGTTACGAAAGCTACGCACTATCAAACTGATTAAAAAAACATCTAAAACAAAAATACAGACAAATTAGGAAAAAAGATAATACTCTCTTTGTCTCGCAAAATATCATTTGGTTTGAATTTTTAAACTAAATTATTTAATTTTAAAATTAAAATATATCTATTTTTTAAATATAAGTAAATAAATTCAAATAATAAAAAACTATAATTAATTTACAATAATATTCAATTTTTAAAGTTTAAAAATATAAATAAATTTACTTAATTATCAATTTTTAAAAGAGTTAATTTCACCAAAAAATCAAACTAAATCAATCTTTGCACGGGAGAATAAGGTATTTGCCGTTTTTGCCCTCCCATTATTTAGTAGATTCCAACTATATTTTATTGGGAGTAATCGCACAAAAAAAATCCAATTTTCCAATTTTTTTATTCCGCGTAATCGCATATGCAAGCTTTGTGGTGTAGAAATGGTTGCCACTACAATCACCGGTGCAACTTAATAAAATAATCAAATCATATATACAATTACTAGCTCAATAAAATAATCAAATCATATATGCGATTACTAGATTCAAGAGCCTCACCAATTAATGACCCTATCCTCCACTCTGGCAAAATCTTAGCCCTTTCTTCATAAAACTTGATAGCATTCACAGTCCAATTCAAGACAACCCATTCAACTCTCCCATACCCCATTCTTATTTATTAATACAAAATAGTGTCTCATATATGTGGATAATGATTTACAAGATATGAACAACAATATATCTGAACAAGGTATGAAGCATTAGTAGGTGGAAATAATATTTACAATTTATGTATAAAGTTTAAAATAAAATCAATTTTCTTATCCTAATAGTTTCTTATACAAGAATTGTGTATAATTACAACTTATAGCAAATAGATTTGTCTTGAGAATACTTTTCTTAACCTTTTATTTAGGTGAAATGGATGTTGATGTTCATTGTACTTATGATGGTAAATTCTTAATTTTGCTTATCATTTGGCCTGCGAATTTTTTTTATTTACTTTTCTTTTTTATTGTATTTTATATATGATATCAGTTTAAATATGTTAAAATCAGATTACTGGGACATCAGTGTCCCAAACTGGGAATGTTCGTCTTCTAATGCATTTTCATGAAAGAATAAACAAGAACCAAAATAGCAAAAAACCATAATTCTCAATGTGTTATGTTAGATTAAAAGTGCAACTGCTTTTGTTGAAAGAACCACCCCAAATTCTAAATGACCTTCTTAATGGTTCTGATCATAGAAGCAGGAGTTTCATTGACAACATTCGTGCATACAATATGATGTTTTCTTTCACATCAATGGGTGGGAAGATTGATTCATCACTTAACAATGGAAATGGTCCTTGCGTGTTTAGATAACATGGCCAAAATTGTCACAGAATTGGAAGTTTGTTACCAAGTTTAGGATCCACTCCAAAGTTTGCCCAACTATACTTATATGATACTGAAAATGAAATTGCAAATATAATGAGTGCCCTCAGGTTTGTATTAATTGTTTTCTTTGTTATCTTCTGAATTTAATGATTCTTTTAGAGTATTAACTCACCTTTTGTTTTGTTAATTTGCTTAATAGTTCAAGTAAAATTTCAGCCACATTTGATGCATCGATTATAAAAGATCTAAAAAATATGCTTCATGAAAATAATGGTGTGGCTCAATCATTCAGGATGGCTAGGGATGGGTTTAATTCAAGTGAATTCAAAGATGTCAAATTGAGGCTTTTTGGAAGAAGGGACTCTGATGGACGAAGGTATAACCCCCATATTGTATCTGAAGTTGCTGGTTTAATTGTTGGTGACATTAGAAGCTCAACTAATGATAGGGATATCATAGTACAGACTCAGAATGGTTTATTAAAATGAATAAGTAAGTTGCATCCATCTTACCTTACAATGCAGTACTCATTGCTTTTTCGACAAAGCTAAATCCTTGTTGGCGCCAAATTAAACGACCGAACCTCATTTCTTAGTCAGAACGTTCAATGTGCAAAATTGTAATAATCTAGAAAATTACGAACTCAAAATTTTATTTTTTAAATATTTATCTTCATGAGAAAATATGATGTGTGAAGTGGTGTTATGTATGTGTATATGTTATACGATGAGATATACTAAGTTAGTTAATAAAATTTATTTGAATTAACTAAAGAAGGAAAATGAATGCAAGAGAAGCTTATGTGATGAGATTACGCAGCTTAAATGTTGGCTTTTATGGTAAATAAGAAGATTAATAATAAACAAGTGAATTACTTGTATTATTAATGAGAAAGAAGAAATAAATTAATTATTAAAGATAACCCAATGTGAAAATAATGGTATATATATGGGTAACTATATTATAAATACAATTTGATGATAAGAGGGAGTTAATGAATTAAATTTAATCAAGTCGAAGTACTTGTATGAATGTGTATTAGGGTTTTATTAAAACAAGCCTAAGAATTAGTAAGTGTTAATGTTTTGTAAACTAACTCAATTTGGTAGCCCAATTGACTTTTAAATAACAAGTCTAATTGGATTATGTGATAAACCCAATGAATTAATTAATTAAAGTCCAAATGAATTAAACTAGTAGCCTAAGTCCATTTAATATTAAGTTTGGTATGAGTTATTAGGTGATGGCCCAATGTGGTGTATTATGTATTTTAACTAGTACTCTACGCAAGGATACTTGTAATATTTATTGTGTAGTCCAAGTGAACCAATGAGAGAGCCCAAACAAAATTAATCTAGGAGCCCACATTGAATTAATTAAATGACCCAAAGTGGAGCCCAAATTAGAGTCAAAAGTTAGTATAATTATTACATTTTGGTGTATATATGTATATATAAGATAAAAAAGAAAATAAAAAATGGAAAAGAAAAAGGCCAAATGGCAGGGTAGGGTGGGGCCCCAATGGAGTGTGTTAGTTTTTGTGTTGCTTGGAAAGTTACATTTTACTTTAGTTGTTCAACCACTCCATCAAATCCCCAACAACCCTAGTCATTCCTAAAGGTCATTCATCTAGTCAGTCACTATAATAGTATGCTTGTTTAGCTTCTAATTTCACTAATGTTGGGTGATTATGAGCTTTAATGATGTAATCCTAGAGTGCTATAAATAGAGGAGGGTGGAAGACTTAGAGAAGTTTGTTAATCATTTGTGTTTTACCAAGTATAGCATAGTTGAGAGCATTTGTAGAGAGAAAACTTCTTTGAGAGCTTTGTAATAATTATTGAGAGAAAAATACTTTAAGTGTTAGTAAATGCGAGTTAGTGTTCTAGTGGTTCACTCAAGAAGGAAGACGAGACCTAACAAGAAAAAGATTTCCATAGAAAGTTTAAAAGATTCTCAAACCCTAGTTATTATTTTCTTAATGTATGAGTTTAAGCAAGCTTGGTTATGGAATGATATATGTGAAGAAGATCTATGGTTAAAAATATTAGTAAGTGAATAATATATTATTAAATGATTAATAATATTAACAAATGACTAAAATATTATTAAATGGATAATAATATTAATAAATGAATAAAGTATTATTAAATGATTAATAATATTAGTAAGAGAATAAAATATTATTAAATAATTAATAATATTAATAAATGACTAAAATATTATTAAATGAATAATAAATTAATAAGTGAATAAATTATTATTAATTGATTAATAATATTAGTAAGAGAATAAAATATTATTAAATGATTAATAATATTAATAAATGATGAAAATATTATTAAATGGTTAATACTATCAATAAGAGAATAAAATATTATTAAATAATTAATAATATTAACAAATGATTAAAATATTATTAAATGATTAATGATATTATTAAGAGTGTAAAATATTATTAAATGGTTAATAATATTTATAAAGGATTAAGATATTATTTAATAAATAATATTATTAGAAAGAGTAAGACATTATTAAATAATTAATAATGTTAATAAGTGTTTAAAATAATTAAGTGATTAAGATGTTATTAAATGATTAATAATATTAATAAATGATGAAAATATTATTAAATGGTTAATAATATCAATAAGAGAATAAAATATTATTAAATGGTTAATAATATTAATAAATGATTAAAATATAATTAAATGATTAAAGATATTATTAAGAGTGTAAAATATTATTAAATGGTTAATAATATTTATAAAGGATTAAGATATTATTTAATAAATAATATTATTGGAAAGAATAAGACATTATTAAATGATTAATAATGTTAATAAGTGTTTAAAATAATTAAGTGATTAAGATGTTATTAAATGATTAATAATATTGATGATTGAATAAAATATTATTAAAATGGTTAATAGTATTCGTAAACGGCTAAAATATTATTAAATAGTTAATAATATTTGTTTGAGGATAATACATTATCAATTGTGATAATATTAGAAAATGATTAATATGTTCTTAAATGATACTTATGTGATGAAAATATTATCAAAAGTTGATAATATTATTAAGTGATTAAATGTTATGATTAAGTGTTAGATGATTTAAGTGATATATAATAAAGTTATGAGATATGTTGATTGGTAGATCAATGTTATTGAATGCTAGGTCATCTAACGGAAGTTATTTTAAGTTGAATAGTAGTAGTCAGTGGAACAGACAAGTTCTCTGAACTTTAACTTGTATTTATTTGGCAAGTTATTCTGAAACTCAAATTAGTTTCATTACGCAAGTTTCATATACTTGTTTTTAGTATGTTTAGTATCTAGAAGTTGAAATTAGTTTCATAGTACATGATGAAATAATTATTAATAATTATTTCATAATTATATTGTTATTGATATTCGCACTTATGTACATTCGCATGACTGTTCTCATTATGAATTATTTAAAGAGAAAAATCTATCTCAATTGTTTCGGTTAGATATTACATGAATTATAATGACAGGATTTTGAAATGAACTATTTAATGAGATATATCTATATTTGCTTCGGTTAAATATTGCATGTGTTAATATGACCGTTCATATTATGAACTATTTAAAGAGGAAGATCTATGCCAATTGTTTCGGCTAGACCATGTATATATCAAATTCATTAATCTGAATATTGTTGAAACTAGTCCAAACCATATTACTGTGGTACGAAATCTGATAGAAAAAGCTAAAATGAACAAATCATTATAAAAGGATAAAACTACGGTCGAATGTAATAATTCTGGTCAAAACGAAATTGGATGGTTATAATGTGAACAATATATACGTACAATAGGTTGATCACCTAGAGTACCCATCTTCGGATATTGCAATTAAAATAGTTGTTAATATTCAAAACAAAATGACAGTTTTATGTCTACATGGTATTATAAATACTCAAAACATATGTTCACGGTCTTGTGACCTTTCAGCATGAAAAAATAGTATGTTAAATAAATCGAAAGTTGTTATTCAAAGTTACATGTCTTCACAATTCTTGAATATTGTTGAAGTTTTAAAGGTTAATTCTTTTTCATTCATGATATATCCTTTATTGTTTATTTAAACTTGTTGAACAAAATAGTTGTTCACCCTTACTATATCATGAACTATTTTTTAGCTAAGCCCGAGTGATCTAAGGAGTACAATGACAAAGGAAAGACGAACGAGTAAAAGTAATTAGTTTTTATTTTTATGTTGTAAACATTTTGTGTTATAAGGTAATTGTGATGTATTTAAGGTTAGTGGAACCTGGGATTAATGGTACGTTTTGTAATAATCTATGTATATTTTTTGCTAGTTATTGAAGATTTAATTTATAAATGTTTGTCAAATATTAGATAGTGAGCACAAAAATACCCTTACTTGGATACATAGTTTCATAAACAATGGACATCTCTTCATATTGATAATCCCTACGTATCCAAAATTCACCATTACCAACTCTAGTTTCAAACTATGCTAAAAAAAACAATTGTTTCTGTGTTTGATTATATGCTTTAAATCTCTATATGAAAGACTTTATTAGTTGAACTCCAGTGTTAATGACTAGATTATATTTTCGATGCCTAAACCTTTTCACATTCTGTTTCTTCTTGTTCCTTTCCAAGAACTGGTAATCTTTTTTCATTTAAATCTTTTTCCATTTGGTAGGGTTCCTGGAGTGCACAACAAATTCCTCCTTGAATCTACTCAAAATAAATGAGTTACTCAAGCAACATCAGTATTTGACTACAAATCCTATAGCCGAAACAGCCACAAGGAAAAAAAAAACATATATATATCGCAATTTGGGAGGTTACATGAATCAAATTTCAGCTGGCAAAGTTGGCTTTCGGAATCCCCAAAAATTCTAAGTAAGAAGAGAAGACTATGGTAGTACGATAATGGGAAAGAGAGAGACCACCCACATCGAATTAGTTAAAAAATCCACTACACAATCAAGTAACCAACTGCTATATAAACAAACCTGAGGAGACGTTTATAATCACGCAGCCGTGCAGTGAGCACAAAGCGAACTATTCTTTCGCCTTTTACTAAAGAATACCGTGTGCTCGCTGCAAATAACGGCATACGCCTATTTTTGGAGGACCTTAACCTCAATTTGGTTTTGGCCCCTACAATTCCAGTTTAATAATTACTTACCATTCCCTTAATTTGGTATGTTTGCAGGACCGTTCCCTTAGTTTGGTTTCGTCCCCTTCAACTCCAGTTAAATATTAAATAATTACCATCTGAAATAGTAAGTATTCCCTTATTTGTCTACCATTCCAGTTGAAGGCTTTTGACAGGAATTACAAGATAATTCAACTTAATTCTTATACAAGATAACACAATTGACAAAGTGAATTTTTTTTTTTTGTGACCATTTCTTAATTTTTGTGTCATCCTTGAATCTGCCGCAATGCTAATCTTCTCTTACCTGATGGGTAGACAGCTACATGCTTTTGCCAAATTGATACCTCTAGTAATGTGGGAATGGGCGAAAGTGTTAAGTAACCATATTTTACGGATTTATTGATAAATTATAAATAAAAATAAAAAGACTTAAATGACTTTTAAATTATAAAAGTCCATAAATATTTATTAAGCATCATAGACCTTACTGTGGGACCAATACGGTAAAGACAGGTGTTAGATAAAGTTGAAACGGCTGAAGCGGTCGAGTGCTTGAAGCGGTTAATCTCCTAACTCATACTAAGTGATAGTTTTAAGAAGTTGAGAAGATCATGAGTATGGAAGTTACACAACTTACCAAAAGGTGAAAAGATATAAATGGCCACATCAAAAATCAAAAGAAAAAACAACAAACTCATCATCTCCAAATTAACAAAACAAGTCTTTTCAGAGTTTGTTTCTTAAAAGTAGGACTAGATACTTGTCAAGCCCATTGCTAAGAGGTTGTAAGGTAAAAATTAGCATAGTCTTAGTTTCTGTAAACAATTCTCAGTCCCTTGTTATTGGAATTGTAGTAGTTGGAAACAATATTCCGTTCCGTGTTACTAAAAATTGTAATTGTGTAACTGTTCTAATTGTACTAGGTGTTATGTGTTTCAAGAAGTCCTCAAGTCTAAGACATCAAACACACAATTGCTTAGTTCTTAATAAATAATTTTTATTACTGATTTTTTTTTAATCTAAAATAATTTTTCAACATTAACATTAAACTAATATTTGATTTTTTCTCCCCAAAAAGACATCAGTACCAGAGCTATGGAATGCCACTACTGGACTTAACCCCAATTACCAGAGCTATGGAATGCCACTGCAGGACCAATACGGTAACGACAAGTGTTAGATAAAGTTGAAAAGGCTGAAGCGGCCGAGTATTTGAAGCGGTTAATCTCCGAACTCTTATTAACTGACAGTTTTAAGAAGTTGAGAAGATCAAGAATATAAAAGTTACACAACTTACCAAAAGGTGAAAAGACAGCATGAGTATAAATGACAGCATCAAAAATCAGAAGAAAGAACAACAAACTCATTATCATCAAATTAACAGTACAACTCTTTTCAGAGTTTGTTTCTTTAAAGTAGGACTAGAAACTTGTCAAGCACATCGCTAGGATGTTGTAAGGTTAAAATTAACGTAGTCTTAGTTTTTGTAAACAATTTTTAGTTCTGTGTTACTAAAAATTGTAATTGTGTAACTAATATTTGATTTTTTCTACGCAAAAAGACACTAGTACAAGAGCTATGGAATGCCACTTACTGGACTTAACGCAAAACAGCCATCTCTACGAAAACCATGGGATAGTAACAAAATCCCAAAACAGCCATCTCCACGAAAACCAAGGGATGGTAACAAAATCAGGATACCGTATCGGTCTTTCAATCCAATGAGATTATGCATACACTAGATGCGGCCTCCACACAGTAAGGATGACACCATTTTCTAAGCAACTCAACAACTGTAAGGAGATGGCAAGCCACAAAACACTGAAAAAAATGAAGAACTACAGAATTCTTTTGATTTGCTACAAATTCAGACAAAACTCGACGTAAAAATTGGTTGGCGGCTGGGTAGACCTTAGGCAAGCACCCCTCCAGAGTGCAATGGAGGTCACTAACCTAGACCATGAGCCTTCTTGATCACCCATTGACCCCATCCAGGTAAGTAAGCTGCAATGTTGGATGTACCTTCATATTTATACACTTGTCAGTAAGCCTCTGTTTGCGTGCCTCCGATTTGGGGCTTGAATTACTCACAACTTAGACCTTCATCATATTTTTGTTGCATAATAAATGTCGAAAAATCCCACAGAGTGATTAATGATTCCTCCTGACAACAATCCATTCAAAAAACATTTAACTAAGATGCCATTCCATGAAATTTTGTAAATTAACTTTGCTTGTTTGATATCATCATGGACACGAACATTTATTTTCCCTCCTTTCAAAAAAATTGATACTATATGTTCCATATCAAACACCTGGTGTGCACAGTATGTTCCTCATCTGTTGCTCAGTTTCTTTCTATTTGAATCAACTATTTCAGTATCTCTAATAATCTCTCAATTTCTCTTTCATCTAATTAAACCACTGACCTTGGGAGGTGGTCTGTTCCCTAAAGTTCTTCTGCATGATAAGTTCACTTTATTTTACATTTAGGCTTGATAATATCTTGAAGCAAAATAGCAATTAATGAAGTTTATTTATTACCTGCAACATATATATTTCATTGAAGTTTTTGAATGAAACAAACTACTTATTAGACAATGGATCATGCTTTGTATTACAAATATCAAAAAAAAAAACCCTGTGAAAATATCACTTCCCAATAATAATAGCAACAAAGTCCATATATTCATTTCCCTTATAATACTTTCTAAGACCGGGAATGACGCACCTTTGGTGTACCAGTTATTATTGTGCGTACGACCCTGAATA
This sequence comes from Hedera helix, assembly GCA_947179155.2. Classification (NCBI taxonomy): domain Eukaryota; kingdom Viridiplantae; phylum Streptophyta; class Magnoliopsida; order Apiales; family Araliaceae; genus Hedera; species Hedera helix. Next base: position 26,542,357 of record OX359284.1, read on the forward strand.
ATATAGCTATTTACAATCTACTTTCATGATCTCATTGATAAGACAATTTTTATTTGTGCAACCATTTTATGATTAAAAATAAGAGAATTAACAATAAAAGCCTAAATAAATTTTGTAAGATAATTTGAAGGGGGCTGCGCGGACGCAAGCCCCCACTATCACAAATTATGATGTAGGCTCCACCACTTGGGTAGACCTTAGACAAGCACCCCTCCAAAGTGCAATGGAGGTCACAAGCCTAGGCCATGGACCTTCTTGATCATCCATTGACCCCATCCAGGTAAGTATGTTACAATGGTCGATCTACATTCATATTTATACACCTGTCAGGGAACGCCTATTTTACGTGCTGTCGATGTGGGTATAATTGCATTAAGGGCAAATTGAATACAACGCAGTTTTTAAGAAACTTGCCAGCTTGAATACAACGAGAAAAGCATAGATTGTGCTGCTGCTGATAGAATTGCATCAAGGGCAAATTGGATATATTTTGTTTTAAAATATATATATATTTCTAATTTTGGAATTGAGGGAGTATTTATTTCTTATAAAATTATCTTATGTTTTGAGCAGGGTAGAATAATAAAAATATGTAAAGTTTATAAATTTTAAACATATTAATAATTATTTAAAGTACATTTTCCATAAAATATAACGATTCAAACACACAATTGATATTAGTCATCGGTTTCGTATAAAGAGTAGTATAAAATGACACAATATTTTTAAATTTGTCATCATAATTTTATTACCATGTCATCACTACTAAATTAACAACTTATTAAATATCGAATAAACTTATTGTTTTTATGAATATTAAATAATGATTGGAAATAATTAATTTTTAATAATGATTTTATTCTTTAAATTCAATACTTAACAAATTATGTTTGGATGCCTTTTTTTCAAACATCGATATTCATTCATAAAAACAAAAACAAAAGAGCGCTCACCGGGAGCAGGGGAGTTGAGGGGAGGGGAGTATTCCTTTTTCAATTAGTAAGCTTTAATTAAAAGATATTTAATAAAAGATCATGCCTAAGTCTATCTTATTATTTGCAATGAAAATCAACAAAATCATAAAATTAATATGTCCTACTTTTTTGGACAAAGGTACAACAACGGTAGTACTACAGATCTATCTATCTGTCTATCTACATAATTGTTATTTTTAATGTATCTTTTATGATTATTTAATTAAATAAAGTAATTAATTTTATTTTAAAACTTAACTATTGAATCATATAGTTGATCGATGATGTATTATCTTTATATTTATTTTTCAATAATAGTAATTTTAAAAAATATATTAATTTTTCTTAAGATTATATTATTTGACTAATGATAAATTAATGCAAATCTTTTTGGTGGCGATGTCATATGTTCAAATATACCCGTTAGCAAAAATTAAAATTCAACAAATGCTACAAAATATTGGAAGTAAATTTTGTATCCTAAGTTTTGCTCTAGCTTCATTCCCCGAGAACTTTGTTTATGAATAAAGTGAATCATCTATAGACCTAATGATTTAATATTTGTAGTGAGTATCAAATCAGCTATAGTAATTATAGTGATTTGGGGGTATCACATGACAAGTATCCGAAATTAGTACTAACCGAATTATATTATTCGGTTATTCGTTATATAACTGAATTATGAATTTATTTTTACTAAATAGAAAAATTCATTTCAAATTTCACCCTGGAGTTTCCAAATAATATTTAAGCACAATCTACAACCAAAATAATTCATAAACTTGTTTAATAATTTTAAATTAACAATATATAAGTACATAACCATAGGACAAAGTTAAAAAAAAAATTAGATATCTAATTCGGTTATTCAGGTATCGGAATCATAAAATTTTAAAAACCAGTTGTTATAATCAAATAATATAATAAGTGATAGCTGACCCGAAAAGCCAGACTTACTGGAATATGTGTGTAAGTCAAATAAAATTTGAATATTTTCATCATGTTTTAACAAGTAAAAAAAAGTGAAAACTCATTATTTTAATACAAAAATTATCATATAAAACAGTCCAACTGTTTTAAATTATTAGATCAATATTCAATTTCTAAAAGCCAATTTTAGATATTTTTAAATTTAAAAATGACATGATTCATTTACGTTTTTAAAAATAATAAATTTTATAGCTACTAGTACTTTTTAGGTAGCTTATGATGTTTATAATTATATTGATATAAATTAAATAAATTTATATTAATTTTAAAATTAAAAATGTGTGAAATTGACTTTTAAAAAGCTATTATTAATCTTATAATTTGGAAGGGAGGGAGTACGACTGAGCAAGTGAAATTAAGTAAAGAATAGGACTATTAACGAATATATATGGATCCAAATACAGTGATATTTGTATCTATATCCGTAAAACTAATACCCTATCCATATTAATATTGGGTATTCGGCGAATTTTAAAAAGGCTATCTGTATTCGGTATTCGAAATTATATCCAAATACGGATAATATCTGTTTCTATTTTTTTATTCAAATAAACAGATTTTTTTTTTTATAATGTGGAGTTTCTTAACCGCAGTCAGACTAATCTCCCTAGCCTGGACCAACCCTTCTAAGATCCGTGACCCCATTTGCATTTCTGCCATAACAATTGTTGCAAGTGAGATTCGATCCCAAGATGTCCGGGTCTACGACTCATCTTGGGGCATCATTTGATCCTCTGCGCCAACTGCTGGGGTTAATAAACAGATTATTGGACTATTCGAATATCCGAATTCGGATATCAATCACGTAATAAATAATTTATTCAAATTATTTACCAAAAATAAAGGAAAACATTAAACAATTACTCATAACCATTTAAAGTTTTAACAATACATGCTAATAAAACTGCCTAATCATAAAGGGCAGGAAAATATCAAATACATCATTTAAAATTTAAACATCCTATAAAAAATATCAAATTAACACTATTTTCAATAAATAAAAAAAATTAATTTATCATCCCCTCTAATTCTCCTTTACAATCATGCTTCATCAATTTCCATCCTAACTCTTGCAAGAGAAAAATAAATAATATTAATATCACTTGTCGATAGATAGATACATACACTCAGAACTGGAGTCCTTTTAAAAAATACAATCTTTATTCCTTTCCCCCCTTAATTATGGCATTTTATTGAAGGTAGTCCAATATAATGCATTACATGTTACTACCAATTCAATGCCTTAATTAAGGCTGTAAATGAGTCGAATCAATCCGAATTTTAAGTTGCTCGGATTCGACTCGTAAGATTAAATTTGTACTCGAATTTGACTCGAATTCGAACTATATTTAATAAAAAAATTACTCAGATTCGACTCGACACGATTCGATTTTTCTTCACTTGAATTCAATCCAAGAATTCGATCCAACTTAGATCGAATTATATTCAAACTACTCACGAACTTCAAATTCAAACCCGAATTCGAGTTTTCACATAGTAATTAACTTTATAATACATACAATTACTAACTGAACTTATTATTTTACTTAGAAATGAGAAAATATAATTATAATTACACTTTATAAATATAAAATTATAATTAAAATTACAAATAAAAATAATAACTAATTATTCAAAATTTATTTAATTGTGTATATATTTTAAAATAATATATCAACTATCTATTCAAATATGTATATGTATCGAATTATGATTGAAAATTCGAGTAGTTTGGATCATAAACGAGTCGAGTATAACCTTACTCAGATTCTACTCGTATTTTTATTCGAGCTATTTTTTGTACTTAAATTTGAATCATATTATTAACCAATTCAAGTCGAGCTCACATTTTTTTGAGTCAAGCCCGAATCGGGCCCAAACTATTTGACTCGAGTTATAGCCTTAGCCTCAATGCTATTATTGTCCTTGCCAACATCAAGCAAGGGAACTATAGCACAAGTTAGTAGAAGGACTAATTGTATTTCTTTACATGTTTGCACGAAGGATGATAAATTGCGCTAATATGGACAAAACAACTAAACTCCATACAGAACAAAACAGGGCATGCATTATAAAATAAAACTGCAAAAAACTATTTATCTATCTATATTATTAAACTAAATCATATAAAAATTTAATAGGGGCGACAATTGAGGAGATTTTGATAAATAAAAGTCATTAATTGATAGTTGACCCTAAAAGCCAGACTTATTGGAATATATGTGTAAGTGAAATAAAATTTGAATATTTTAATCATATTTTTAGAAGGAAAAAAGAAGTGAAAATTCATTATTTTAGAACCTTTTAATACAAAAATTATCATATAAAATACTCCCTCCGGCTCAAATTATAAGACCAATATTGATTTTCGAAGAGTGAAAATTCATTATTTTTGAGTCTTATGTAGCACCCTTAATCCTGTCACATCACATGTATGTCATGTAAGACTAAAAAAGATAGTCCATGCTCTAGTGGTCAGTCTCTCGGTTTAATGTTATTAATTATATGTTCGAGTTTATTTTTAAATAAAAATCAAAATTAACATATATTATAGAGATTAAAGAAAAAAAATGTCTCTTTTACAGGCTCCCCCTAGGTCATTAAGATGAATTATATCTTTAAAATTGAATTGTAATAATATAGTTTTAAGAAAAATCACAATATCTTTGCCCATTTATATCTTAAAAATTCAATTTTCTATCTCTTCAACTACCACCATCGACAAATTGATAATAATAGTTTAGACTTGACTGTTGGTTTTAATCAAGTTTGATTAATAATTATAAATATTTTGTCTCATCAAAATGATATTGAATGGACTTTTGACATTTATTAATATAATCAATACTAATATATAATAACGTAAGAGGTGATCTCAAATTTAATTATTCCGAGTCAATTTCGTTGGTTACGAGTCAATTCATTGAGTTTGTCTTAACCCAAATTGGATTCTAATGTAGAAGGGTCCTTCCTTCCAAAACTTTTTTTCTTCCATAAAACTCTTCTTTCGAAGAGTCATTCCTTCACAAATTCTTCTTCTCCCAAAAATGAACTCTTATTCTCCCATAAAACTCTTCTTTCAAAGAGTCATTCCTTTCCAAACTCTTCTTCTCCCAAAAAACTCTTATTCTCCCAAAAAACTCTTATTCTCCCAAAAAACTCTTCTTTTGATAAGTCATTAAGTTGCATAAATACTACTCCCTCCGTCTCAGGATAGAAGTCAAATGCCAATTACTATCCCATTAATAAAATGTTTAACATGTCTCTCTCAGCTCAAACTATGCCATTAATATTGAAATAAGTATTATACACACATAGAAAGGTTCAATAGCGTACCCCCTTAAGTGGTATACCTCCTTAAATGAGATACATTTATCAAAATAACGTCGTTTTGAAGATTCTTTTAAAAAAGCGGATGGCATTTTCGTAAATAAAAAAAGAAGCAAGTGGGGCCGCGGAATGTCACATTATATCACATCTTCTTTTAATATTATTTTTTGAAAAAAAGAATTTTTAAAATGATGTCGTTTTGATAAAGGTATACCACTTAAGGGGATATGCTATTGAACCTTTCTGTATATATATATATATATATATATATATATACAAAATTCCCACACTAGCTACGGCGAACCTTGTGCGTTAAACTTCATACTTTTATTAACTTAACCAATAATCCCATAATCATATTGGTTGAATTAGTCTTATTGTAGACTATACATTAAAATTTTCTCTTAACTTTATCCCTGGATCTTAACTTGATCTTGATCTCATTATTTATACAAGTATCAACTTGTAGTTCATTCGTATAAATGGATAGCACCATATATAATGGTCCAATTTTAACCTTAAGATTTAAATATTCTATAACTTTACATTCCAAGATTCACGACATTAAATCATTAGGATGGTTCTTGGGAACAGAGAATCTCGCGATAAATGTTTGTATCTTCGTCCGTTATAAATGTTTGCATCTTTATCCGTGATAAATGTTTGTATCTTTGTTCGGTGTAAAATTCTCTTTGTCTGAACAGAACATACCCAACTAGTTAAAACCCTCACTCGAAACATATTTAATTATAGTAATATCTCTTCATATCAATAGTTCTACTTATCTGACATTCAGAATAGTAATAACGAGTTTGTACTTGGGTCCGAGGAACCTAACGATGAATTTGACCAGTTAACAACGATTAGTCATGTCTCGGATGCTTACAGTACTCATAAGTCATTTACCAATCCTCATCCAGATAAATAGATCATTATCAATACTATGTTAAGTTTTAACAATTCTAAGTTATATCAAAATAAAGATATAACAACATTCTGATGATAATAATTTATATAATTCATTTAATATTTGGTTACATGGTTTGGTTGTTCGTATTACAACAATCATTAAGACTTAATACAAATACAATCAATTAAAATATTAACCCTAATCTAGTCATCTTCTTTATGTTCATGATCCTCTTAACGTTCTTCATTAACTGCAAATAAAGTTTTATTTGCAAGAATGAGCATGACGGCTCATCAAGTCTAACATATAGCATATACACAGTTTATGCTTTCATAAATACCTTAACATGCTTTTAACATATCATAAATATCAATTTAATGTCACACATAATTTTCATGTCGATAATTCATATCACGTTGTCACATAAAGCTTACAATTTATATTTATTACTTCTAAACATATCATAAAATAGTTAAAAGACTTACCTATTTGGTATATGATTTAGTTCACCTTGATTTGAACTCGATTTGTACTCCAAATATGTTTAACATAGCAATAATATTGGTTAGTATACATAAGAATATGTATTTAATTTAATTAATAATGTACGTTTGAGGTTTAATGTCAATTCGTAATTTTGATCGTCGATTTAATAGTTAACTAAGTTAATTATTCACGTTCGTCACTTAAATCACTTCATTATATAATTAATTGTGCTAATTAATTATATTCGTAGCTTATTTCTTCATTAAATATAGTTTAATATGTTAATTGAATTAATTCATAACTCAATCCGTCGTTAAAAACTAATTTATAAGCTACCTTGACGAATTTTTAATTAGATTCGTCGCTAAAGATAATTTAAATTAGTTTTATTAAAGTTAAATTTAATTTAGTCATGTATGTCTATCGTCACAGATCAAATCTGTCACTAAAAGTGTTTTTAAAGTGAAATTAAACTTAATTTAAAAATCTGTCACTAAGTCCGTCGCTAAAAACTGTTTTAAATTAAGTTTTAATTAATTTATCCCAATCTGTCGCTAAAAGCTACTGCGGCAGATAATTATGTGACTAAAGGCAGTGTATAACAAAGGTTTAACAAGTTTGTCACTATAGCCGTCGTGATAGACCGTTCTTAAGGTTTTTTGGGCAAGTCTGTCACTGAAAGCTATAGCAACAGACAAAACTATCGCTTAAACCGTCGTTGTAGGTGTTCTTGGTCTTACAGGAAGCAGACTGTCACCAAAGAATTTAGCGACAAACTGTTCGTCGCTAAAGCTCGGGGCTACTAATGAACACTGGAAGGAGATTGTTGCTAAAAGTCTATAGCGACAGACTGTTCTTCATCTGCCCAGAAACAGACGGTCATGGTCGAGATGACACTTTTGGCTTTTAGCTCGAGTACTTTTTGGATATATAATTTGTTTCTAGGTGTACTATACATAGCAGACTACAACGACATACCAAAGGTTGACATTAAAAACATCAAACTTGGAAGATAGAAGCCAGTCAAACAGCCGCGTCAGGTTGTTCTTCCGGTTTCTGGGTTACCCAAAATTCTGGGAATTCTAGAATTCGTGGTCGAACAGGCACCTTCCAACTAACATATCTCCTAACACAGTGATCTGATGGGTGTTTGGTTTGTTTTTGTGTATACCCTACATGGCAAAGTACAACTACAAACTTTAAAATATATCAAACGACCAACATATTCAAATTAAATCGTCTGTCAAAGAGCCTTGTCAAACTGTTCTTGACTGCTAAGAACAGAGAGCTAAATCTTATCATTTTATGCATTTAGATGTTATAGAAACATAATATAACCGCCCAGATCACTTATTAACATCATAACAGTCATTAATAAACAACAAAACATAATTTTTACCGAAAGATTAAAGATCAACAAGCACAAATAAATTTTATACCTCTTGAGCAATCTTTGCATTTCTGCCATTGATTCTGATCTTTGATTGCTATGACTGATATATGAACTTAATTTGAGAGTGTATTTTCTCTCAAATTCATGGGTTTCATCTATGAGAGTGCTTGCTATTTATAGGAGAGCTAGGGTTAGGGTTTTACGGTCATTATTCAAAACTTACAAGTTAAGCTTTGATCATTGCAATCCCCAGCTATTATGGACGACCTATGTGCTTCATTAATGTTAGTTATCATCATGTTTGGTAAATCATCGTCTCCCAAAAATGGATGGTCAAGAACAAGCCTACTATTTTAATAAAGTAAGAGAAAATCAATTTGATTTTCTCAAGCTTGATGTGGTTGAGATTTGAGGGGTATTTAGGTCATTTCACATGATTCCTAGGGCTGACATCATCCATACATCAGGCTTACATCATCACCTTGATGATGTCATGCTTACATCATCCGTATTTTCTTCTGTATTAATTATTTTTGTATGATTTCTGTATAATCCTCGTATAATTATCGTATTTATATAGACTAACTAATTTAGTTAGTATTTAGTTCATTTCTAACCAAATCGGTTTGTTTCAAATTCATTTAATTCAGCCTTAATTTAATCAATTATACTAATTTAGTACCAATATATGTATTATATATATTGGACCTCATTTCAACTTAATTTACATTCGTTGGTCTCAATATCATGTATTAGGTCATTATCCATATTACATTTTAATGATTGTAACATAATATAATTATTATTTATCATTAACTAAATAATTTTTTTATTTAATTAATTAAAGTCTACGTATTCATCTACTAATAATTATTTAGTAAATTAATTTTCCTCATTTCTATTTAATTTATACCCGTTTGACATAATATATTAAGCCATTACATAAATATATTACATTCATATGTAATATATTTTAAAATAATGAGGTTAATTAACTCCCTCTTTTTTATTAAATAAAAAAAATACATACCTTAATTCACTATTGTATTTAAGCAAATTAATTAACTTGTTTATGAAATTTAATTCATAATAAATACATTGTTGTTCAAGGCTTATTATTCAAATTATATTATTTTATAATATAATTTCAATTTTTAAGCTCAATTAATTAATATTAATAAACTCTCTTTGCTTCCACAATTCATTTCATAATAAATTCAATTCTTTTAATTTAATAGTTAACTACCTATTAGATTTCTTTAATGTATATATTTCCACATTTAAATATATACATATTTAATCCTCCACATAAATCACATACTTAAATCTTTATTATTCACATAACACATAGATTAGGTTAAATATTTTTAACCTCTTAGTCGTGTACGATCGTAGTTTCAAGTCGTATTATAGGTCTTTCAGATAGCTCAATGTTTACTCAAGTAATCGTTCTTTGGTTTTGAATTGACAATCTTAATTAGATCTTGTCATATCATATTTGAAATGTTTTGGATATTAAATTCAACCCAACTTACAAGAATTTTGTCATCAAAATTAACTTTACAATTAACTTTAGTCATTTAATATCATATTTATAAGTTCTATAAATATTCAGGATATATATATATATATATATATATATATATATGGGGAATGATCCATAGCAAGCGTTTGCTATGGACACTATTTCAGCAAATGCATCTTAAACCGTTGAAATAATGATATTAATGGATGAGATGAATGCCACCCGCTATCTAAGTTAGCGGGTGGGGAAAAAAAAAAAAAAAACTCAGTCAACCCGCTATCTTAGCTTACGGGTGGAGTGAAATTTTTTTTTTTTTTTTTAAAACTACGTTTTTACAAAAAGAAAAAAAAAATTCCCTCCACCCGCTACCTACGTTGACGGGTGGAGAAATGTATTTATTAAACTTCTTTTGTTTTTTAAATCCACCCGCTACCTATATTGATGGGTGGAGATTTTTTTATTATTTTTTTTTTCACATTAACTAAAAAAAAAAAAAAAAATTCTTCCTCTACCCGTTAGCTTTGTTGCCGGGTGGAGTGATTTTTTTTTTTTTTTTTTTTTTTTTTTTTTTTACATTAACTAAGTAAATAAAAATAAAAAAATAAAAAACATTCCTCCACCTATTAGCTTTGTTGCGGGGTGGAGTGAAATTTTTTTTTTTTTTTTTTTCACATTAACTAAGTAAAAATCCAACAAAAGTAAGTACTTTTATATTTGGTCAAAAGATTTCTTTTTTGTCAACTAGTCATTTTGTTTTCAAGTTGTCATTTTGATTTGAAGTTGTCATTTTGTTTTCTCCACCCGTGAACCAAAGCTAGTGTCCAAATTTCTTCCTCCTATTTCATCATTTGTGTGCTCTTTCTAAATTTTCATTCACTGCATTTTGGTTATTACTTTGCCGCTGCTAGAGTGAAGGAAGAAGGAGAAAATTTCCCAACATACAACACAACAACAAATTTTTACAAGTAAGTTTTATTTTAATCGAATATAGCATTATAAAATATTCCCTACATTGAATTCTTTTATGAAATATATTTGAAAAAATTTATAAATTTCGTACAACTAATTATTAAACTAATTAGTACTATATAATATAATGTTATTATATAGTGTTGTTGATTTACAACGTATTTGTTAAATTTATTATTGAAAATATGATATCACTTCGGTAAAAAAATTATTATGGTAGTGTATGGTGTTGTTGTTATTATTATTATTATTACTATTATTCTTATTATTCTTATTATTATTATTAGTACAGATATTATTTTTATTATTATTATTAGTATTATTATTATTATTATTATTATTATTATTATTATTACAACTATTATTATTTCAATTTTTATTATTATTACGGATATTATTATTATTATTATTACTATTACGGATATTATTATTATTATTATTATTATTATTATTATTATTATTATTATTATTATTACGGATATTAGTATTATTACTATTATTATTCTTTTTATTAATATTATTATTATTACGGATATTACTATTATTATTATTATTATTAATACGGATATTATTTTTATTATTATTATTATTATTACTGATATTATTATTACTATTATTATTATTATTATTATTATTATTATTATTATTATTATTATTATTATTACGGATTTTATTATTATTACTGATATTATTATTATTATTATTATTATTATTACGGATATTTTTATTATTATTATTATTATTATTATTATTATTATTATTACGGATATTATTTTTTTTATTATTATTATTACGAATATTATTATTATTATTATTATTATTATTATTATTACTATTATTATTATTATTATTATTACTATTATTATTATTATTATTATTATGGATATTATTTTTATTATTATTATTATTATTGTTATTATTTTTATTACGGATATTATTTTTATTATTATTATTATTACTGTGACGCCCCCAAATCTAGGCCCACACAGCCCAAACTTGAGTCGTCAAAAGACTACAACAAAATTATTACAATGAAATACAACGTACAACAATACAGTGGATAATACAACACAACTAAGTCTTCATTATTATTGCAACACTATTTTATAACACGTGAAGACTATGATAGCTATCCCCGCACTCTCACTCCATTCCCCGGCTAGACCCCGTTACGTTCTCATCTCCTGTTGAAAAACAATGGAACGAAAAGAAAGGGTGAGCTCAAATAGCCCAGTAAGAAATATCATGACTAAGATAATGACGAATAATTTATCATTAGCCTTCAACAGTTGAGTTCTTGATAGAATACAATAGACTACAAGGTTTATATCAAAAACTGCAGTTAAATTCTTAAACAACGTTCAGATCAATAATAGCAGCGGAATGAGCAATCTATTAGAAGAATAATGCAGACTATAATGTCCACTCGCTTCTCTTTTTAGTAAAAATATCATCAACTTTTATCATCTGAAATACCATTAATCAAGATAATACAACTTCACAGTTCCTGGTCATAATCATGCAGATCAACAGTTCGTCTTTGCACTACGGGCCAAAGACATTCAATATAACACCAACGGTCATGATTATACCAGATTCAGCCTTTGGTCATAATCATACCAACCAACAGTTCATCTTTGCACTACGGGCCAAAGAGAACATTCACCACGTGTCATAAAAGACACCGAACAGATGTATCGCCTTTAACCTAGTATATCGCCTTTAACCTATCATCTGTTCAACAATTATATCACATCTGTGCCCCCGGCCACAGATATTCACAACAGCTTGATTCTTGATGATTAATACAAATAACAGTGATACAAATGATGAACAGAAGAACAGGATAAACAATAAGTATCGGAAGTTTACTTTGTGCAGATTCAAATAATGTCCAAATTGCCAACATGATGTGGAGTGAAATTTAAAAATGATATTCAAGATCCACAGTTCAGAATAACGATTACAGTTCAATAGAAATGTTCAGAAAATAGGAAGGTTCAGTTGAAATAATGAAGTTCAACTATTATGGAACATATAATATTTTCAGGAATTATAGAAGCAATAGTTCCATAATAAGTTTCGATTTAGGTGTATGAAAGAAAATAATATCCCTTACCGTAGCAGGTTTGATTAACAAAAGGTGAAGGGAATTAATATCCCTTACCATAGTAAGTTTGAATAATGGAAGATGAAAAAGATGGTATCCCTTATGAGTATAAAGGAAAATGATATCACTTACGAATATGGAATAAAAGTGTCATGTGATAATTCGTGTAGACAAATTATTTCCACACGAGACAAATAAAAAGGGTTATTCACCAACAGGCGATAATCCGCACCGTAAGGTTATTCCCATCAATTTGAATACGAATAGTTATTCACCAAACAGGCGTAATCCGCACCGTAAGGTTATTCCCACAATTTAATAGAATTTGAACACGAAGAGTTATTCACCAAACAGGCGATAATCCGCACCGTAAGGTTATTCTCAAAGATTAATAAGGAATGAATACAAAAGGTTATTCACCAACAGGCGGTAAACCGCGCCGTAAGGTTATTCCCACAATTTAATACATGGAAATAAATGGCACAAGAAAGAAACGATATTATTTTCGAGAATCAAAGAATGATAATCCCTTCAAGTAAGAAAGAAAATAATATCCATTTATGATGATGAAAAGAGTGATACCCCTTACCTTAACACGTGACTGGATATTGATTTAAATGAGATTGATCAACCTATATATTTTTAATATAATTAGTAATTACCACATATAAATTTCAAAGTATATGATAACTCGTATATTATGAACTATCAAAATTATATATATTTAACATAATTTTTGTAGTATAATATAACAACTTTAAAATAGTTTTTAAAATAATATTCCAAAATAAATCTTCCAAAGAAAGCTTTTAAAAATGAATCTTCTCAAAGAAGAGTCTTCTAAAGGAAGATTTGTGAATACCGTGAAAAATAGGAATTTATGAAATTACTACTCTTTAATAAAACACTTACTTGAAAAATTCCTGCACTCCTTTTGGCTTTCAAACTCTCAAAATAACCTTACTATTCTCAGAGAAAACTCATAAAATTCTTATAGAAAAATTTTATGTTTTAGGTGTGATTTTTCTATTCAGCTGAGCAAGCTATTTATAGGAGAAAATAAGTTACTATGCGTGGTAGGTGAACAGAAAAAAATTCAGCAGAGGCTGCTGCGCAGCCTCCACCAACTCTTCAGCAAATTCTCACATTTCTCACATTTCATGTGGGCCTCACAATGGGTCCCACATGTTTCTTACTATTCACGTACTATTCACGTCACTATTCACGTCACTATTCACGTTACTATTTCAAATAGTAAAATTAATTATTTTATTATTTATTTATTTATTTATTTATTTATTTATTTATTTATTTATTCTTCCTGTGAGTCCAACATATAAAATAATGTTACCATAATAATGTAAGAAACACGTTACATATTTTTATTAATTTAATAATATAAATTATAGTGTATTTGCTACTGTGACAATTATTAGATTCAATAATTTTAAACTACAGTGCACCAACAATTATTGACTCGATGATATGAAATACAGTGTAATGACAATTATTGAATCAATAATGCAAAATACTGTGTAGCAACAATAATTGAATTGATAATATAAAATATTATGCAGTGACAATTATTGATGAAATGATGCGTAACAATTACGGTGTCAATTATCAGACCAATAATATGAGACACTGTGCAATACCGTGTGCTACTGTAGAGTACCGTGTGCTACAGAAAATACCATAAATTACCGTATGCTACTATTCTTTTATCACCGGTATTTTAACAGTTAACACCGTTGACTATTTTTATTTAAAAAGGTTACTTCTGTCGTTTTCTATATCCGACAAATATTCCGTTGTGGGGTCCACAAATAATTTGTTATTTCGGCGCCGTCGTACGGCCCGAATATTCCCCGACAAAACGAATATTCCCCGACAAAAAGAATATTGTCCGATAAAATAAAATTTGCACATAACATCCTTAACTTTCAATTTTGTCAATTTAACCATTTACTGTTTCAGGAAAAATATATATGAAGAAAAATTAAATTTTGTATTTCATAAATTCAGGGTCTTACAACCTCCCCTCCTTATGAAATTTCGTCCCCGAAATTGACGTACCTGGCATTTCGAAGAGGTATGGATACCTAGACTTCATCTCAGATTCTAGCTCCCAGGTCATTTCCTCAATATCTTGGTTCCTCCATAAAACCTTAACTTGAGGTATAACCTTTGAGCGTAAGATCTGCTCCTTCTTATCTAGGATCTTAACAGGTACTTCCTCATACGTTAAATCTTCTGCTATAACGTCTGGTTCTAACTCAATGACGTGGTTTGGGTCCTTCACATATTTACGTAACATAGATATGTGAAAAACGTTATGGATGCGAGACATACTTGGTGGTAAGGCTAGTCTGTAAGCTACAGTTCCCACCCGATCGAGGATTTCAAATGGGCCAATAAATCGAGGGTTGAGTTTTCCTTTCTTTCCGAATCTCGTAACCCCTTTCCATGGAGAAACACGTAAGAATACATGATCTCCGACGTTGAATCTCTCATCTCTCCGATGAAGATCGGCATAACTCTTTTGTCGTTCTTGTGCTGTCTGTATTCGTTGTCGGATCATTTGGATCTTTTCGGTCGTCAAGCGTACCAACTCGGGTCCCAACAGTTTTGCTTCTCCTACCTCATTCCAACATACTGGAGAGCGACATTTGCGTCCATATAAAGCCTCGAATGGAGCCATACCTATACTTGCTTGGTAACTGTTGTTGTAGGAAAATTCCACCAATGGCAAGTACTTATCCCAACTTCCTTTGAAATCTAGTACGCAAAGTCTCAAAAGATCTTCGAGGGTCTGGATCGTCCTTTCCGATTGTCCGTCCGTTTGAGGATGGTATGCAGAACTAAAACGTAGTTCAGTGCCCATAGCTTTTTGTAGACTGATCCAAAAGCGTGAAGTGAATCTAGGATCTCGATCAGAAACTATGGAAACTGGCATGCCATGCAATCTCACGATCTCATTTATGTACATACCGGCAAGACGTTCAAGTGAAAAGTTTTCTCGTATAGGCAAGAAATGAGCGGATTTGGTCAATCTATCTACGATGACCCAAATTGCATCTAAGCCTTGAGAAACTTTGGGAAGACCCGTCACGAAATCCATATTGATGTGTTCCCACTTCCATTCGGGAACCTCAAGTGGTTGTAAAGGACCCTTAGGTACTTGATGCTCTGCCTTGACACGTTGACAAGTTAAGCACCTTGAGATAAACTCTGCAATCTCCCTTTTCATATTGTTCCACCAAAATGTATGTCGAAGATCTCGATACATCTTGGTACCTCCAGGGTGGATTGCAAATGGCGTGTTGTGTGCCTCCATCATGATTTTATGCTTTAATTCAGGATCGTTAGGAACACAGAGTCGAGAGTTGACTCGAAGTATTCCTTTCTCGTCGATTCTTGCTTCGGGAATGGTACCTTCTTGTACTTTCTTTATCATGTTTATCAGTTCCGGATCGGTAGCTTGAGCAGCTTTAATTTTATCGATTAAAGCTGGTTCTACTTGCACGTGAGCAATCTTCGAGTGGGTCCCTGGTGTCTTTAGCTCCATCTCCATCTTTTGCAAGTCGTACAAAATACGCTTTTGTGTTGTCAGCAGTGCACTTGTACTCGCATAAGATTTTCTGCTCAAAGCGTCAGCTACAACGTTCGCCTTTCCCGGGTGATACTGGATTGTGTGATCATAATCCTTCAACAGCTCAAGCCAACGTCGTTGTCGCATGTTGAGTTCCTTCTGGGTGAAGAAATACTTGAGACTTTTATGATCCGTATAGATATCCACTTTCTCTCCGTACAAGTAGTGTCTCCAGATCTTCAACGCGAAAACGACTGCTGCCAACTCTAGATCATGAGTAGGGTAATTTTTCTCATAATCTTTGAGTTGTCGAGAGGCATAGGCTATAACCTTTCCATGTTGCATAAGGACACAGCCTAGACCTTTGCCTGAAGCATCGCTGTATATGACAAATTCTCCCGATCCTGATGGAATGGTCAGAACAGGAGCTGAAACAAGTCTCCTCTTAAGCTCTTGAAAACTTTTCTCGCATTGCTCGCTCCATATGAATTTTGTGCTTTTCCGAGTAAGCTGAGTTAATGGAGTGGCGATTCGAGAAAATCCTTCTACGAATCTCCGATAATAACCAGCTAGGCCCAGAAAACTTCGGACTTCGGTTACTGTCTTGGGTTGTTCCCAATTTAGTACCGTTTCAATCTTCGCAGGATCGACTGATATTCCTTGACTAGAAATCACATGCCCAAGAAACGTGACCTCCTCAAGCCAGAACTCACATTTCTTCAACTTGGCATATAATTTGTTCTCACGGAGCTTCTGGAGTATCAATCTCAGGTGTTGTTCATGATCCTCACGACTTTTGGAGTATATGAGGATGTCATCAATAAAGACAACCACAAAATGATCCAAATATTCCTTGAATATTCGGTTCATCATGTCCATGAAAGCTGCAGGAGCATTGGTTAGTCCAAAAGGCATGACTAAAAACTCATAATGCCCATAACGAGTTCTGAAAGCAGTCTTTGGAATGTCCTCAGCTTTAACCTTTAACTGATGATATCCAGAACGGAGATCAATCTTTGAGAAATGTTGAGCACCTTGTAATTGATCAAACATGTCATCAATTCGAGGTAACGGATACCTGTTTTTGATGGTGACATGGTTCAATTCTCGGTAGTCAATGCACAATCTCATACTCCCGTCTTTCTTCTTCACAAATAGAACAGGAGCACCCCAAGGTGATGCGCTCGGACGAATGAAACCAGTATCCAACAATTCCTGTAGTTGGACTTTTAACTCTTGAAGTTCAATGGGAGCCATTCGGTATGGAGTTTTGGAAATGGGCTTGGTACCAGGTTCAAGATCAATACAAAATTCAATTTCACGGTTTGGGGGTAAACCAGGAAGTTCCTCCGGAAAAACGTCAGGAAACTCATTAACAATGGGAATATCATTCAAGTTTGACGTATTTTTGTTCAAATCAGTGACATGAGCTAAAAAGGCTTGACATCCGTTTTTCAATAAACGAATGGCTTTATGGCTAGAAATAACAGTTATAGATTTCAATGGTTTAGTTGCTTGAATTTGCATGACAGGTTGATTAGGAATATGAAAACTAATAATCTTATGAAAATAATCAATTTTAGCATGATGGGTAGTCAACCAATCAATTCCTAAAATCACATCAAATTCATGCATCTCCAAAGAAATAAGGTCAACAGGTAATGTGAGGTTGTTGATTTGAACTAGGCAAGATTTATAGACAGTAGATGTAATGGTCATTTCTCCTAATGGGGTTTCAACTGATAAGTCAAAGTCCAAATTTTCAGGAGTTAAGTTTAAACGCTGAGCACATGCAGGTGAGATAAAAGAATGGGTAGAACCAGTATCTAACAAAGCGTAGACTTCACGAGAATTTATGAATAGCTTACCGGTTATCACCTCGTTCGAGTTTCGTGCCATTTGGGATGTCACAACAAAAGCTCTCCCTTGAACTACAGATTTTCCCTTATCCGCGCTAGCTTTTGGTATCATCACTGCAGCTGGACTTGATTTTGTGGCAGGACAAAATCGCGCAAGATGACCCTCTTTCCCACAACTGTAGCACTTTTTGGACTGCAGTGTACAGTTTGGGCTGATGTGACCTTCCTGACCACACCTATAGCATCTCACTGGTGGTCGATCTTCTCCCCTTGAAACTGGGGTCGGTGCTGGTGCTGGTACTGGTGCCCTTCCATAATTATTATGGAATCTCTTTCTTTTGAAATTGTTCCCACTGGATTCTCCTCTTCTGTTATTTGATGTGGAATTACCACCGAAGTGTTGGTTACCTCCTCGATGGTTCTCGTTCCTGTGGTTGTTATCATTTCTCTGATCATTGACTCTTGGCTGTAATTTTTCATCTGTTTGCTCCACCCTCTGAGCCCTATCAACAACATCTGAATACAAATTAAATTTATGAGAGCTAAGTTGTTGACGGATTTCGAATCTTAGACCACGTAAGAACATCCGACTCATCCGTGCTTCGTCATCTACTAGATGAGTCGCAAAACGAGACAGTTCAGCAAACTTAGCTTCATAGTGAGAAACTGTCATGTTTCCCTGCTCCAGCTTAATGAATTCTACTTCCTTCATATGGCGGATGCTTTCTGGGAAGTACTTTTCATTAAATAGCTCTTGGAATTCTGTCCAAGACATCTCAAGTGCTGAAGGGTGGATACGTTTTACCGCTTCCCACCAGTGATCCGCCTCACCTCGAAACATAAAGGTAGCAAAGGGCACCTTCTGATCATCAGCGCATTGTAGGACATCAAGTATTTTTGTCGTCTGCTTCAGCCATGCCTCCGCTTTGAGTGGGTCAGGCTTCCCGTGGAATTCAGGTGGTCCCAATTCTTTAAATTGCTTGACAGTGATCATCCTCAAATTACCAGCGTTTCTACCGTTATTGTTAACTGGATTTCCTCTTGCCTGATTCTGCATGAACTGCATGAAATTCCTAAAGAATCCATCATTCATCATGTTATCAGGAATATTATTTCCTGAGTTGGCAGGAGGATTGTTTGTGGCTTCTTGATTTTCGGCTACATTCGCTTCGGGTATTTCGTAGTTAACCTCTTGATTTCCAGATGCCATACTAAACTGTGGTCACAAAATAAATGTTAGTTCAAATAAACTGACTCATCACTTCATGTCCCTATATTCAAATCAACTCATTAGATAATAAAATCTAATTTAGGTAGGACACACTAGTGACTGATTCTATTCGTCTCTCCCCTCCTAGTTCTAACCCCAGATCTCCATTAAAGACCATATCCCTAAGCTCTGATGCCAACTGTGACGCCCCCAAATCTAGGCCCACACAGTCCAAACTTGAGTCGTCAAAAGACTACAACAAAATTATTACAATGAAATACAACGTACAACAATACAGTGGATAATACAACACAACTAAGTCTTCATTATTATTGCCACACTATTTTATAACACGTGAAGACTATGATAGCTATCCCCGCACTCTCACTCCATTCCCCGGCTAGACCCCGTTACGTTCTCATCTCCTGTTGAAAAACAATGGAACGAAAAGAAAGGGTGAGCTCAAATAGCCCAGTAAGAAATATCATGACTAAGATAATGACGAATAATTTATCATTAGCCTTCAACAGTTGAGTTCTTGATAGAATACAATAGACTACAAGGTTTATATCAAAAACTGCAGTTAAATTCTTAAACAACGTTCAGATCATTAATAGCAGCGGAATGAGCAATCTATTAGAAGAATAATGCAGACTATAATGTCCACTCGCTTCTCTTTTTAGTAAAAATATCATCAACTTTTATCATCTGAAATACCATTAATCAAGATAATACAACTTCACAGTTCCTGGTCATAATCATGCAGATCAACAGTTCGTCTTTGCACTACGGGCCAAAGACATTCAATATAACACCAACGGTCATGATTATACCAGATTCAGCCTTTGGTCATAATCATACCAACCAACAGTTCATCTTTGCACTACGGGCCAAAGAGAACATTCACCACGTGTCATAAAAGACACCGAACAGATGTATCGCCTTTAACCTAGTATATCGCCTTTAACCTATCATCTGTTCAACAATTATATCACATCTGTGCCCCCGGCCACAGATATTCACAACAGCTTGATTCTTGATGATTAATACAAATAACAGTGATACAAATGATGAACAGAAGAACAGGATAAACAATAAGTATCGGAAGTTTACTTTGTGCAGATTCAAATAATGTCCAAATTGCCAACATGATGTGGAGTGAAATTTAAAAATGATATTCAAGATCCACAGTTCAGAATAACGATTACAGTTCAATAGAAATGTTCAGAAAATAGGAAGGTTCAGTTGAAATAATGAAGTTCAACTATTATGGAACATATAATATTTTCAGGAATTATAGAAGCAATAGTTCCATAATAAGTTTCGATTTAGGTGTATGAAAGAAAATAATATCCCTTACCGTAGCAGGTTTGATTAACAAAAGGTGAAGGGAATTAATATCCCTTACCATAGTAAGTTTGAATAATGGAAGATGAAAAAGATGGTATCCCTTATGAGTATAAAGGAAAATGATATCACTTACGAATATGGAATAAAAGTGTCATGTGATAATTCGTGTAGACAAATTATTTCCACACGAGACAAATAAAAAGGGTTATTCACCAACAGGCGATAATCCGCACCGTAAGGTTATTCCCATCAATTTGAATACGAATAGTTATTCACCAAACAGGCGTAATCCGCACCGTAAGGTTATTCCCACAATTTAATAGAATTTGAACACGAAGAGTTATTCACCAAACAGGCGATAATCCGCACCGTAAGGTTATTCTCAAAGATTAATAAGGAATGAATACAAAAGGTTATTCACCAACAGGCGGTAAACCGCGCCGTAAGGTTATTCCCACAATTTAATACATGGAAATAAATGGCACAAGAAAGAAACGATATTATTTTCGAGAATCAAAGAATGATAATCCCTTCAAGTAAGAAAGAAAATAATATCCATTTATGATGATGAAAAGAGTGATACCCCTTACCTTAACACGTGACTGGATATTGATTTAAATGAGATTGATCAACCTATATATTTTTAATATAATTAGTAATTACCACATATAAATTTCAAAGTATATGATAACTCGTATATTATGAACTATCAAAATTATATATATTTAACATAATTTTTGTAGTATAATATAACAACTTTAAAATAGTTTTTAAAATAATATTCCAAAATAAATCTTCCAAAGAAAGCTTTTAAAAATGAATCTTCTCAAAGAAGAGTCTTCTAAAGGAAGATTTGTGAATACCGTGAAAAATAGGAATTTATGAAATTACTACTCTTTAATAAAACACTTACTTGAAAAATTCCTGCACTCCTTTTGGCTTTCAAACTCTCAAAATAACCTTACTATTCTCAGAGAAAACTCATAAAATTCTTATAGAAAAATTTTATGTTTTAGGTGTGATTTTTCTATTCAGCTGAGCAAGCTA
Source organism: Hedera helix (assembly GCA_947179155.2). Classification (NCBI taxonomy): domain Eukaryota; kingdom Viridiplantae; phylum Streptophyta; class Magnoliopsida; order Apiales; family Araliaceae; genus Hedera; species Hedera helix. The sequence goes on from OX359284.1 coordinate 26,564,102, forward strand.
TTTATAGGAGAAAATAAGTTACTATGCGTGGTAGGTGAACAGAAAAAAATTCAGCAGAGGCTGCTGCGCAGCCTCCACCAACTCTTCAGCAAATTCTCACATTTCTCACATTTCATGTGGGCCTCACAATGGGTCCCACATGTTTCTTACTATTCACGTACTATTCACGTCACTATTCACGTCACTATTCACGTTACTATTTCAAATAGTAAAATTAATTATTTTATTTTTTATTTATTTATTTATTTATTTATTTATTTATTTATTTATTCTTCCTGTGAGTCCAACATATAAAATAATGTTACCACAATAATGTAAGAAACACGTTACATATTTTTATTAATTTAATAATATAAATTATAGTGTATTTGCTACTGTGACAATTATTAGATTCAATAATTTTAAACTACAGTGCACCAACAATTATTGACTCGATGATATGAAATACAGTGTAATGACAATTATTGAATCAATAATGCAAAATACTGTGTAGCAACAATAATTGAATTGATAATATAAAATATTATGCAGTGACAATTATTGATGAAATGATGCGTAACAATTACGGTGTCAATTATCAGACCAATAATATGAGACACTGTGCAATACCGTGTGCTACTGTAGAGTACCGTGTGCTACAGAAAATACCATAAATTACCGTATGCTACTATTCTTTTATCACCGGTATTTTAACAGTTAACACCGTTGACTATTTTTATTTAAAAAGGTTACTTCTGTCGTTTTCTATATCCGACAAATATTCCGTTGTGGGGTCCACAAATAATTTGTTATTTCGGCGCCGTCGTACGGCCCGAATATTCCCCGACAAAAAGAATATTGTCCGATAAAATAAAATTTGCACATAACATCCTTAACTTTCAATTTTGTCAATTTAACCATTTACTGTTTCAGGAAAAATATATATGAAGAAAAATTAAATTTTGTATTTCATAAATTCAGGGTCTTACAATTACGAATATTATTATTATTATTTTTATTACGGATATTATTTTTATTATTATTATTATTATTATTATTATAATAATAATTATTATTATTTTTATTACGGATATTATTTTTATTATTATTATTATTACGAATATTATTATTATTATTATTATTATTATTATTATTATTACTACTACTACTACTACTACTATTATTATTATTATTATTATTATTATTATTATTATTATTATTATTTTTTTTTTTTATTATTATTTTTATTATTATTATTATTATTATTATTATTATTATTATTATTATTATTATTATTATTACTATTATTACGGATATTATTATTATTATTATTTTTATTATTATTATAAAATTATTTAGTCCTATATAGTATAATGGTAGTGTATGATGTTCTTGATTGGAAAACTATTTATGAAATATATTTTTTTTTATTATAGGTCAACTATGGATGATTGGAATGCTGGGCCAGTGGATAATACTGTACTTTTTGATCAAAATAATCATGTGTCCGAGGATATATGGGAGGGTCATGATAGGGGTAAATTAAACACAACCCAATCAACATCACAAACATTTAATCAATGGGAGTTGACTGATGCACAAAAAAAATTACTTCGTAAGTGTGGGTTTGAAGTTTTTACCCATCCGGCTATTATCACACAAACCGATCGAAGTCTCGTGTCTGCCTTAGTTGAAAGATGGCGACCGGAGACAAACACGTTTCATTTAAATTGTGGGGAAATTACAATTACAATGGAGGATGTTCATTTTATACTTGGGTTGCCTGTATTGGGAGAACCATTAACTACTCCCCTTTTGGATTGACCCTTATTATATTTTAATGAATGTTTTGGGCCTGTCACTGTCTCCGAATATCAGTCAGTTAAAAAAAATAATGGTATTTCCTTAGTTTCGCTGCAGGAAAATTTTGGTAAATGCCCTACAAATGCAACTAAGGAGGAGGTTGGACGTCACACAAAGGCATACATCTTTTGGTTGTGTGGGGCTATATTATTTCCAACAAGGTCAAAGAATTGTGTGCACCCTCGGTATATGTATTTTATAGCTAATATATAAGATTGTGTAACATATGCTTGGGGTTCGGCTTTGTTGGGATACTTGTACAGGGGACTGTATACATCTAGTAGGAGATCTAGTAAGTTCCTAAATGGTTGTGTTTCATTATTACAAATTTGGGCGTACGAGCGACTAGTTATTGGAAGGCCAAACCCTAGGGAAAATTCTGATTTTTGGTTACCTAGGGCAAGGGCATGGGCATATTATCATCCGGGTAGAAGACTTAATCCCCATCATCATTTACAGTTCTATCGGGGGGAGCTAGATAGGCAGCCTACGTGGGAGGTAGTGTGGCGGCCTTACGAAAGGTGGGATGATAATATAGAAGACAACTATAATTTTGATGGGAGATTAGCGGGATCATCCCGTATCCCATTAATTCACTTCGATATTGTTGAATACCAAATGTCGGATAGGGTTATGAGACAGTTTGGATATTTACAAGGCATACCCTCTCCAACTGAAGATCACACCGAGCTGAGAAAGGCCAAGGAGCATAACTTTGAAGTTTATGATAATATGGCATTAAGGCGACCTTATATCAATCACTGACATTTATATATGGACCATTTTCAGGGGCAAATTCAAGAGGCTCTAGACACAATACCCATTGAGACATATATGAGGTGGTACAACAGAATTACACGTAGACGATAAAGACAATTCATACGAGCCTCGGTCCGTTTACAATCAATATCATCTTATAAATATGGTGAGCATGTATCATTCATTTAAATGATTCAATATTTACTTTAAAATGTATTTATTGGACTTAAGTTACTTGTCAACTTACTAATATACACTTTTTGTTAATTACAGGTTGAGAGTGCGAAGTCCCTTCTTGACAAATGTTTTAAGTTCAAGATGCCTCCTCCATATATGCTCATGAAAGAGGGATGAGACCAACAGTATGCTATATATGACAGCGATGTCAGGGGCAAGAAAGAGTCACAGGCGAGCTCAGAAGTATAAAAACCTTTATCGCCGCGCGATGTCTACATCCCTAGCCCCCAAGCTGATGATGATAAAAATATTACAGTGCCCGATGTCTACATCCCTACCTCCCAAAATAGTGCACCACAACCTACGTGGGAGGAGGGTTTATCGAATTTCATTGACTTGGAGGCTGACGTGTCTATATTAGCTGAAGCAGGTATTCTCAATACTTCATATGGGGATAAGGGATCGCCAACAAAGTTACTGCGAGACTACAAAGTACAATGGATTAACGTAAATATGTTCAACAAGACTCCTCTAAATGCTGATATTTTCCCTATATCTCACCCTCAGCAGTTTTACACATTGCATCATGATGATTTCGTAAGTTTGTGCCCTAGTAACTGGTTGTACGAACATGTAATGGATGCGTATATAATACTTTTGCGGGATAGAGAGGAAAAATATCGAAGGGCAGGGATTAGAAGGTGGGCCCGATTTGGTTTTATGCCTTCATTCTTTATGCATTTGGCTTTAAATGTTATGCCTATCAGAGATAACAATGAAGCGAAGAATTTATGCAGCAACTACATTGAGGCCCCCTTGGGCCCCCCATTGCATAAGTGTGATTATATTTTCATGCCTTTGTGTGTTCCGCGTAATCATCATTTTATTTTGTTAGTTTTCGCGATGCAAGCATGGAAGATTAATCTCCTTGATCCGTTGTATAATGACACTCCTTACATGAAGTTGAGTACTATGTACAAAGAGTACATCGATGTAGCGGTAAGTTTAAAATGTGTTTTATTTTATGTCATATTTAATGTGAGTCTAACCTTATATTTTTGTAGGTCAAACTGATACCATACACATTGTGTCTGGGTAATCCAATGGGCAAGTGGCCGACGAAATCCCCAAAACTCAACATTCTAACACAACGACCGATGCAAGATAACAATTTCGATTGTGGAATTTTTATTTGCAAGTACGTGGACTACTATGTACGGGGCGATATTGACGTGCAACAACAGAAATGGTCGAAAAAAGATGTTGATGTTTTTAGATATAGGATTTGTCATGAATTTCGTAAGTGTAAAGCGAGAGATGTACCTGCGAGTGTATTATTTTCGGATGCATAATTTTGTATATGGTTTGTAGTATTCAATCATTTTACCCATGTCATGGTATGCATGATGGTTTGTTCTAACACAATAACATTTTTGAAAGACTTTACAATACAATACAAGTACAAATAATTAGAAATCATTCACATATAAGTAGTACTCACTTTGAAAAAAGGTGTCCAATACATAAATGACATAAGTGAAAAATATTACATTTATTATTTCTTAGGTTCGGGAATTCCTAAAACTCTATAATGATTGCGCTTGTCATGGTTGGTTTCAAAGCCACATATGGCACATTTTCTGTGAGGCTTACTACTACCTATTTTCTCAAAAGCACTTTTGATTCTCGATTGTTTTTTTCGACCTTTTGTTTGAGAAGCAATTAGTGGAAATAATTCTTGATCTTCCTCTGCAACCTCTTCCTCTACATCATTGTCCTCCAATCCCATCGCTGCAGGTGCATATTTGGTTGCACGTTCAATGTCATCATCTGCTACATTGGTATTATTCTCATCCGGATCATATTGATCAACAAGGGCTTTTCCACGAGCGGTAAGTTTTAGTACAGTCTTGTAACCTCGAACTGAGCAAGCAGCTTGAACAACTAACTCTTGAAAGTCAGTCATCAGATGGTTGTACCGCATGGTTTGATTTTGTTCAAAGTCGGTCATCATTGGAGGACGGGCATATTCTTCAACAATACTCCTGTTTGCATCTCTTGTCCACCGATAAAGTATCATGTCTCCAGGAATTGCGACAATATTTTTGAAAGTGAAAAATCTCAGAATGTGCCTGCAAATTTCAGCGGAATGTGAAAATAGTTGGCAAGTACATGTTATGGTGTTGGACTGACGATTGTTGGTGACCTCATGATATCTTCGGGAATCTTGACTTGCATCTGCTTTGTACACTGTATATACCTTCGTGTCAATAACACAAAGTTCATTTACTTTGTGAATGTTGTACTTCATTGAATCGAGAAGTTGAACTTGAAACCGTCTGAACATCTCTTTAGTATACACTTTCGCAGCATGGACTTCCAAAGATGACCTGCAAATTAAGCTCCGTTTTCGATGGGCGGTTACGTAGTCGGCTTTTCTCTCGTTCAAATCTCAATTGCCTTTTGACTTTTCACGACAAATTCCTTCATGCCTGTTGAAGCATTCACATATCCATTAAAAAAACTATTCATACCTTCGCTTCTTTCGGTAGTTGTCATTCCAGCAGCAAAATATCTCTTTGTATATACCTGTATCCATTTTTCCTTTACATCGTACAAACTTTTGAGCCACTCATTGTTATGCAATTCATAGTCCCTCATTAGTATATCTCAACGCTCCTCAAATTCGCCGATGGACAAAGAATTATAGACACAGTTGTCAAAAGCCAATTTAAATGATGGGTGTTCAGCATATATATGGTGCAACTTTTCAGGAAACTTGTTACTGATATGCCAAGAACACAATACATGATGAGTGTTTGGAAGTACTCTTGCAACAGCATTACTCATGGCTTTATCTTGGTCAGTGATGATACTTACAGGTGTCTTGTAGTCCATTGCTTGGAGCCATGTTTGTAAGACCCAAACGAAAGTTTCCTCAGTCTCATCTCTTAATAATGCAAAGCCAAACAAAATCGACTGATAATGGTGGTTAACTCCAGTGAATGGAATAAATGGCATGTCATACCGATTTGTCCTATACGTAGTGTCAAATGTCACAACTTCTCTAAAACGTTCATACATTAATCTTGATCGAGCGTCTACCCACAAAATACATGTAATGCGGTTGTTATTATCAACTCTGACATTGAAAAAAAATTTAGTCGCACTTCCGGATTGAAGTTTTTTCAAATAATTTATTGCAGCTTGAGCATCATTTTCATCTTCCGAATCACGCCTTAAATCCCTGACAACATTCCTTATATCTTTATCACTAAAACCTACGTTTTGCATTCCACCACCCATTGTGCTCAAAATGTTCATCATCATACTAGGCCCAATACCAGACTGATTTAAAGTGTCAATTAATTGTCTTGCTACTGGAGTAATATTTCGGTGTGTTTGAATCAAATCTACTTTAGTGGGTGTCACTAATTGATGATTGTGACTCAGCTTTAGAGTTGAAATACGCCAGTGCTCATCTTTTTTATTATGCACAACAAACATTCTAGCTTTACATAATGTGCGTCCTATATAATCTCTTTGCCTTGTTATTTTCCCAGTAGTACATTCATCATCTGGAATATTTTTCAAAGATGTTGGTCTACCAGCTTTTTTACAAACATATAATCGAGAAGACAAATTATCAGTACCGACATGTTTATGACTAGTAGCAATTCTAATCTCAAATCCATTCTTGTGTGCATAAGATCTATAAAAATTTTCTGCATCTTCTACATTAGAAAATAATTGACCAACATATGGAACCATTTCACTTTTACTACTTCCATCTTCATTGACAAACTCAAATTCATTTATACACTGAAAACTAGCATGCGATTCAGATGAACTAGATAAAAACATATTTGCAGCAGGCATGGAAGCCATTGACAAAAACTTACCAAAATGAACTGCTGGATTTTGCACAATGGAGATTCCAGAAATGCTCAAAATCAGCAGTTGATGAGAAAATGTAGTAGCACTTGGGTTGAAATGAAAATGCAGTGGCAGCTCGTACTATTAGAATGCTTATGTTTAGGGTTTTAAAGAGCTAGATAGTTGTTTTTTTATTCATATATCCTCCACCCGGTATCTTAGTTACCGGGTGAGTGATGTTACATTTTTTTTATCCCACCCGTCATCTTAGTTAGCGGGTGGGAGGACTATTTTTGTTTTTTGTATGTTTTATGTTACGTATGCATATGCAGGCATGTGCTTTTTGATTTTTGATTTTAGTTAATGTGAAAAAAAAATAATAATTTCTCTTCACCCGACAACATAGCTAACGGGTGGAGGAAGAATTTTTTTTTATTTTGTTCATCTTAGTTAATGTGAAAAAAAAAAAAAAAAAATTCTCTCCACCTGACAACATAGCTAACGGGTGGAGGAAGAATTATTAAATTTTTTATTTATTTATAAACTTAGTTAATGTGAAAAAAAATAAAAATAAAAAAAAATTTCACTCCACCCGGCAACAAAGCTAACGGGTGGAGGAAAAAAAATTATTAAATTTTTTTTTTTACTTAGTTAATGTGAAAAAAAAATAAAAAAAATTCACTCCACCCGGCAACAAAGCTAACGGGTGGAGGAATGTTTTTTTTTTTTTACTTAGTTAATGTAAAAAAAAAAAAAAAAATCACTCCACCCGGCAACAAAGCTAACGGGTGGAGGAAGAAATTTTTTTTTTTTAGTTAATGTGAAAAAAAAATAAATTTTTTTTTCCACTCCACCTGGCAACAAAGCTAACGGGTGGAGGAATGTTTTTATTTTTATATTTATTTACTTAGTTAATGTAAAAAAAAAAAATCACTCCACCCGGCAACAAAGCTAACGGGTGGAGGAATGTTTTTTTTTTTTTTATTTTTTATTTACTTAGTTAATGTAAAAAAAAAAAAAAAAATTCACTCCACCCGGTAGCAAAGCTAACGGGTGGAGGAAGAATTTTTTTTTATTTTTTTTACTTAGTTAATGTGAAAAAAAAAAAAAAAAGTTTTTTTCACTCCACAAGGCAACAAAGCTAACGGGTGGAGGAAGAATTTTTTTTTTTTTTTTTTACTTAGTTAATGTGAAAAAAAAAAAAAAAAATTCTCCACCCATTAATATAGGTAGCGGGTGGATTTAAACAACAAAAGAATTTTAATAAATACATTTCTCCACCCGTCAACGTAGGTAGCGGGTGGAGGGAATTTTTTCTTTTTTTTTCTTTTTGTAAAAACGTAGTTTTAAAAAAAAAAAAAAAAAATTTCCACTCCACCCGTAAGCTAAGATAGCGGGTTGACTGAGTTTTTTTTTTTTTTTTTTTCCACCCACTAACTTAGATAGCAGGTGACATTCATCTCATCCATTAATATCATTATTTCAACGGTTTAAGATGCATTTGCTGAAATAGTGTCCATAGCAAACGCTTGCTATGGATCATTCCCCTATATATATATATATATATATATATGGTATGACTTTGTTATATGATATGATATGAGATTACCTATATTCTATATTCTACCTTTAAGATATTAGATTGAAATTATTACTTGATTAAATAATACGATAGGTGATTCACAATTCAATTTTCTGAGTCAATTTCATTAGTCATGAGTCAATTGTAATAGAATATGCTAAACAAAATTATTAAATATTTATAAAAAAAAAAAGTTAAACAAACTAACTCGTACCTCACATGGGCTATCAAACTTGTACTATTAAGTGCTTAAAGTACAATAATTTTTATAATAAAATAATTATCAAAACAACATGAATGCATTTCATATATAATATTACTCCGTTTCAAAATACAAAACCATAAGGGAATTGATATTTTCACAAACTAATTTGATATTTTCACAAGTGAATCCCATTTGATCTTGTGGAAATATCAAATTAGCTTGTGAAAATATCAATTTCATATGAAAAATGATATTTTCACAAGTTAATTTGATATTTCTACAAGTGGGTCCCATTTAATCTTGTGAAAGTATCAATTCCCAAACTACAATGAGTTTTAATGTACATATACCAAGGTATGGTAATTTATGTCCCAAGATAATGGGATTTTTTTTTTCGTAAAACCCCTTTTGTTCCAAAATTTAAAATACATTACAAAAATGAAGATTTTTATAATAAAAAAATTCACTTCCAACTTTATCTTTAAAAAAATATTCATATTGTGCAAACTTAAAAGCAGTTAAGTTTTGCCTATCAATAATGATCAACCATAGTATCCTGGAAAAACAAATAATCGAGCCACTCATCTACACTTTTGATGGGCTATAAATTAATATGAAATATGTTGTTATCCCACGAGTTCGATGCTTTCTTTTGCTTGTTTAGGTGAGCGCATACAAATGTTGAGTTCATCATGCACCTTGTTCAGGAAAGTATATCACTACTAAATTAAAAACTTATTAAATATCGAATAAAAAGACATTCTTAATATTTATAAAATTTATAATTAGGCTCTTTTTATGTAATGGAAAAATTATCATAATAATATTATATTAAACAAAGGGAAACTTTAGAATTTTCTCCAACTTATGACTCTCATTGACTTTTGAATGGTCCCAAAAGTATTATAATCACTGGTTTATAGACACACATCACATGTGTATTAAAAAATAGGAGATGAGAGATAATGGGAGAGAGAAAAGAGTAAAAGTGAATAAAGAAAGTTTAAAGGGTAAAATAGAAAAATAAAATAAAAACCTTCACTTTTGTGTTTATATCATTCATTTCTCCCGCTTTATAATATAAATAAATAAATAGATAATAGATAAAGACAATGTTTTATTGGCTCAAGTATTGTGCCTCACTTTTTCTACATAGAAAAGGATAGGAAGAATTTGAGCGAGAAAAATGTTAACTCGAATTTAACAAGGGCGGCAATTGCAGAGATTTTGATAAATAAAAAGTCATTAAGTGAAAAAATTATTAGATGCTCTTAGAGTACCTACTACGTGGTGCCCCACATCATTTATATGCTGCCATTTCAGCACTTAAAGTGGACCATTTCACTTTAAGTGCTGAAATGACAACACATGACTAGTGTGGGGCACCACGTGATAGGTGCCCTAGGACCACTGAATAATTACTCCATTAAGTGATAGCTGACCCAAAAGCCAGACTTGTTGGAATACATGTGTAAGTCAAATAAATTTTGAATATTTTCATCATATTTTTAGAAGGAAAATAAAAGTGAAAACTCATTATTTTAGAACATTTTAATACAAAAATTATCATATAAAATACTCCCCCCGTCTCAAATTATATGACCAATATTGATTTTTGAAAATTTAATTTGAGATATTTTTAAATTTAAAATTGACATGATTCATTTAAATTTTAAAAATAATAAATTTTACAACTATTAGTACTTTTTTGGTAGTTTATGATATTCATAATTATATTGATATAAATTAAATAAATTTATGTTAATTTTAAAATTAAAAATTTGTGAAATTGACTTTTAAAAAGTTAATATTAATCTCAAAATTTGGAAATTTGGAAGGGAGGGAGTATGACTGAGAAAGTGAAATTAAGTAAAGAGTAGGACTATAAACAGATATATATGGATTTGGATATAGTGATATCCATTTTCATATCCAGAAAACTAATATCCTATCCATATTCGTATTCGGTATTCGACGGATTTAAAAAAGGCTATCTGTATTTGTAATTCAAAATTATATCTGAATACGAATAATATTCGTTTCTATTTTTTTATTCAAATAAACAGATCATTCGACTATTCAGATATCCGAATTCGGATATCAATCACCTAATAAATAATTTATTCAAACTATTTACAAAGGATAAAGGAAAATATTGAACAATTACTCGTAACCATTTAAAGTTTTAACAATACATGGTAGTAAAACAGCCTAATCATAAAGGGCAGAAAAATATCAAATACATCATCATCCATCATTCATCAAAAAAAGCAATTAAAATTTAAACATCCTACAAAATGTATCAAATTAACGCTATTTTCAACAACAACAACAACAAAATCTAATTTATCATTCACTCGTATTCTCCTTTGTAACCATACTTCATCAATTCGCATCCTAACTCATTGCAGCAGCAAGAGAAAAATAAATAATATTAAAATCACCAGTAGATAGATACATACACTTAGAACTGCAGTCCTTTTCAAAAATAGTATTTTTATTTATTCCTTTTTTTTCTTCTTAATTATGGCATTTTATTGAAGGTAGTCCAATGTCATTACATGTTACTACCAATTTAGTGCCTTAATGCTACTATTATCAGTGTCAACATCAAGTCTCGGTACCGATACTGGTACTGATTGGACTGGTATACCAAACCGGTAAGCTGGTTCGATACTGATAAAAATCAAATAAATACCAAAAATTAATATAATTATCATTATTATCATCATCATCATCATCATCATCATCATCATCATCTTCATCATTATTATTATTATTATTATTATTATTATTATTACTACTACTACTACTACTGTAATGACCCCGAAATTCGACCCACTTTATTACCTTAATTTCCATATTTATTAAACATTATCTTTCTTACGTCCAAATTTTGGTCCGTTAATAAATCTTTAATCACCTTCTTTTACCCATAAATTGATTTTAAAATCATCAAGTACAAATTTTCCGGTATAAATTTTTCTTTTTCTCAATCATTGTATTAAAATATTTGAATATTTAAAATTCTTACATCTTGGATCCTAGTCCCTGGATCGCAACCTTAACTTTTTCCTTCTTTTACACGTATCATAAAGCTCTTTATTTAAAATTTACTGTTATTTATTTTCATACAAATATTCCTTGTTGCGTCATTCGTAATCAAACATATATTAATTTCTATCGTAACAATTATCCTGATCAATCACAGTTCATAATTGAACTTTTATCATATCCATGTTCAACTTATATATACATACAATTCATCACAGTAATTTAACAAATTTCTCACATTGAATTATAATAGTAACAATATAACAATCACGTTTTCTACCTTCTAGGCAATTCATCTCTAACATAATCCAATATTCTTGAATTTCATTTCTTTCCTGCAAAAATGTTTATTAAACAAGTAATGAACACAACGGCTCAGCAAGTTCAACAGTTCATGCTTCACGTACCACATACCTTAACATGCTTGGTGTGTGTCATATATCATGTGCTTGTGCTTTGACTATAGCAATATATCTCATATATATTCATATTGTTGCACAAAGAACACATTGTGGTCATATTAATCACGTATCACATAGCACATAATTTGTATGCATTTAAAACAAGAATTGCATATCATAACAGTTCAACATTTAACATAAAAGGACTGAAGAACTTGCTTGGTGTCCAGTTATTTAAATTGTTAGCTCAAACCCTTAACTCGATCAACCTATGATCATAAAATAATCAAATAATAATTATTTATCCTCTTATGATATTAATTTAATTAATTAATATCATTTCTGGGCCAATTACTTAATAATATGGTTAATTATATTAACCTCGTTCCTTAATAAATTAATTTAACTTAATAACCAATGCATTCACTACGGACAACCCGGCTCATCAGATAAAATTTAATATTTTTGGTTGCCCGAAAATTTTATTTAAACATTTTTTAAATTATAACTTTATTAGATTAATATTTAAACATTTAAATATTAATCCCCAATATTTAATATTTTTACAAAAATATTAAATTTAATGCCCAAACATCATTTCTATATTTTTAGTATTTTTCTATAATTTTCTGGAATTTTAAAACAATTTTTAAACATTTATTTCATTAAAAACTAATTCTGGGGGCAATTTGGTAATTTCCCGCGGCTTTAGGACACAACCGGTATTTTCTGGAAAGTCCAGGGGCATTTTCGTACTTTCAGTAACGTTAAGGACATGACTGGCATTAACAGAAAAGATTAGGGGCATAACCGTAATTTCGCGTGGCCAAAGGACACGCTCGTCCTTTCTGAAAAAGACCAGGGGTATATTCGTCATTTCAGCCCAAAAACACAGCCGTGCAAGGCGTCGTTTCTTCTCCGGCTTCTTCCAAATGACGTCGTTTGGCGCCCTTCCGCGCATGGCGCGACCGATCGAATTCGCTCCCCAAAACGACGCCGTTTTGAGCCCACCTTCGGCAAAAATTGGCCGCGCGCAATGCGCGGCCCTCCCTTTTCTTCCTCTTCCTTCTCCAGCCGAAACAGTATACTAGCTTTATCCAAAAAATCCATTTTTGCTCCAAATTTTTCACACATAATAACTCTAAAAATCACATAATTCATAAATATTCATTCAAAAATTATTTGGAATCATTACTCTAATTATTTATAATTTCTCCACAAAATTAATTTATTACAAAAAAAATACATAATAAATCATATAAATTATTATTTATACCTTCCAAGGCTTGAAATCTTCCTCTTGATTCACCATAATTTCTTCTCTTCTTGGTTGGTGGCTATGGAAGTGGGGAGGTGGTGGTTGGTGGTGGTTCGGATGGTGGAGAGGAGAGAGTTATATTTGCTTGTGTGTTTGCTTCTCCCTTTTCTTTCTATTTCCTTTTTGCTTCTTACTTTTTATAACCACAAGTTGCTTAAAATTCTACTACTACTACTATTATTAGTGTTATTTTATTATTATTATTATTAATTATTTGTTAATAATAATAATAAAATAAATTATTTATACACATGAACAAGATAAATCATCTCTATTAAAGCACTATAACCTACATGATAATATCTCCAAATTATCATGGGTTATAAACCATTTGGTGTGATGTAGCGAGCACCCAAAAATAAAATCTTACTTTGGAAAAATAAATATGTAGTAGTGCAAGTAAGAGTCGAACCCACAGAGAATGATTATTTAATTTTATGTTTTTGCAAACAAGAATTGAGGGGTTTTGTAATTAAAGAAATAATTTAAATAAAATTAACTAAAATAAATATGCAAGAAATAAATAAAAATAAAAAGCCTTGGTTTAAGTTAATATCCACCATCAAGAATTTACAACTGATCACTGATGCAAAAATAAATCAATTAATATTTTGAAAATTCACCGTAGAAAGAACTACTCGCAAGTGGAATAATTTTTCTTCTCTCTCCTTAATTTTAGATAAGTAGAGCCACGTGGTCTAAATACCCTTACTATTAAACAACCCCCGACACGTGCTAAAGATTTAATTTAATAGCAGCATAAAGAATTAGAGAGATCGTTGAACTAAACAACACAAGCCACGTGTTTGCATTTAATTTAGTTGAATATTCTTCATAAGATAAAATAATCTTTTGATCTGCAAAATAATTATTAAACTTAGTCGCTTCAAAAATAGCAGTAGATTAATATGAATAATGAACTAGTAGTACTCCTAGCAATTAAACAAATCAATCATAAAATTAAGCATAGAAGAATATTCAATAATCAAAATATAAATTGAACAATTAAAATAAATTAGATCTCACAGTGAATAAATCTTGATGGCTTCAATCACTTAAACCAAGAAAAATAAATTAGCTACTCATAATTGTAGAGAACACTAAAGAATAGAAGAGAGAATTTTTATTCTAAGACAAGTTGTCTCCTACAATGTGTCTCAAGCCCTCTATTTATAGGCTCCATAAACCTCCTAACTTGTCCAAACCCTAAAAGGATTTACAATTAAAAATAAAAAAAAAGAAAAATAATTATTATCCTAACCCTAATTGGAATTAAAATCCAAATCCTAATAAAAATTAAAATACAAAATAATAAAAGTATAAAATTCCTATTTTTTTTCTATTCCAAATTACAATTGGATTTGTAATTTATTTAATTTATTGCTTGATGTAAACGGATGCCACGCGGAAACCAAGTCTACTGAACCAAGAATGGAAAAGGCATGGAATAAGGAAAAATGCGGGACCCCCATGAACAGGCCAGCCGCCACGCGTTTTATATATATATATTTTCATTTACTGATGCCTCCGCGCATGGCGCGTAATGTGCTGACCTTCCCAAACCCCGCGCGATGCGCGAAAGCTGACCTGTTCCTTCGTTGATTAAACAGCACCGTTCCTTCCATAGCCGGCTGACTCCTTGCCTGTTGCCGCGCTTGGCGCCATGCTCCCTTGACAGTGTAATTACTGAAATGCCATCAGACTTTTGCAGAAATTACGAAATTGCCCCCAAAGCTTATTTTTCCTACAAAATAAAATATAAAATAATTAAAAATAAATAAAAATAATATAAAAATACTAAAAATCCTAAAAACACATAATAATAAATAAAACACCTAAAACACTAAAAATAAATAAAAATAAATATAAAATTACTATAAAATTACCTGAATTAACACAAATTAACTAAAATCCTATAAAACCTATTAAAATCAAAATAAACTAAATAATTAAATATTTAAGCACACAATAAATATAAAAACTAAGTATTAGGGCATAAAAATAGCGTATAATTTAACCCTATCACCATTATACCTTTATTTATATATATTACATATGATTTATATCTTCTGTGCATAATACTTATTTATACACATAAATCATAATATATATATATATATATATATATATATATATATATATATATATAAATTTGGAGATTTATATAAATAAAATAAATGACCATTTAATGAATGACGAATGATGTACTTTTATTAATAAATAAATGTCCAACATAAATAAACATTAAATAAATAGATAAATAGGATTTTTATAGAAAAAATACAACAAGTTCATCTGTATATTAAAGGCTTGAATAATGTTATTTGTTTCTACATAAATTCTTTCTATGTTTCTATATAAATTTTGATGGGCAAACTTGTCTTTCGGAATCCCCAAAAATTCATACTTACGTAGTTGTATTATTAACTAGACTAGAAGAGGCGAGTAAGAAGAGAAGATATGGTACTAGGATAATGGGAAAGAGAGAGGCCACCCACATCGAATTAGTTAAAAAAATCCACTACACAATGAAGTAACCAATTGCTATATAAACAAACCTAAAGAGAAGCTTATAATCACGCAGCCGCTCAGTGAGCACAAAGCGAACTATTCTTTCGCCTTTTACTAAAGAATACCGTGTGTTCGCCGCAAAGAGCAGCATACGCCTATTTTTTAAGGACCATTACCTTAATTTTGGTTTTGGCCCCTACAACTCCAGTGAAATAATTACTTACAATTCTTTAGCTGAAATAGGATACCTACCAAGAATTTAAACTGGGGGAAAATTTTCTCCTTCAAACTTATATTTTATCGTACCCTTTTGAGGAGTATGCATAAAAATCTCATGGTCCATGGTGGTGTGCTCGATTTCACACTTAGGGTATCTTAAATATAGTCTTAGTATACTTTCACACCATATGATTTGAACCCTAAAATTACAAACTTTTTTCATTGTCAACGATTGGTCAGCTACTGTTGGACCTACTTCTTATCCCTACTTTAATTCTAAGCTAATTTGTCAAAAAAATATTCTAATTTCGGAAATAACGCTTATGTACTTTGTGATATTCATTGTTGTTCCAAATTTTGGAAGATACACTCTCCAAACGTGTGAAATAGAAAAAAAATAGATATATATCCCTTAAGTAGTTTAGAATACTAACTATTACATTAATCAAAATCACATCAATTTTGAATTTTAAAATATCGCGACTTGACAAAACAAAATGGCAAATGTGACCATTTTTTGTGAAACAAAAAGAGTATTAGCTAATAAACCCTAACTTTAAAAAGAAATTTAAATGGATGACCTTATATTATTGAAAGTAACAATGGATGTGTGTAAATGAGAACCTCAAACCATTAAAGTGGAACTTCATCTCTCAAGAGCAAATTTGTCCTGATAATATTATTTTACGCCAACTATAAATTTAGTTATTTTATGCAGTTTGTTCATATCTCAGATGAACTTTTAATGAAGTTGATGTTAATCATCCTTAATCATGTGCTAATAAGTTTATGGGAACAACAATATTTAATGATCAATATATGTTAGAATTTAAGATGGATTAATAACACAATCACACAGAATATTAGATGAAGAACAAAAAAGTAAGAACGATATACCCAGGTTCACCAATTTGGCCAGTCCTGCTTGTCTGATGTATTCAATAGATGTCTCATATGCTCTACAATGATTCACACACCAAACAATTATTTTTATAGTAACTAGAAAACCCTAGTTGCTATAACATGGGCTCAAGCCCAATACATTAGTAAACCAAAGACTGGACCACTAATAAATTCCCAAGCCCAATTACACCATTGCGTTTGGCTTCTAGGGGGCATTGCCCCTTGCAACCCCCTCTAACTCACCAGCGAGCTGGGCAGCCGCTCGCTCACCGAGGAGCGAGACCCCCGACCACCCTGTTGTAGTGGCCATTAGTTGAACCTGTAGAAGTATAAGTCAATCCCAACAATATACATTCATATTTATTAATACAAAATGGTGTCTCATGTGGATAATGATTTACAAGATACGAACAACAATATATCTAAAGAAGGTATGAAGCATTAGTAGGTGGAAGTAGTATTTACAATTTATGTATAAAGTTTAAAATAAGATCAATTTTATTGTCCAAATAGTTTATTATACGAGAATTGTGTATAATTACAACTTATTGCAAATAGATTTGTCCTGATAATACTTTTCTTAACTTTTTATTTAGGTGAAATGGATGTTGATGTTCATTGTACTTATGATGGTAAATTCTTAATTTTGCTTACCATTTGGCATGCAATTTTTTTTTAATAACTTTTATTTTTTATTGTATGTTATATATGATATCAGTTTAAATGTATTAAAATCAGATTACTGGGACATCGATGTCCTAAACTGGGAATGTTCGTCTTCGTCTTTTAATGCGTTGATGTGTTTTCATGAAAGAATAAATAAGAACCGAAATAGCAAAAAACCATAATTCTCAATATATTGTGTTGGAGGAAAAGTGCAACTGCCTTTGTTGAAAGAACCACCCCAGATTCTAAAAGACCTTCTTAATGGTTCTAATCATAGAAGTGGGCATTTCATTGACAACATTTGTGCATACAATATGATGTTTTCTTTAATGTCAATTGGTGGGAAGATCGATTCATCGCTTAACAATGGAAATGGTCCTTGTGTGTTTAGATAACATGGCCGAAATTGTCACAGAATTGGAAGTTTGTTACCAAGTTTAGGATCCACTCCAAATTTTGCCCAACTATACATATATGATACTGAAAATGAAATTGCAAATAGAATGAGTGCCTTTAGGTTTGTATTCATTGTTTTCTTTATTATCTTTTGAATTTAATGATTCTTTTAGAGTATTAACTCAATTTTTTTTGTTAATTTGCTTAATAGTTCAACTAATATTTCAGCCACATTTGATGCATTGATTATAAAAGATCTAAAACATATTCTTCAGGAAAATAATGTTGTGGCTCAATCATTAAGGATGGCTAGGGATAGGTTTAATTGAAGTGAATTCAGAGATGTCAAATTAAGGCTTATTGGAAGAATGGACTATGATGGACGAAGGTATAATCTCCCTACTGCACTTGAAGTTGTTGGTTTAATTGTTGGTGACATTAGAAGCTCAACTAATGACAGGGATATCATAGTAAAGACTCATAATGGTTTATTAAAACGAATAAGTGAGTTACATCCATTTTACCTTGCAATGCAGTACTCATTGCTTTTCCCATATAGTGAAGATGGATTTACACATGATATTCTTCTTATGGAAATTCATAAAGGAAAAGGGGAAGAGTAAGTATGAGACAATTTTTTTTTGTTTAGGATACATGAAAGGAAAAATGAATCAAGAGTAATTTTACAGTCAAGAAAATTGTTTCAACAATTTTTGGTCGATTCTTACACTATGATTGAGGCTGATAACTAGGTTGTCTTTTATTCGGAATAATCAAAAAATTCTAAGAGCATATATGTACAAAGGTTTATCTGAAGCTGTGTTGAAAGGAGAAACTGATCCATCATCTCGAGGGGAGCGAATTATTATATTACCTTCATCGTATGTTGGTGGTGCAAAATACATAATCCAAAATTATCAAGATGCTATGACGATTTGTAGGTGGGCTAGATACCTTGACCTTTTTATTATATTTACATGCAATTCGATGTGGCTAGAGATACAGAGGTTTGTTCATCAAAGATGAGTTAAACCTGAAGATAGAGCTGATATAATTTGTAAAGTGTTCAAAAAAAAAAAAAAAACTAGAACAGTTAGTTAGAGATTTGAAATAGAATAAAATTTTTGGAAGGGTTAAAGCAGGTATGCTTAATTTGATTAAATTTTTAATAACAGTATTTCATTGTATTATAGCCTTGATTATTTTTAACTTTTGTAGTTATGCATACGGTATAATTCCAAAAATGTGGCTTGCCTCACGCTCATATGTTGTTGTTCTTGCATCCAGAAGACAAGTATCCTACTGGTGATGATATCGACAAAATAATTTCAGCGAAGATACAGGATCAATAAAAAAATCCAAAGTTATATGAAGTTGGAAAAAACTTCATGATACACGTGTCTTGCAGTGTTTCTAAGAATAATTCGTCATGTATAAAAGATGGAAAGTGTTCAAAACACTTTCCTAAAAGGTTCAATGATCAAACAACTGTAGATGGTAAGGGTTGTCCCTTATACAAACAAAGAGATGTTGGTAGAACTATGGAAAAGAATGGAGTTGTACTTTACAATAGGTTTCTTATTCCTTATAATCCATAACTATTGCTGAAGTGTCAAGTTCATATTAATCTTGAGTACGTAGTGGAATCAGTCAAGGTCAATAAAGTATTTGTTTAAATATATAAACAAAGGTCATGATCAGATCACTGCTGCTTTTTATCTAAAGAATGACTATAATATCCCAAATATTTTAAAAATGATCTGACAAGATCTGATAAAGGTTGTCAATTTAAAAACCTATATACCGATTGTTCAAGCATACCTTGAGCTATCTCAAAGACCTAATACGACTCAAAACTACGATTGTACACAGCTAAGAAGTGAAAAATCATTAACCTAATTTATGTGTTATGTGAATAATAAAGATTTAAGTATGTGATTTATGTGGATGATTAAATATGTATATATATTTTTAAATGTGAAAATATATATACATTTGAAAATGAAATTTAATAGTTAGAAGAATTGAATTTATTATGAAATGAATTGTGGAAACAAAGTGAGTTTATTAATATTAATTAATTGAGCTTAAAATTGAAATTATATTATGAAATAATATAATTTGAATAATAAGACTTGAACGACAATGAATTAATTATGAATTAAATTTCATAAATAAGATAATTAATTCACTTAAATAAAATAGTGAATTAAGGTAGATATTTTTATTAATAAAAATGAGGGAGCTAATTAAACTCATTATTTTTATAATATATTACATATGAATGTAATATATTTATATAATGGCTTAATATATTATGCCAAACGGGTATAAATTAAATAAGAATGAGGGAAATTAATTTACTAAATTGTTATTAGTAGATGAATATGTTGACTTTAAATAAAAAGAATTATTTAGTTAATGATAAATAATAATTGTAGCATGTTACAATTATTAAAATCTAAACCCTAAATTTAAAGGGTAAAAAAAACCTAAACTAGGGTTTGGAAAAACCTAAGCTAGGGTTAGGTTAAAATCTAGAAAAGATTAAACCCTAAAATTTAAACCCTAAATCTTGGGTCAAACCTAATCTAGGATTTAAAACCTAAGGATTAAACCCTAAAAACCTAGAAAAGGTTAGTATTCATAAATACGCATATAATACGAAAATTATACGGATAGAATACTAAAATTATACAAAAATTATACGGTATAAATACAAAAAAGTCAACCATGAATAGTGAAAGTCAACTATTTAATTAGTAATTTTAAATCAAAATAAAGATTTAAACTAATTAAATTACTTAGTTAATTAATTAGTTATCAACCAATCAAGTTGCTAGCATTATGAATGATTAATCTAAGCATCAATTAAGTTTAATTAATGACCAAATTGCCCTCGAAATCTCAGCCACATCAAGCAAGAGAAATCAAATTGAATTTCTCTTCCTATAAGCAAAATAGTAGGCCAAATCTTGTCCATCCATTTTGGAAGATGATGATTCACTAAACTTGATGATAACTAACATTAATGGACCATTAATGAAGCACATGGGTCGTCCATAACAACTGGGATTACAATGATCAAAGCTTAGCTTGGAAGTTTTGAATAATGACCATAAAACCCTAACCTAGCTCTCCTATAAATAGCAAGCTCTCCCAAGGTTGAAACCCATGAGTTATACACCCAATATCAGTCATAAGTTTCTCCAAGTATCAGTCATAGCTAGCCTAGATCAGAATCAAAGGGCAAAAATGCAAAGATTGCTAAAGAGGTACAAAATTTATTTGTGTTTGTTGATCTCTAATCTTTCGGTAAAAATTATGTTTTGTTGTTTATTAATGACTGATATAATGTTAATAAGTGATCTGGGCGGTTAAATTGTGTTTATATAACATCTATATGCATAAAATGATAAGATTTAGTTTTCTGTTATTGGCAGTCAAGAACAGTCTCACAAGACTCCTTGTCAGATGATTTAATCTAAGATTATTAGTAATTTGATGTGTTTTAAAGTTTTTAGTTGTACCTTGACATGTATTATATACACAGAAACAAACCAAACACCCATCAGATCACTATGTTAGGAGATATGCTAGCTGGAAAGTGGCTCGTCGACCACAAATACTGAAATTTCCAGAATTTTGGGCAGCCCAAAAAATAAGAACAGCCTGACATGGCTGTTTTCCCGGCTTGTATCTTCCATGTTTGATGTTTTTAATGTCAAAATTTTGTATTTAATTGTATTATACCATGTATGTTACACCTAGAAACAAATTTTTAGTCCAAAAACTACATTATCTAAGAGATGTTTCAAACCAAAGGTGTCATCTCGACCATGACCGACTGATTTCTGGGCAGCCCAGATTTCTGAAGAATAGCCTAACAAGGCCGTTTGACCATCAAATAACATCCGATTGTGATGTTATTAATGTCCTAATTTGGTATCTAGTTGTATTATCATATAATTAATACACATATAATCCATTAAAATTACAAATAGCATTATGATCCGGAAGTAATTTGAGGTCAAAACCCCCTTCAAGACCATGACCAGTTTCGGGTTTGAATGAAGAACACCTATTGCGACGGACTTAGTGACAGATTTTTAAATAAAGTATAAATTCAATTTAAAAATAGCTTTTAGCGACGGATTTTATCTGTGACAATAAATATAAATGACATAATTAAATTAAACTGAATTAAATCTAATTTAAACTATCTTTGGTGACGGATTTAATTAAAAATTCGTCGAGGTAGCTTCTAAATTAGCTTTTAGCGACGGATTGAGTTATGGATTAATTCAATTAACATATTAAACTATATTTAATGAAGGATTAAGCTATAAATATAAATAATTAACATAATTAATTATATAATGAAGTGATTTAAGCGACGAACGTCAATAATTAACTTTGTTAATTATTAAATCAAACGATTAAAATTACGAATTAACATTAAATCTCAAACGTACATTATTAATTAAATTAAATACATATTCTTATGTATACTAACGACTGATATTAATATGTTAAACATATTTGGAGTACAAATCAAGTTCAAATTAACGTGAACCAAATCATACACCGTACAGACAAGTCTTTTAACTGTTTTATGATATGTTTAGAAGTTATAAAAATAAATTGTAAGCTTTATGTGACAACGTGATATGAACTATCAACATGAAAATTATGTGTGATATTAAATTGATATTTATGATATGTTAAAAGCATGTTAAGGTATTTATAAAAGCATAAACTGTGTATATGCTATATGGTAGACTTGCTGAGCCGTCGTGCCCATTCTTACGAATAAAGTTTTATTTGCAGCTAATGAAGAACGTTAAGAGGATCATGAACATAAAGATAAAACGTAAATTAGGTTTTCATGCTTTTTTACTTGTAATGGTATAAAGTCATAATGATTGTGAATATGAACAAAGCAAATATGTAACCAAATATTAAATGAATGATATAAATTATTATCATCAGAATGTTATTATGTCTTTATTTTGATATAACTTAGAATTGTTAAAACTTAAAATAGTATTGATAATGATCTATTTATCTAGATGAGGATCGGTAAATAACTTATGAGTGTTGTACATCAGAGACAGGACTAAGCGATGTTGACTGGTCAAATTTATCATTAAGGTTCCTCAAACCCAGGTATAACTCGTTATTACTATTCTGAATGTCAGATAAGTAGGATTATTGATATAAAGATATATCACTATAACCAAGATATCACTGTAACCAAATATGTTTTGAGTGAGGGTTTTAACTAGTTGGGTAATGTTCTGTACGGAAAGAGAATTTTACACCAGACAAAGATACAATCATTTATCACGGATAAAGATGCAAACATTTATCACGGGTGAAGATACAAACATTCACCGCAAGATTCTCTGTTCCCAAGAGCCGTCCTAATGATTTAATACCGTGAATTTTGGAATATGTAAAGTTATAGAATATTTAAATCTTAAGGTTTAAAATTGGACCGTTATATATATAGTGTTATCCATTTATACGGATGTACTACAAGTTGATACTTGTATAACTAATGAGACCAAGATCAAGTTAAGATCCAGGGACGAAATAAGAACTAATATTAGTCACTGGTGATCTATAAGATCATTAATTAACTATCGTAGTCAATCACATTGAGATTTTGAAAAACTATCTTTTTGCTGAATATGTAATCCAAAAAAGTCTTAGTTAGACTAAGTGACATTCAAAATTTAATTAATTATTATTAAGTTAAATTTCGATGGGCAATGTTTTGTTGAATAATAAGATTTGGAAAAATCCCACAGAATGATTAATGAATCCTCCCGACAACAATCCTAATCCTTTTGTTTAAGACTACATGATCCATTGCTAACATACCCTTCCATGAAAGGATGTTTGATATCATGGACACGAACATATTCCCTCATTTCAAAAAAATTGATACTATTGGACCAATATCAAACACCTGGTGTGCACGATCTGTTGTTGGCTCAGTTTCTTTCTATTTGAACCAACTATTTCAGTATCTCTAATAATCTCTCAATTTCTCTTTCATCTTATCTTCAATTAAAAATTCTGAAAAGTAAAAAAAGTATTTTATTTGCTAATATTCTCTCTGGTTACCCCCTACTCTAAACCACTGACCTTGGAGGTGGTCTGTTCCATAAACTTCTGCATGATAAGTTCACTTTATTTTACATTTAGGCTTCATAATATCTTGAAGCAAAATAGCAATTAATGAGCTATATATACTATATTTATTACCTGAACATTACATTTCAGTTCAGAATCCTTTTACCCAATTCTAGTCCCTTGAACTGCTAAATATGATTCTAAATATGACTACATAAAGTGCAATGATGTAGGCCCCACCACTTGGGTAGACCTTAGACAATCACCCCTCCAAAGTGCAATGGAGGTCACAAGCCTAGGCCATGGACCTTCTTGATCATCCATCGACCCCATCCAGGTAAGTATGTAACAATGTTTGATCTACATTCATATTTATACACCTGTCAGGGAACGCCTATTTTACGTGCTGTCGATGTGGGTATTAGCAAGAATTATTCACAATTTAGAGATCAAAGCAGTTTTTTATAAACTTGCCAAGTTAATTTTTAGTTATTTATTTTTATTTGGAAAGATTTATTAGCTTAAGTTCAGCTGCAGCTAGAGCTGCAAACGAACCGAACTGTTCACGAACTGGTTCGGTTCGGGTTCGGTTCGGGTTCGGTTCAAGTTCGGTTCGGTTCGAGTTCGACTAGTTGCTTTTTTCGAGCCGAACTCGCACATGGTATCGAGTTCGATTGCTCGATCGAACATGTTCGCGAACTATGTGGTTCGGTTCGACTATGTTCGTGAACGGTTCGGTTCAGTTCGGTTCGAGTTCGGTTCGACTATGCTAGGGTTCGACGCAGCTCGGTTCGATTCATTAGCTGCTCCAGTTTGAATTGTATTTCTTACATGTTTAATATTCTTAAATTCTAAATACAAATAATTAGTTATTTCATATTAAATTTTAAAGTTTGTCTTATCAATAATTGTTAATTTTTTAGTAATTTTCTTTTTTTATTACTTAAACATCTTTTTGTTTTTTTAATAATTGATTAGAAGTACACATTTTTATTAAATAATTTATAAATAATAATGTGTACTTCTTCACATGTAATTTAATTAAAATAATTGTAATATTTTCATAAATTTTTTAACAATGATTGTTAGATTATTACAATTTATATCACTGATAATTTAATAAATTATAACCCATGTCATAAATCACATAAATAATGTCATTAATCTTCATGCAATGACAATTTGACATTAATTAAAGAATGATACAATACAATTGCTTACATTTGCTTGAGTTATTAAAATTGTCAAATTAAGATAGAGAATAGAGAAATCAAGTTATCAATGTATCGAGACTTCATTAATAGAGTAATAATCATTGTTTACATCAACCTATTGTCCATCAACCATATAATTAAAAGTGCAAACTTGATTTTAAAAATTTTAAATTTTTTAGTGTTACAGACTTATAGTGTATATGTGAGACGGTGAGAAAAAATAATTAACGAACTTTGTTTTATACAATTAAGTAATCATATTTAGTATAAAAAATAGTGTCAATGTCACGGTACCGTTTGCATGAAATTAAAATGAGTTAATAATTTAAATTAAAATAAGCAAAAAGGTGGGAAAAAAACAAAAAGACAAAAAGTCTCTAAATTACTTTGAGCCACTGATATTAGAATTGTAGTTAATTTACAAAATTGTAAAATTTAATATATTACTTTAGTTTTTTAGAAAAAAATTATTTAGTTTTAAACAATATAATTATGAAAATTATAAACTTTTTATAAAATAATTCTCAAGATTTATGTTATTCAAAAGTTAATTACCACATTCCTTTTGAATTAAAAATTTATACTTGAGCAGTTGATCTTATTACTTATATTTCAGAACGGAAGAAGTATCTAGTAGTAATACATTTCAAGGTTAACAACTTAACAATATTAGTTTATTAGATATTGAATTAATCTAAATCAACTAAATTCACATTATTTTAAATTTTAAAATTTTATAATTTCATTATAAAAAAATCTCAAATAAGACTCTTTTTATGAAATAGATGGAGTATTTTTTTTCTTTTGTTTTACCTAAAAGTAAAAAAATACAAAAATAATTAATTAATTGAGGAAGTAGTAATATCGCCCTTTTTTTTGAGTTAATTGAAAGTAGTAATATTTATTTATTCTATACTAATTAAGTAATTAACAATAATATTGACCACTACTACTATTTTAATATATATGAATATATAATATTATGATATATTATATCTTATTTGGCTATTCCTAATTCCTAAATAAACTCGAGTATCTGAGTCCTCTTAGCCTTGTAATTAAATTTTAATTTTTTTTTTAAAAATAAAAATATTTAGCCTAATTTTTGCGAACTCGAGCATAATAGACGAACTCGAGCATTATAGGCGAACTCGAGCATGCTCGCGAACTCGAGCATGCTCGCGAACTCGAGCATTATTGTCAAACTTGAGCATATAGTCGAACCCGATCTGCTCGCGAACTCGTACATGTTCGCGAACTGTTCGCGAACACTAACGAACCGAACTCGCACAAGTGCGTTGGTTCGATAGTGCTACTCGAACATGTTCGAGTTCGACTAATGAGGTTCGAGTTCGGTTCGAGTTCGGCAATGTTCGGTTCGGTTCGGTTCGGATCGTTTGCAGCCTTAACTGCAGCAGTAGTACAAGGTGATGTTCCTTCCTACAGCCTATGTTACAATATGATTTAAAATTGTCACCTATGAAGCCTATGTAACAGCAGAAACTAAATATTCCTCCATTTGGAAAGGAAAGTCCGGTAATTAATTTAAATCGTAAATTAACTATTGTTAGTGAATGATTATCAAGTTTTCTCTATGCTTTCGCAGTTGCCATCCATAAGATACAAAAATTTCTCATTAACAATCGTAGACTTATGCTGCTGAGTTTGGTTCCCATTCCTAAGTTCGTATTTTTATTCGTATTTTTTATTATATTATGATTGTTACTTGCGTTATTGTTAAAATACTTTATAAGAAAATTTCACATTACTTTACAAAAATTTGGATTTTATTTTGAATTCAACAAAAAAAAATTAATTAATATTATACTCGATGGGTCTTTATAATATTTTAAAACAGAAAAAAGTATTATATTACTATTTTTTTAAAATTAAATTTAATTGATAAGTCAAATATTTATAAATATTAACTAAAGATAAACTCTACATGTTAGAAAGGCAGTTGATCCATAAAAGTAACAGATACTCCCCCTCCCTAAAAGTTGCATATCTTAAATTTTTTTAGTGACCCTTATTTTATGGAGAAAAAAGTTTGTGTACATATATATAAAGAAAGTACTATACATTCAAAAAAATTATGTTAAAGTGTTTTCAATACAAATTTTAATATTCGAAAAGCATAACACTCTATATTAAATGGGAACTTAAAAATAAATGCAACTAGGAGAGCTTATCATGATGTTGTATAGGACCATGAAACTCATCGATCCCTAGCTGTTCAAAAAGTTAGGGATAATAAAAATGAATTATTCAAGTAATGACATCAGTATACAACAAATAGAAGAAGCTAAACTCAGACCTAAGGGAGCGGAACATAATGGATCGACTTGAAATATTATATCCTCTAAATATATATTCTGGCACTAACGTCTCGCTACATAATGTCAAAGCTCTGAAACTTACATTTCGAAGTAAGCTAACCCAACAATCCACCAAGGCAAGAAAAAAGAACAATGAGCGGTTTGTTCCGAGACTAAAAAAACGGTTATGGTAATTAAGTTTTACATAAAACAATGTCTATTTGTTCAACAAAAAAAAAACTTATTTACAAAAATAGTAAATAGTAAATTTGAAATTCACATGTTCCATAATATAAGATTACTTATATTTATAAACTCAAAATTGATATAAGTTCATACAAACTTAGAATCTGAATACCAAGCCGGATCAACATTGAGTGTAGAAGATGTCATCATAGTGTTACTGATTTAAAGTCTCATATATACCTTGAAAGAAATTGTAGGGGAAAGAGAGAGAAGAAAGATAGACAAAAAGAAAATTCAATTCATTTCATGCCCATCTCATACTAATCTCTGCCTTATATATGGTCTTACTAATATATGTATTTAATCTCGTACTACTATTTAATCATGGCCATCTATTTTTCTACTAATTATTTAAAACTAAATTCACCAAAGCTCTCCGCTAACGACATGAGATAGTGGTACGTAACAATACTCCGCCCTTCAAAAACCACCTAGTCCTCAAGGTGGAAGACTGAGATTAAAGTGTTATAGACTCCTGGCTAGTTGTTTCTGGACCAAAACTTGACATCCCAACATCAAATAAATTAAATTTTGAATCATTGACAATTGCATGTAGCTCCTCCACAATCATGGAATGGAATTGACGACGGAATGGAATGAACTAAACACTCCTTAAAGAATAACTATTTCGTCCTTAATTCCGCTTCATTCTCACCAATCAAACACAGCATTAATTCGTGGTTTGACTAGTAAGCCATAGTTTATGTATGTCAATATACTTGGACCTTGTATTCTCATACCTATTTATAATAATTATTAGTTCGTGGGTGGTTTTATTTTTGTTTGAACGCTAAAAGTATTCTCAGCCCAACTTATGCGCCAATTGAGACTAAATCACTTCCTGAATGATCTTAAGGGTGCACCCCCCACATTGGTCTTGTAGGCCAACAATCTCACCAGGGCGATGTGGGAGGTGCGCATTTAAGATTCCCTGAGGAGGGATTTATTCTAAGTTGATCTGTAAGTTAGCCCGAGAATACCATTATCGTTCAAACCATAAAAATAAATAAATATCCTCGGTCTTATTGTGTACCGTTTTGAAACCAATTAGGAGAAATTTTCATCTTTAATCATGATTATTTTTTCTTAATTATGGGCTGATGATTACTGACTATTAACCAAATCTATAGTATGTACTAAATCAATAGACACTAACATATTTAGCCCGCCACGTGTCAAACTCTCACAACAACAGTTTTCCTCCTAAATTAGTTACTCTACCACATGTCAAAGTCTGACTTATTACAATTTCCCTCTTAAATTACTCTACCACATGCAAAATTACTCTTGGGCTTTTGAATTTTTTGATGGATAATTTTTCATTCATATTTAGTTAAAAATCTAATAGTATCCCATAATTACAGCAAAATTACTCTTGGGTTTTTGAATATTTTAATGGATAATTTTCCATTTCCATTCATATTTAGTTAAAAAAATTAATAGTATCCCATAATTACAGCAAAATTACACTTGCGCTTTTGAAATTTTTGATGGATAATTTTCCATTTCCATTCATATTTAGTTAAAAATCTAATAGTATCCCATAATTATAGCAAAATTACTCTTGGGCTTTTGAATTTTTTGATGGATAATTTTCCATTTCCACTTTTGCACAAGAAAATCTAAAAGCATCCCGTAATTACAGCAAAATTACTCTTGAGCTTTTTGAATTATTTGATGTATAATTTTCCATTTCCATTCTCACGCACAAAAATCTAATATTATCCCATAATTACAGCAAAAATGCTTTTGAATTTTTTGATGGATAATTGATTGATTTAATTGCCATAATCACATGTTTTATTCTCGCTATAAATAGAAACTAACTCTTTCATTTCAAGTCACACCACAAGCAATTCTCTCCTTATAATTTTCTGCTACAGTGTAATATTATTCTTTTTCTATTCTTGTATTTCTTTTGCTAATACAATCAGTTTCTTTACTTAGCTTTAGTTCATGCCCGTAAAATCCTCATCCCATAAATTTTACTTAATGTTTTTTTCATTTGATTATTTAGATGGCAAATAGATACAATTTCGTAAATGACATTAGTCCTATCAAGGAAACGTGGAAGATTAAGTTCAGAATTACTAGGCTATGGGATATACCTAGTTTTAACAAAACTGGTTATGTAAACATCATCAAAATGGTGTTGTTGGATGAGAAGGTAAATACATATATTTTTACATAGATGCATATATATTAATAAATGATATGAAACGTGATAGGATGTTAGAATTCAAGCAAGTATCAAAATGGCACTGATAAATAAATTTCAATCACTGTTGAAGGAACAAAAAGTTTTTATGATTACCAATTTTGTTGTGGGTCAGAACGGTAGTTCCTTCAAAGCTACCAAACATCCGTTCAAGATTAATTTCCTATATTCCACCTCACTGAGAGAGTTGGACAAGGCTTCCATTCATGCATATGGATTTAATGTTGATGATTCCTATTTAGTTGGTATGTTATGATAGAATTTGCTCTCCATATGTTGTGATAAAAATCTTTTTTATTAAATTTTGTACTGGATTTTGTTAGATGTTATTGGACAACTTACTACTATTGGAAATGTAGAACTCAACACAAACAATGGTAGACAAAGTAGGAGAGTTAATGTTAAATTAACTGATAACAGGTGAATCTTAAACCTTCATAAAACTTCATTTTTTTTATAGCTATGTTTGCTAATTAAAGCTTAAATGATTTTAATGTTGTTTTCTTTGAATCAGTAAAAATGTCTGGAGCTGCACCATGTGGGATGAGTTTATAGACAAAATATCCTCATTTACTAAAATAGAAAGTCAAAGTTCCATTATCATCGTTCTCCAATTTGCAAAGATTAAGTTCTGGAAAGGTATTTCCTATATTTTCAACTTTTCATATTGATTTTTTTTTCATTCATTCATTCAAATGTATAATCTAATTTATTGTTTCAGCATCATTAATTTGAATTTTTAATTAAATGATATTAAATCTGTAACTATACAACATCTAAATGTATCATTAATTTGTATTTTTATATATATGATATCGAATATGTAACTGTACAACCTATAAATTTGAATCTAAGTTCAACAACATTGTCAAACTCAATGTTCTCTTCGAGACTTATGATAAATGCAAATATCTCTGAAGTTGTTGATTTCAAGAATAGGTATAGTATATAATTCTATTGGAAATTCTCTTAATATTGGAAATTGAAAGAATAATATATACGAACAATTGTGTTAGTCTTTTATTCTAAATAACATGCTTTGTGTTCAACAAGATAATTCAATGCACCAAGTCATTTGTTTTGCCAGAGCACATATTCTATTACAAATGAATCCCTGCAAGTCAGTGATAAGAAAACTCTTGATGAGATACGAGAGGCCAAAGAGGTAAAAACATATGTGACAAACATTGTACTTTTCTACATACATGAAATACCTTCCAATTTCAATGTCTTATTATCTTTTTTTTTAATTTTTGATAAATTAGTGTCTTGTTTTTCTATGCAAAATCCAAGAGTCAACATGTGTGGTATTGGCTATTATTCTATGTATACAAACTGAGTACAATTGGTGCTACAATTCCTACAAAAAGTGTAGGAAAAAAATGAAATCTGACAGTGAAAAATATTTGTGTGATAAATGTTGTGAGTATGTCAAGTTTGTTGTGCCAAGGTATTGTAATAATTTTGCTACTGTGTATATTATAGGAAAAAAAAATGATACTATAACCAATTATCTAACTTGGTGGAGCTAACTTTTTAAACAGATTTAAAGTTCAAGTTAAGAGTAATGGATGATACGTCAAGTGCATCTTTTGTTCTCTTTAACCGTGAAGCCCAATAATTAATAGAGAAATCAGCAAAGGAATTAAGGGATCAATTAGTGAAGGTAATATTAAAATTTGTATATTATTATATAGTTTCTATATACAGCCTTTAACTTATGTCCACAACTGTTTTTACTTATTATTTTTTTCTATGTTTAAGGATGTAGACTCTGATTGTTTTTCGGATGAACTCAATACATTGTTGAATAGGAGGTTTCTTTTCAAAATACATATATCATCTTAAAATTTGAAGGAAAATTATGCAACCTTCGTAGTGGCTTGAATGAGCGATGATGAAAAATTAATTGAATCTCACACAAGCTTTTGTGATAGAGCTTGGGTCTTATTATCACATATTTTTTATTTACTTAGAATTATGTGTATGTATATATATAATATGTCAAAATTTGCAACAAAAAATCTTCAATACATTACTTATATGTCTGTTTTTTCCTGTTTCTAAAGTCTAATGGGAGTCATTATCTGATATATGTGAGGTAATTGACAGCATAAACCATCTATTTGCGAGGATGATGTACAAGGATCTCAGTTAAGGAATGTTGAAATGTCAACCAACAAGTTTTATAAGAAGATCAAAGTCGAGAAGGATAACAACTTGAATGGTTCAAAAGAATTTGATAGCATCAATCATTCTGCATAAATATGGTTTTAATTATTAGCAATTGATGGTGAATTTTAGCATGAACAACTCTTCGTAGAAAAACAATTTGCATGAGGTCTTATCAAGTAAATAGATGAAACTTTTTGGTTTTAATGTTGATTATGGGATATTATATAATCTGTTTATTGGATGAAGAGGGGTATTATTTTGTTCTTGATTTGCAAATTCCTACTCTTTATGTTTATGAGAAAATAATGGACCTAATTTGAATCAGGTAGCCTATATTTTCTACACAAAGGACTAAAACCTTCACGATTGTCGTTTAAAAAATGAAATACTCTCTTAGTCTTGCAAAGAATCATTTAGTTTGACTTTTTAAACTAAATTATTTAATTTTAAAATTAAAATAATACTATTTTTATAAATAATATTCAGTTTTGAAAAGTTTAAAAACATTCTCCCTCTTAAATTAATTACTATATATATATATATATATATATATATATATATATCCTATCACAAACCAAAACAATCAGAATCATTAATCTCTTTCAAGGAGTTGTGGACACATTATCTTTCTTACACCGGTGCTACGAAAGCTACGCGCTATCAAACTAATTAAAAAAACATCTAAAACAAAAATACAGATAATTTAGGAAAAAAGAAAATAGTCTCTTTGTCTCGCAAAATATCATTTGGTTTGAATTTTAAAACTAAATTATTTAATTTTAAAATTAAAATATATCTATTTTTAAAATATAGATAAATTAATTATAATCATAAAAAACTATAATTAATTTACAATAATATTCAAATTTTAAAAGTTTAAAAATATAAATAAATTTACGTAATTATCAATTTTAAAATTAGTTAATTTCACCAAAAAATCAAACTAAATCAATCTTTGCACGGCAGAATGAGGTATTTGTCGTTTTCCCCCTCCCATTATTTAGTAGATTCCAACTTTATTTTATTAGGAGTAATCACACCAAAAAATTCCAATTTTCCAACTTCTTTACTTGGCGTATTCGTAGAAGCAAGCTTTGTGGTGTAGAAATGGCTGCCACTACAATCACCTGTGCAACTCAATAAAATAATCAAATTACAAGGAATACTTTCTAATTGGATATATGATTTTGCTTGTGTATAAAGTATTTTTCTGCTATCAAATTATCCTATGCATATTGATTGTACTTTTGATTTTATGTTGGAATCTACCAACAAAGTGAGAAATCTAATAGAGCAAAAACGAAATCAAGAATGCATCTGAGTGACATTTCAAATGGTAATTTATTTCATTATCTCATTTTATGTAGTTTGTTTAAATCTCAATTTAGCTTTCAATGAAGTCCTCTTTTGACGGCTAGAATTAATGAATATTATACAATATTGAAAACTTATATCATCTCACAAAACAAAGAACTTGGTTTTGCAAAATCTTACAAAACATGGGCAACCTATAAATCAGCAGAGTGGTGTTCATCCAAGAGATAATGATGGTATTTCTATATACATTTTCTTTATATATGAACTTCAAAATTCAATTTTATTTCATGTAATCACACCCTTTTTTTAATTATGTTGTAGGGAACTTTGTTTTTCCAAGTTATCCGATTAATGTATCTTCCATTTTTTATTTCATATTACAATCGTCAAGTAATGCGATGACAAGTGACATGATTCATACATCAAAGAACAATTCAATAATGCCATTGACTAACATTTAAAGGGGTAATCATAGGGCCTTTATTCTGTTTTTCACTTTTGCTGAATTCCAATTTTTTATGTTAACGTAGAATTTATAAATATATATATATATATATATATATATATATATATATATATATATATATATATATATATATATATATATATACTTCGTTGTTTTTTATTCTATGCTACAGAAATTAGTCAAGGAAAAGACAGCACTCTAGGTTGAATAGAAAACTATGTTGATCTTGCTGCTAATGGTATTGTCTTATTCAATTCAAATTTTCTTTGCGATATTGACATGAAAAAGTAATAATAATATATGGTTATGTGTTTGTTATTGTATTGTACGTAGTTATCCAATGAATCTTTCTACTATTTTCAATTTTATGTTCAAATCATCCAATATTGCCACTGGAAGAGATATAATGAGTAGAACACATAAGAAGTCAAGAATGCCAATGTCCGACATTTCAATAGATAATCAATGTTTATTATTTGCTTACAAGGTGTGGTAAACTATGATTATTTATGCTAACTATAAATTTAGTTATTTTATGCAGTTTGTTCATATCTCAGTTGAACTTTTAATGAAGTTGATGTTAATAATCCTGAATCATGTGCTAATAAGTTTATGGGAACAACAATATTTAATGATCAAAATACATTCATATTTATTAATACAAAATAGTGTTTCATGTGGATAATGATTTACAAGATACGAACAACAATATATCTGAACAAGGTATGAAGCATTAGTAGGTGGAAGTAGTATTTACAATTTATGTATAAAGTTTAAAATAAGATCAATTTTATTGTCCAAATAGTTTCTTATACGAGAATTGTGTATAATTACAACTTATTGCAAATAGATTTGTCCTGATAATACTTTTCTTAACTTTTTATTTAGGTGAAATGGATGTTGATGTTCATTGTACTTATGATGGCAAATTCTTAATTTTGCTTACCATTTGGCATGCGAATTTTTTTAATAACTTTTCTTTTTTATTGTATTTTATATATGATATCAATTTAAATGTATTAAAATCAGATTACTGGGACATCGGTGTCCCAAACTGGGAATGTTCATCTTTTAATGCGTTGATGTGTTTTCATGAAAAAATAAACAAGAACCGAAATAGCAAAAAACCATAATTCTCAATGTATTGTTGTTGGAGGAAAAGTGCAACTACCTTTGTTGAAAGAACCACCCCATATTATAAAAGATCTTCTTAATGGTTCTGATCATAGAAGCAGGCGTTTCATTGACAACATTCGTGCTTACAATATGATGTTTTCTTTCACATCAATGGGTGGGAAGATCAATTCATCACTTAACAATGGAAATGGTCCTTGCGTGTTTAGATAACATGGCCAAAATTGTCACAGAATTGAAAGTATGCTACCAAGTTTAGGATCCACTCCAAAGTTTGCCCAACTTTACATATATGATACTAAAAATGAAATTGCAAATAGAATGAGTGCCCTCAGGTTTGTATTAATTGTTTTCTTTATTATCTTCTGAATTTAATGATTCTTTTAGAGTATTAACTCACTTGTTTTTTTTTTGTTAATTTGCATAATAGCTCAGGTAATATTTCAGCCACATTTGATGCATCGATTATAAAAGATCTAAAAAATATGCTTTATGAAAATAATGTTGTGGCTCAATCATTCAAGATGGCTAGGGATAGATTTAATTTAAGTGAATTCAGAGACGACAAATTGAGGCTTATTGGAAGAAGGGGCTCGGATGGACGAAGGTATAATCTCCCTACTGCACCTGAAGTTGCTGGTTTAATTGTTGGTGACATTAGAAGCTCAACTAATGATAGGGATATCATAGTAAAGACTCGGAATGGTTTTATTAAAACGAATAAGTGAGTTGCATCCATCTTACCTTGCAATGCAGTACTCATTGTTTTTCCCATATAGTGAAGACGGATTTAGACATGATATTCTTCTTATGGAAAATTCATAAAGAAAAAAGGGAAGAGTAATTATGAGACAATTTTTTTTCTTTAGGATACATGAAAGGAAAAATGAATCAACAACAATTTTACATTTAAGAAAATTGTTTCAACAATTTTTGGTCGATTCTTACACTACGATTAAGGCGGATAGGTTGTCTTTTATTCGTAATAATCAAAAGAATCTAAGAACATATATGTACAAAGGTTTATCTGAAGCAATGTCAAAAGGAGAAACTGATCCATCATCTCGAGGGAAGCAAATTATATTACCTTCATCATATGTTGGTGGTGCAAAATACATAATCCAAAATTATCAAGATGCTATGGCGATTTGTAGGTGGGCTAGATACCCTGACCTTTTTATTACATTCACATGCAATTCGAAGTGGCTAGAGATACAGAGATTTGTTAATCAAATAGGAGTTAGACCCAAAGATAGAGCTAATATAATTTGTAGAGTGTTCAAAATAAAACTAGAAAAGTTAGTTAGAGATTTGAAACATAATAAAAATTTTGGAAGGGTTAAAGCAAGTGTGCTTAATTTGATTAAATTTTTAGTAATAGTATTTCATCGTATTATAGCCTTGATTGTTTTTAACTTTTGTAGTTATGTATATGGTAGAATTCCAAAAACGTGGCTTGCCTCGCGTCATATTCTGTTGTTCTTGCATCCAGAAGACAAGTATCCTACTGGTGATGATATCAACAAAATAACTTTAGCGAAGATACAGGATCAATAAAAAAATCCAAAGTTATATGAAGTTGTGAAAAACTTCATGATACATGGGCCTTGCGATGTTTCTAACAATAATTCGTCATGTATAAAAGATGGCAAGTGTTCAAAACACTTTCCTAGAAGGTTCAATGATCAAACCACTGTAGATGGTGAGGGTTATCCCCTATACAAATGGAGAGATGCTGGTAGAACTGTCGAAAAGAATGGAGTTGTACTTGGCAATAGGTTTGTTGTTCCTTATAATCCATAACTATTGCTGAAGTGTCAAGCTCATATTCATCTTGAGTAGTGCAATTAGTCATGGTCAATAAAGTATTTGTTTAAATATATAAACAAAGGTCATGATCGGATCACTACTGCTTTTTATCAAAAGAATGACAATGCAAAAGCACAAGAAGGCCTTAATGAAATCAAGATGTATTATGATTGTAGGTATATTTTTCCTTGTGAAGTAACTTGGAGAATTTTTTGTTTTCTAATTAACTAGAGGGATCCAAGTGTGGAGAGGTTAAGTTTCCATCTTCCATAAGAGCAGACAGTTGTATTTGACGAAAATGATCCAGTTTTGAAAAAGTGTACGAATAACCAATTGATGTTCTTAGAATGGATGCAAGCTAACAAGGAGTTCCCAGAGACTAGAGCACTTACCTATGCTCAGTTTTAATCAAAGTTTGTATGGAAGGAGCAATTTGAAAGTGACAGTGTTAAAAAGAAGAAGAAATGGTGTCCAAGAAAGCGACTTGTAAGCGTCGGTAGAATATTCTACGTTCCTCCGAGAGTGGAGAATTATATTACTTAAGGATTTTGCTAAGCACAGTCAAAGGTGCAACATGTTATGATGATATCAAGAGTGTGAACGGGATTTTATATCCATCATGCAAAGAGGCATGCTATGCATTAGGTTTATTGGATGATGACAAGGAATATATAGAGGGCATAACACAAGCATCATTTTGGAGTTCAACTCATTATTTACGAAGTCTTTTTGTGACTTTACTATTTTCAAATTGTCTTTCAAGGCCTGAAGTAGTTTGGGAGAAGACATGGAATCTTCTTGTCGAATATATTCTTCATAAACAAAGAAGTATTATTCAATATAAAGGCATGTTTACCAATGCTATTTATAAATTCTTCTTACATTTTTTTTGGGCAGCCGTTCACTAAACAAAAAAGAAAACTAAATCTTCTTCCTTTCTTTAGATTTATTTTGTATTTCAAAAATCATTTAATTTTGAATAAGTGTACGAATAACCAATCAATGTTCTTACAATGGATGCAAGCTAACAAGGAGTTCCTAGAGACTAGACCACTTACCTATGCTCAGTTTCCATCAAAGTTTGTATGGAAGGAGAAATTTGAAAGTGAAGGTGCTAAAAAGAAGAAAAAATGGTGTCAAAGAAAGCAACGAATATGTGTCGATAGAATATTCTACATTCCTCCGGGAGTCGAGAATTATATTACTTAAGGATTTTGCTAAACAGAGTCAAAGTTTTCCTAACTATACATATATGATACTGAAAATGTAATTGCAAATAGAATGAGTGCCCTCAGGTTTGTATTAATTGTTTACTTTATTGTCTTTTGAATTTAATGATTCTTTTATAGTATTAACTCACTTTTTGTTTTGTTAATTTGCTTAATAGTTCAGGTAATATTTCAGCTACATTTGATGCATCGATTATAAAAGATCTAAAAAATATGCTTCATGAAAATAATGTTGTGCCTCAATCACTCAGGATAGCTAAGGATAGCTTTAATTCAAGTGAATTCAGAGATGTCAAATTGAGGCTTATTGGAAGAAGGAACTCTGATGGACTAAGGTATAATCTCCTTAATGCTCCTGAAGTTGCCGGTTATTATTATTGGTGACATTAGAAGCTCAACTAATGATAGGGAAATCATAATAGAGACTCAGAATGGTTTATTAAAACGAATAAGTGAGTTGCATCCATCTTACCTTACAATGCAATACTCATTGCTTTTCCTATACAGTAAAGATGGATTTAGACATGATGTTCTTCTTATGGAAAATTCAGAAGGAAAAAAGGGAAGAGTAAGTATGAGATAATTTTTTTTCTTTAGGATATATGAAAGGAAAAATGAATTAAGAGCAATTTTACATTCAAGAAAATTGTTTCAACAATTTTTGGTCTATTCTTACACTATGATTGAGGTGGATATGTTGTCTTTTATTCGTAATAATCAAAAGAATCTAAGAACATATATGTACAAAGGTTTATCTGAAGCAGTGCTGAAAGGAGAAACTGATCCATCATCTCGAGGGAAGCAAATTATATTACCTTCATCATATGTTGGTGGTGCAACATAATCCAAAATTATCAAGATGTTATGGCGATTTGTAGGTCGGCTAGATACCTTGACCTTTTTATTACATTCACATGCAATTCGAAGTGCCTAGAGATACAGAGGTTTGTTAATCAAAGAGGAGTTACACCTGAAGATAGGGCTGATATAATTTGTAGAGTGTTCAAAATAAAACTAGAAAAGTTATTTAGAGATTTGCAACAGAATAAAATTTTTGGACGGGTTAAAGCAGGTATGCTTAATTTGATTAAATTTTTAGTAACAATATTTTATCGTATTATAGCCTTAATGGTTTTTAACTTTTGTAGTTATGTATATGGTAAAATTCCAAAAACGTGGCTTGCCTAACGCTCATATTATATTTTTCTTGGATCCAAAAGACAAGTATCCTACTAGTGATGATAGTGACAAAATAATTTCAGCGGATATACAGGGTCAATAAAAAAATCCAAAGTTATATGAAGTTGTGAAAATTTTCATGATACATGGGCTTTGCAGTGTTTCTAACAATAATTCGTCATGTATAAAAGATGGCAAGTGTTCAAAACACTTTCCTAAAAGGTTTAATGATTAAACCACTATAGATGGCAAGGGTTATCCCCTATACAAATGAAAAGATGCTAGTAGAACTGTGGAAAAATGGTGTTGCACTTGACAATAGATTTGTTGTTCCTTATAATCCACAACTATTGCTGAAGTATCAAGCTCATATTAATCTTAAGTAGTGCAATCAGTCTAGGTCAATAAAGTATTTGTTTAAATATATAAACAAAGATCATGATCGGATCACTACTGCTTTTTATCAAAAGAATGACAATAAAGAATCACAACAAGGCCTTAATGAAATCAAGATGTATTATGATTGTAGGTATATTTTTCCTTGTGAAGCAGCTTGGAGAATTTTTTGTTTTTCTAATTAACTAGAGGGATCCAAGTGTGGAGAGGTTAAGTTTCCATCTTCCATAAGAGCAGACAGTTGTATTTGACAACAATGATCTAGTTGATTAAGTTTTGAAAAAGTGTACGAATAACCAATCAATGTTCTTACAATGGATGCAAGCTAACAAGGAGTTCCTAGAGACTAGAGCACTTACCTATGCTCAGTTTTAATCAAAGTTTGTATGGAAGGAGCAATTTGAAAGTGACGGTGTTAAAAAGAAGAAGAGATGGTGTCCAAGAAAGCAACTTAATTGTAAGCGTCGGTCTACGTTCCTCCGAGAGTGGAGAATTATATTACTTAAGGATTTTGCTAAGCACAGTCAAATGTGCAACACGTTATGATGATATCAAGTGTGTGAATGGGATTTTATATCCATCATTCAAAGAGGCATGTTATGCATTAGGTTTATTGGATGATGACAAGGAATATACAGAGGGCATAACACAAGCATCATTTTGGAGTTCAACTCATTATTTACGAAGTATTTTTGTGACTTTACTATTTTCAAATTGTCTTTCAAGGCCTGAAGTAGTTTGGGAGAAGACATGGAATCTTCTTGTCGAATATATTTTTCATAAACAAAGAAGTATTATTCAATATAAAGGTATGTTTACCAATGCTATTTATAAATTCTTCTTACATTTTTTTTGGGCAGCCGTTCACTAAACAAAAAAGAAAACTAAATCTTCTTCCTTTCTTTAGATTTATTTTGTATTTCAAAAATCATTTACATACCAAATGCGTATATTTTTTTTATTTGAAAATTTTGTTAGCAGGTTGTGTTTGATATTTGAAATATTGACTATTAATTTTTTCTTTCTTTATGATCAGATTTGTCAATGAGTGATGACCAATTGAAGAGTTAAACTCTTGCTGAAATTGAAAAGCTATTGCAAAGCAATGGGAAAAGTTGGCTTTTAGCCCCTACAGTTCCAGTTAAATAATTACTTAGCATTCCCTTAATAAGTATATTTGCAGGACCATTCCCTTAGTTTGGTTTTGTACCCTACAACTCCAGTTAAATATTAAATAATTGCCATTCCAGTTGAAGGCTTTTGACAGGAATTACAAGATAATTCAACTTAATTCTTATATGACAAATGGAAACAGGTAACACAATTTCTTTGCACCATTTCTTAATTTTTGTGTCATCCTTGAATCTGCGGCAATGCTAATCTTCTCTTACCTGATGATGTAATGTGGGGGGATGGGTTCGAAAGTGTCAAGTAACCATATTTTATGGATTTATTGATAAAATATAAATAAAAGAAAAAAGAAACAAAAGAACAAAAAAAAACGAACATGTTTACCACGGCCTTGGCTATCTTTCATCATGGATGGGAGGTCTTTAAGTTGGAGTCCGTATCTAATCCGTGTTTGTTTGGAGTAGCTTTACATGAGTGATGACTTTCAAAATTTCATTGACTCACTTGACCGTAATCCCTTTTTGTATTTATATTTGTGCATTTCTGATGTCAGATTTTGGTTTTACATATATATATATATATATATATATAGGATGTGTAAATTTTAAATTAATTTTAATATATTTCATAGGTTTTTGTATATCCCCTAATATTAAAGTTTACACAAGCGAAAAAATGGGATACCCTAATGGTTATATAACTTCTTCATTTTTTTTGGGATTTTATACTATTACAATTCAATTATGAGCATACATTTCAAATATCTAGAGTCTAGGGGGAGGTTCGGGGAAAGGGTCAGGAGGAAAATTAAGAACTTATGAAAGACTTATTTATGAAAGACCTTTTGAAACGCCGTCTGTTGAATTCTGACTTCTTGCTAAAAGGTAAACTCGGATATATATATACTTCATAGAATATTTAAATTTGTAATTGTGTAACTGTTCTAATTGTACTAGGTGTTAGATGTTTCAACACAATTGCTAAGTTCTTAATAAATAATTTTTATTACTGATTTTTTTTTTATCTAAAATAAATTTTCAACATTAACATTAAACTAATATTTGATTTTATCTCCGCAAAAAGACCTCAGTACGAGAGCAATAGAATGCCACTTACCGGACTTAACCCAAAACAGCCATCTCCACGAAAACCAAGGGATAGTTTACTGGACTTAACCCAAAACAGCCATCTCCACGAAAACCAAGGGATAGTAACAAAATCAGGATTCGTGTGTCGGTCTTTCAATCCAATGAGATTTTGCATACACTAGATGCAGCCTCCACACAATAAGGATGACACCATTTTTAAGCAACTCAACAACTGTAGCGAGATGGCAAGCCGCAAAACACTGAAAAAAATGAAGAACTACAGAATTCTTTTGATTTGCTACAAATTCAGACAAAACTCGACGTAAAAATTGTAGACCTTAGGCAAGCACCCCTCCAGAGTGCAATGGAGGTCACTAACCTAGACCATGAGCCTTCTTGATCACCCATCGACCCCATCCAGGTAAGTAAGTCGCAATGTTGGATGTACCTTCATATTTATACACTTGTCAGGAAGCCTCTGTTTGCGTGCCGCCGATTTGGGGCTTGAATTACTCACAACTTAGACCTTCATCATATTTTTGTTGCAAAATAAATGTCGAAAAATCCAACACAATTACAAGATTACAACACAATTATGTTAAATATTAAATAATTACCATCTGAAATAGTAACTATTCCCTTATTTGTCTACCATTCCAGTTGAAGGCTTTTGACAGGAATTACAAGATAATTAAACTTAATTCTTATACAAGATAACACAATTGACAAAGGGATTTTTTTTTTTTTGACCATTTCTTAATAATAATAACAATAATAATAATAATAATAATAATAATAATAATAATAATAATAATAGTAATAGTAATAGTAATAGTAACAATAATAATGATAATGATAATTACTATTATTATTATTATTATACAAATAATAATAATAATAATAATAATAATAATAATAAAACTAATAATAATAATAATAATTATAACTATAATAATAATAATTATGTTAATAATAATAATAATAATAATAATAATAATAATTATAATAATAATAATAATAAAAATAACAACAACAACAAAAACAATAATAAAAATAATAATTATGACAATAATATTAATAACAATAATAATAACTATTTCAGTTCAGTTCAGAATCCTTTTACCCAATCTAGTCTCCTGAACTGCTAATTTTGTTACCAGTTGGACTCTAAATACGACTACAGAAAGTCGAGACAATTATTTTGTGAGCGGACTGTAATTTGGGATAAAAACTGGACAAATAGAAGAATTGCATGGTCAAAACAAACTACTTATTAGACAATGGATCATGCTTTGTATTGCAAATATCAAAAAAAAAAAACCCTGTGAAAATATCACTTCCCAATAATAATAGCAACAAAGTCCATATATTCATTTCCCTTATAATGACGCACCTCTGGTGTACCAGTTATTATTGTGTACGACGCTGGATAATATAGCTTTTTACAATCTACTTTCATGATCTCATTGATAAGACAACTTTTATTTGATTTAACTACATTGCAACCATTTTATGATTAAAAAAAAGAGAATTAACAATAAGGCCTAAATAAATTTTGTAAGATAATTTGAAGGGGGCTGCGCGGACGCAAGCCCCCACTATCACAAATTATGATGTAGGCTCCACCACTTGGGTAGACCTTAGACAAGCACCCCTCCAAAGTGCAATGGAGGTCACAAGCCTAGGCCATGGACCTTCTTGATCATCCATTGACCCCATCCAGGTAAGTATGTCACAATGGTCGATCTACATTCATATTTATACACCTGTCAGGGAACGCCTATTTTACGTGCTGTCGATGTGGGTATAATTGCATTAAGGGCAAATTGAATACAACGCAGTTTTTAAGAAACTTGCCAGCTTGAATACAACGAGAAAAGCATAGATTGTGCTGCTGATGATAGAATTGCATCAAGGGCAAATTGGATATATTATGTTTTAAAATAAAAAATATATTTCTAATTTTGGAATAAATAAAAAACGTATTTTTAATTTTGGAACTGAGGGAGTATTTAACTTTTTATAAAATTATCTTATGTTTTGAGCAGGGGAGAATAATAAAAATATTTAAAGTTTATAAATTTTA
The DNA here is from genome assembly GCA_947179155.2 of Hedera helix. Taxonomy (NCBI): domain Eukaryota; kingdom Viridiplantae; phylum Streptophyta; class Magnoliopsida; order Apiales; family Araliaceae; genus Hedera; species Hedera helix. The sequence goes on from OX359284.1 coordinate 26,608,161, forward strand.
AACATATTAATAATTATTTAAAGTACATTTTCCATAAAATATAACGATTCAAACACACAATTGATATTATTCATCGGTTTCGTATAAAGAGTTTCATTTGTTTTTTTGGTTCTACAAAAAGAGCAGTATAAAATAACACAATATTTTTAAATTTGTCATCATAATTTTATTACCATTTCATCATTACTAAATTAACAACTTATTAAATATCGAATAAACTTATTGTTTTTATGAATATTAAATAATGATTGGAAATAATTAATTTTTAATAATGATTTTATTCTTTAAATTCAATACTTAACAAATTATGTTTGGATGCCTTTTTTTCAAACATCGATATTCATTCATAAAAACAAAAACAAAAGAGTGCTCACCGGGAGCAGGGGAGGGGAGGGGAGGGGAGTATTCCTTTTTCAATTAGTAAGCTTTAATTAAAAAATATTTAATAATCAACAAAATCATAAAATTAATATGTCCTACTTTTTTGGAAAACGGTACAACAACGGTGGTACTACCGATCTATCTATCTGTCTATCTACATAATTGTTATTTTTAATGTATCTTTTATGATTATTTAATTAAATAAAGTAATTAATTTTATTTTAAAACTTAACTATTGAATCATATAGTTGATCGTTGATGTATTATCTTTATATTTATTTTTCAATAATAGTAATTTTAAAAAATATATTAATTTTTCTTAAGATTATATTATTTGACTAATGATAAATTAATGCAAATCTTTTTGGTGGCGATGTCATATGTTCAAATATACCCGTTAGCAAAAATTAAAATTCAACAAACGCTACAAAATATTGGAAGTAAATTTTGTATCCTAAGTTTTGCTCTAGCTTCATTCCCCGAGTTACTCTAGACTCTTAAAATAAAATGTGACCCTAAATTTTAATTGTAATTGTAACACCCCTGCCCAAAAAAGGAAGAGAGGTCACACAAAAAGCACAATAAATCTCAAAATAAGTTAGGAAAACACTTGTAACTTTAAATATTTTTAATAATCTAAAATTCATAAATTTTGAATTAAATAATTCTCCAAAAAATTACAACATAGTCTCCGTGCACAAAATTTAAAGTCAAATCAGCCTAAATGTTCAAAGGTAGGGGTGAGCATAACAAGTATCTGAAATTAGTACTAACCGAATTATATTATTCGGTATATAACTGAAATATGAATTTATTTTTACTAAACAAAAAAAGTCATTTTAAATTTCATACTAGAGTTTTCAAACAATATTTAAGCACAATCCACAACCATAATAATTCATAAACTAGTTTAATAATTTCAAATTTGTTATACATAAGTACATAAGTATAGGACAAAGTTATAAAAAAAAATCTAGTTTGGTTATTCGGATATTTGAATAATATAATTTTAAAAGCTAACGGTTATAATTTTAAATATCTAGTTTGGTTAGAATCCACTTAGCTAATTGTGCAACTTTTGTAAGTTAATTTGAAAGGGGCTGCGCCGACGTAGGCTCCACCACTTGGGTAGATCTTAGACAAGCACCCCTTCAAAGTGCAATGGAGGTCACAAGCCTAGGCCTAGGCTTGGTTGGAGGTAAGTATGTTAGAATGGTCGATCTACATTCATATTTACATAACCCAAAACAGCCATCTCCACGAAAACCAAGGGATAGTTTACTGGACTTAACCCAAAACATCCATCTCCACGAAAACCAAGGGATAGTAACAAAATCAGGATACGTGTGTCGGTCTTTCAATCCAATGAGATTTTGCATACACTAGATGCAACCCTCCACACAATAAGGATGACACCATTTTTAAGTAATGCAACTACTGTAGGGAGATGGCAAGCCGCAAAACCTTGAAAAAAATGCAGAACTACAGAATTCTTTTGATTTGCTACAAATTCAAACAACACTTGACGTAAAAATTGGTCGGGGGCTGCGCGAACGCAAGCCCCCACTGCCACAAATTATGATGTAGGCTCCACCACTTGGGTAGACCTTAGGCGAGCACCCCTCCAGAGTGCAATGGAGGTCACTAACCTAGGCCATGGGCCTTCTTGATCACCCATTGACCCCATCCAGGTAAGTAAGTTGCAATGACGGATGTAACTTCATATTTACACACTTGCCAGCAAACCTCTGTTTGCGTGTCGCCGATGTGGGGCGTGAGTTACTCACAATTTAGAACTTCATCATATTTTTGTTGAATCTTGCCAAGTTGCTCTTTAAATCTTCTTGTGGAGTTTTGTAAAACTCAACTGATGCATATACTATCAAATCAAACTTGAGCAATGAGATTAATTTTTTAGTATTTTTGGTCATTTATTAGCTTAGTATACTTTCACATATATGATTAGACTAAGGTGTAGGGGTGTTCATCGGTTTTTAACCGAACCGGAACCGAAAAAACCGAACTGGTACCGAACCGAAAATACCGCTAAACCAAGAACCGATACCAGTACCGAATTATCGGTTCGGTACCGGTTCGGTACAAAATCGGTTCGGTTTTTTTGGTTCGGTTTTTCGGTAAAGCCGCATATATTATATATAATTAAAATTTATAAATAATAATTAAAAATTACCCATTTTTAAATAATACTTTATAAATAATAATAATAATTTATAAATAATAATTATTATTTAATTCATTTTTATAATAATTATTATTTATAAATAATAATAATTATTTATTTTGGTTTTTTCGGTATACCGAAATGTACCGAATTTACAAAAATCCAAAACCGTTATCAGTACCGATTATTACAAAAAAACCGAACCGAAAAAAACCGGTATCGCCGGTACCGGTTTAGACCGGTTCGATAAAAAACCCAAAAAAACCGATTCCGATGGACACCCCTACTAAGGTGATGTTCCTTCCTGCAGCCTATGTTTTAAGATGATTTAAAATTGTCTGGTAGGCCGACAATCTCACCAGGGCGATGTGAGGGTGTGCACTTAAGATCACCTGAGGAGGGATTTATTCTAAATTGACGTGTAAGTTAGTCTGAGAATACCCTTATCATTCAAACCATAAAAATAAATAAATATCCTCATCTTACTGTGTACCGTTTTGAAACCAATTTTGAGGAATTTTCATCTTTAATCATGATTATTATTTCTTAATTATGGGCTGATAGTTGAACTAACTAGTAACCAAATCTATAGTATATACTAAATCAACAGACACTAACATATTTAGTCTACCACGTGTCAAACTATCACAATAATAGTTTTCCTCCTAAATTAATTACTCTGCCACGTTTTAAAGTCTGACTTGTTACAATTTCCCTCTTAAATTACTCTGCCACATGCAAAATTACTCTTAGGCTTTTGAATTTTTTGATGGATAATTTTCCATTCATATTTAGTTTAGAATCTAATAGTATCCCATAATTATAGCATAATTTTTTTGATGGATAATTTTCCATTTCCATTCATATTTAATTAAAAATCTAATAGTATGCCATAATTATAGCAAAATTACTCTTGGGTTTTTGAATTTTTTGATGGATAATTTCCCATTTCCATTCATATTATTTAAAAATCTAATAGTATCCCATAATTACAGCAAAATTACTCTTGGTCTTTTGAATTTTCTGATGGATTATTTTCCATTTCCACTCTCACGCAATAAAATCTAATAGTATCCCATAATTACAACAAAATTACTCTTGAGGTTTTGAATTATTTGATGGATAATTTTTCATTTCCATTCTCAAGCACAAAAATCTAATATTATCCCATAATTACAGCAAAAATTGCTTTTGAATTTTTTGATGGATAATTGATTGATTTAATTGCCATAATCACATGTTTTATTCTCCCTATAAATAGAAATTAACTCTTTCATTTCAAGTCACCACAAGCAATTCTCTCCTTATAATTTTCTACTACAGTGTAATATTAATCTTCTTTTTCTATTCTTCTATTTCTTTTGCTAATACAATTAGTTTCTTTACTTAGCTTTAGTTCATGCCCTTAAAATTTTCACCCATAAATTTTACTTAATGTTTTTTTCATTTGATTATTCAAATGTCAAATAGATATGATTTCGTAAATGACATCAGTCTTGTCAAGGAAACGTGGAAGATTAAGGTCAGAATAACTAGGCTATGGGATATACCTAGTTTTAACAAAACTGGTTATGTAAACTATGTTAGTTCCCAGAGGCACACAAGTGATCTAGAAGGGGGGGGGGGGGGGGGGGGGTTGAATAGATCTCTTATAAACCTTTTAAGATTAAGTTCAAAGATTTATTACCAATTGATAAACTTAATTGAGATTTGTTTACACAGCGGAATATTAGTTTGAAAAACTCCCCTTAAAGATTTCTAAAGCAGCTTCATTTAGTTAAGACTATATTGAAGAAAATCACTTGTTAAGTAAACCAATTAACAGTCATATGTATATATATATAAGACAGAATGTAAATGACTGAAAGTAAATGACACCAGAGAGTTTAAAGTGGTTCGGAGACTGAATAACTCCTACTCCACTCTTCTACTACAACGAGTAGGAAATCCACTAAGGATGATTCATACAGAACCCTTCAAGCTCATTAGCCTGGAAACTCTTATTCACTAAGAACCCTTCAAACCCAGCAGGTTTGGCTAATTTAGTCACTTAGACAAGGACATTACTGCCCTCCTCAAGTCCAGCAGACTTGGCTCCTTTAGTCACTATGACAAGGATAGTACTGCCCTCTTCAAGTCCAACAGACTTGGCCCCCTGCTTGTTGATAGATAATGGAGTTGCTACTGAGTTTGTACTTTAAGTCCCATTGTCTCTAAACACTCAGTAGCATGGTGTGATCATTCCTGGAATAATATTGAGTTCGGCAATGATGCTTGACTTCTTTATATGATCAATATCTTCTTGTGATCACCCATTGTGCTGCTAGGCTTTTACACTTTAGTTCATGTGGTACTTGATAACTTGTTCGAGATAAACTCCTGAGATGACTGTAAAGCTTCTTCCTTTTGGTACTCAGTTGTTCCTTCTTATCATAGACAGTTTTAACGCTTATCGAGATGGGCTTCTGAGATGACTATGATGCTCCTTCCTTTTGGTACTCAGTTGCTACCATGTATGTATCAAGTTGGCGTTAAGCTTCTCTCTACCATGTACCTAGCAGCTCTGAACACTTTTCTTGTAATAGAGTCATTTATCTCTATATCTCTCTCAATTTAGTGTTAGTGTTCTTATGGATCGTAGAGTCCTTCAGCATATTCATTTTCTGTTTCACTCTACGATCAGTTGTTGTCTACCATCATCTCACTTGTATATAACAACTAACTTACATTCTGTGAGTTATTTTAGCCTTTATATCTCTGGGCATATTTTACCGTTGAAAGAAATCCCGTTGGTTTCTTTTGGCTTTGTGCAGATCTTTAATATATTCGATGTTGACTTTCTTGCCGCTTGTGTCAGTGTTTTTCCCTTTTCTGACATGTTCTGATATATTAACCTGTAGCTCAGCTTTCTCTGAATTTATAGCCGTTGCACTCCCAGAGTTGTTCAGTAAGGATTATTATTTCCTTTGTTAATTAATCTTCTGATTCATCAATAAATACCTTCCTTGACTTCTAGAACCAACTGTTCTGATGCATTCAGAGATGTCCCATTGGTTTGACTTTATTCACCATCTTCCTTAGCAGTGGGTCCTGACTTATAGTCGTTAAGGCACAAAGTCTTCTGTGACTCTGACATGCATCTTATTTCTAAAGAGCACTTACTCTTTCTTGAATCTGGGCGGGGAGTATTCTCTTTTCTCTCACACTATATTGCAGTTATGATTCTTTGCTGTTTATTGATATCGTAGAGTGATTGTCTGCTCATTTGCACTCTACGAATTCATCTCCACTCGTTATTTGAAGTATGTCGGGTAAATGGTGGAGATGGAGCGTACTTCTCTTTTACTCTGCGATTCTTGCTTTTGTGATCAGATCGTAGAGTTTGTCTGTAGTGCTTTGCTCTATGATTTCGTTCTACGATCTTGTCCTTTTGTTCAAATCGTAGAGTTTGTGAACTGCCGTGCTTCTTAGTGAAATCGTTGAGTTGTTGTCTTTGTTGGCACATTGTTTAATTCTACTCAACGATTGTTCCATGTGTGGAGCTCTTTTCTGTAATGTCTTGTCATCCTGTATTACTTCACGATTTCTATTATTTGCTCAAATCGTATAGATCTCGTATGCTTGCTCTTTACGTTTACTCTACGATCTTGCTAGAACGTGTATATCGTATAGTACATTTCTTCTCTGGTTCAGCGTTAACTGCAGGTTGGCTTAGCTGTCCGTTCAACGATCGTAGAGTTAAGCTCTACGATTTGTACTTGATCAGTTCTTTAACTTTGCTTATTAATTCAGTAGACCTCTTGCATATCTGACTCTCTTTGATGATCGTAGAGTTATCCTGGTAAGGAGTCGTAGAGTTCACTCTACGATCTATACAGAAACGTTGAGTCTTCTTTGTAAGGAATCGTAGTGTCCGTTCTACGATCGTATAGATTGATCAGATCAAACATAAGATCAACCTAACAGATTTGATCTTTTCTAACTAAGTCCTTTCTTACATTGTTACATCATTTATTGAAAGGACTTTACAGACTCTGACATACAAAAAATAAAGCAAAGATACATTCTTATGCTACTCTGCTTATTTCATACAACTTTTATGCAGAGTGACTCTTACAGAAAGATCAACCTAACATTTCTGATCTTTAAAATCTAAGTCCTTTGTACACAGATATCTTTTAAAAGGACTTTACAACATTTGAATCTCCAACCTTCATTTTCTTTTATGAGACAAGATAGTTTTCAGCAAAATCATATTTATGCTAAACAAGTATGTAGATTTACAGTATTTAGACATAGGTAACATATACCATACATACATGATCATGTAGACACATAATTTGATTAACATATAATTACTTTGTCAATTAAGCACATAATCAATTAAGCACATGAGCACTTTCAGAGTATCTAAGCACATAATCAATTAAGCACATAAGCACATTAACACATGCACTTTGTCAGATACACATTGACAATCAACCATGACAATCAACCATGTAAGCACATAAGCACTTTCAGAGTATCTAAGCACATAATCAATTAAGCACATAAGCACATTAACACATATGCACTTTGTCAGATACACATTGACAATCAACCAAGTAAGCACATTTACCACAATTATCTTTGCACAACAATCATCATCATCAAATCAAAACAACCTCCAACAAACTACATCGAAATGGTGTTATTGGATGAGAAGGTATATACATATATTATTACATAGATTCATATATATTAATAAATGATATGAAACATGACAGGATATCAGAATTCAAGCAAGTATCAAAAGGGCACTAATAAATAAATTTCAAACACTGTTGAAGGAACAAAAAGTTTTTATGATTACCAATATCATTGTGGGCAAGAATGGTGGTTCCTTCAAAGCTACCAAACATTTATTCAAGATTAATTTCCTATATTCCACCTCACTGAGAGAGTTGGATAAGGCTTCCATTCATACATATGAATTTAAATTCATTTCATTTGATCAAACCCGATCAAATAATGATGATGATTCCTATTTAGTTGGTATGTTATGCTAGAATTTGCTCTCCATATGGTGTGATAAAAATATTTTTTATTAAATTTTGTATTGGATTTTGTTAGATGTTATTGGACAACTTACTACTATTGGAAATGTTGAACTCAACACAAATATTGAATTAACTGATAATAGGTGAATGTTAAACCTTCATGAAACTTCATTTGTTTATAACTGTTTGCTTAATTAAAGCTTAAATGATTTTATTGTTGTTTTCTTTGAATCATTAAAAATATCTTGAGCTGCACCATGTGGGATGAGTTTACAAACAAAATATCCTCATTTACTAAAATAGAAAGTCAAAGTCCCATTATCATTGTTCTCCAATTTTACAAAGATTAAGTTCTGGAAAGGTATTTCCTATATTTTCAACTTTTCATATTTAATTTTTTTTATTCGCTCATTGAAATGTAAAATCTAATTTATTGTTTCAGCATCATTAATTTGAATTTTTATTTAAATGATATTGAATCTGTAACTATGCAACTTATAATTTTATCATTAATTTGTATTTTTACATACATGATATTGAATCTGTAACTATACAAACTGTAAATTTGAATCTAGGTTCAACAACATTGTCAAACTCAATGTTCTCTTCGAGACTTATGATAAATGCAGATATCTCTTAAGTTGTTGATTTCAAGAATAGGTATAATATATAATTATATTGGAAATTCTCTTAATATTGGAAATTGAAAAAATAATATATACGAACACTTGTGATAGTCTTTTATTCCAAATAACATGCTTTGTGTTCAACAAGATAATTCAATGCACCAAGTCATTTGTCTTGCCAAAGCACATATTCTATTACAAATGAATTCCTGCAAGTCAGTGAAAGGAAAACTCTTGATGAGACGCAGGAGGCCAAAGAGGTAAAACATATGTGACAAATATTTTACTTTTGTACATACATGAAGTACCTTTTAATTTCAATGTTTTATTATCTATTTTTTTTAAATTTTTGATAAATTTACGTGTAGTTTTTCTATGAAAAATCCAGGAGTCGACATGTGTGGTATTGGCTACTATTTTTTGTATACAAACTGAGTACAACTAGTTCTACAATTCCTATAAAAAGTGTAGGAAAAAAAATAAAAACTAACAGTGAAAAATATTTGTGTGATAAATGTTGTAAGTATGTCAAGTTTGTTGTGCCAAGGTATTTTAATAATTTTGTTATTGGGTATAGTATAGAAAAAAATTAATACTATAATCAATTATCTAACTTGGTGAATCTAACTTTTTAAACAGATTTAAAGTTCAAATTAGAGTAATGGCTGATACGTCGAGTGCATCTTTTGTTCTATTTGATCGTGAAGCCCAATAATTAATAGGGAAATTAGCTTAGGAATTAAGGGATCAGTTAGTGAAGGTTAAACTAAAATTTGTATATTATTATATAGTTTCTATATACAGCCTTTAACTTATGTCCAAAACTATTTTTAATTTTTTTTTTTCTGTGTTTAAGGATGGAGACTCTAATTGTTTTTCGGATTAACTCAATGCATTGTTGGATAGGAGGTTTCTTTTCAAAATACATATATCAGCTTATAATTTGAAGGAAAATTATGCAACATTCATAGTGGCTTGAATGAGCGATGATGAAAAATTAATTGAATCTCACACAAGCTTGTGTGATGGAACTTAGGTCGAATTATTACATATTTTTTATTTACTTGGAATTATATATATAGAGGACGGTTCAAAAGCATACCTCTTAAATAACATATCCCCTTAAGTAGCATATCTTTATCAAAACGACGTCATTTTGAAGATTCTTTGATGAAATTTTCGTAAATAAAAGGAAAACAAGTGAGGTCGCGACATGTCACATCTTCTCTTAATATTATTTTTTTAAAAAAAGAATTTTCAAGATGACGTTGTTTTGATAAAGGTATGTTATTTTAAAGATGTATGTTATTTAAGAGGTATGTTTTATATTCGTTCTCTCTCTCTCTCTCTCTCTCTCTCTCTCTCTCTATATATATATATATATATATATATATATATATATATAATATTCCAAAATTTGTTACATAAAATCTTCTACACATTGCTTATATGTCTGCTTTTTCCTGTTTCTAAAGTCTATGAAATGGGAGTCATTATCTGATATATTTGAGGTTAATACTGGCAATTACGTCACACCTATAAGCAAAAGGCATAAACCATCCATTTGCAACGATGATATACAAGGATCTCAGTCAAGGAATGTTGAAATGTGTAACGACCCCGAAATTCGACTCACTATAAGACCTTAATTGTCGTATTTATTATACATTATTTCCTTAACGTCCAAATTTCGGTTCGTTAATATATCTTTAACTATCTTAATTGATCCATTATCTGATATTTAAAATCAACAATTACCAAAATTTTGGTATAAATTTTTCTTTTTCTCAATCATTGTATTAAAATATTTGGATGTTCAAAACTTAATATTTCGATTATAGTCCCTGAATCGCAACCTTTACTTATTCTTTTCTTTCTTGTATCATAAAGCTCGGCATTCAAATTTTAATATCATTCATGTCCATACAAATATTCTTTGTATCATAATTCATAAATCAATATATAATAATCTCTTTCATACCAACTACATTAGACAATCAAAATTCATATTTTAACTCTACTCGACCTATCCGTACCAAATTTACAAGTATACAAAATATTAATGTCACCTTGACAAATCATCCATATTGAATCATAATATAAACATTTAATATTAATGTTCACAACCTTTTAGGAAAGTCCGTCTCTACATAATCTGATATTCTTGAAATTCATTTCTTAACCTGCAAAAGTTTATTTTAAGCAAGTAATGAGCACAACGGCTCAGCAAGTTCAACAGTTTATATTTCACGTAGCACATACCTTAACATACTCAGTATGTGTCATACATCATGTGCTTGTGCTTCTATTATAGCAGTATATCCCACATCATTGCACAAAATACACATAGTTGTCATGTTAACCACAGATCACATAACACCTAATTTATATGCGTTTAAACAAGTATTTACATATCATAACAGACAACAATTAACATTAAAGGACTAAAGAACTTGCCTGGCGTCCAGTTATTTAAATTGTTAGCTCAAACCTTTAATTCGATCAACCTATGATCAAGAAATAATCAAATAATAATTATTTATCTCTTTATGATATTAATTTACTTAATTAATATCATCTCTGAGCCAATTATTAATTTATATGGTTAATTATATTAACCTCATCCTTTAAAATATTAACATAACTTAATATTTAATGTCTTCACTACAGGCAACCCGGATCATCGGATAAAATTTAACATATTTGGTTGCCCGAAAATTTTATTTAAACATTTTCTAAATTATAACCTTATTAGATTAATATTTAAACATTTAAATATTAATCCCAAATATTTAATATTTTTACAAAAATATTAAATTTAATGCCCAAACATCATTTATATATTTTTAGTATTTTTCTAAATTTTCTATAATTTTCTATAATTTTTAAACAATTTTTAAACATTTATTTCAATTAAAATCACTTCTGGGGGCAATTTAGTAATTTCCGCGGCTTTGGGACATAACCGGAATTTTTCGGAAAGTCCAGGGGCATTTCTGTAATTTCCGCGCGTCTAGGAACACGTTTGGTATTTACCGGAAAGCCCAGGGGCACAATCGTCATTTAACCGTATTTCGTCGGCCGCGCATTGCGCGGACCGACCCCCGATCGTCCAAAACGACGTCGTTTGACCCTGATTCCGGAAACTTCCGCCGCGCATGGCGCGGCCCCCCTTTATTGCCCTAAAACGACGTCGTTTTAAGCTGCGTCCGAAGAAAAAAAATGGCTGTCACGCCATACGCGGCAGCCTTTTATTTTCTTCTTCCTCTTTTCCCAGCAGCAGTGCGCCAACTTACCAAAATTCACCATTTTTGTACAAAAAATTCACAATATACTTACACCAAAAATTATAAAACTCATAATTATACATCCATAAATTATTTAGAATCATTATTCTAATTATTTACAATTTTTTCACAAAATTATTTTATCACCCATAAATACAAAATAAATCAAATAAATTATTTTATATACCTTTCAAAGCCTCAAAAACCTTTCTTGGAGACTTGTTCTTCACTTGGATGCCATCAAAATTTTCTTTCCTTATGGTGGCTATGGAGGTCTTTGGGTGGCATGGGGTGGCGTCGGGTGGAGGAAGAAGAGAGGAGAAAGAGTTGTGTTTTTGTTTTGTTTTTATTTCTTTTCCTTTCTTATTTCTCTATTCTCTTTCTTTTTATAAACAAAGCACTTAACAATTTGGCTTAAAAAATCCACCGACTTAGCTAACGCGAAACTTCCGGAGTTTTCAAGAAAAATTGCTTGCAAGGTTTAATTTAAATACATTGCATAATTATTTTATGTAATAAATATTTTATATAATATATATAAAATATTTATTTTAATTCACCAAAAATCATAATAGGATTTATAAGTAATATTAATACCTCTTTTGGGTACTTTACTTGACAAATTTTGTACACGCATAATGCCATGCATGTAATTATATGAGGTAGTTAATACCTCCAAAATTCATAAATTAATTCATATAACTTATAAAAATTATTTTTTGTAATTTTTCACTTCGTTATTTGGACAACATGTTACACTAACATGTTCCCGTTTCCGAAATATTATTCTTCATAAAAGTCATAATAATTCCATTATATATAAACATAATTTTTAATAACTTAAAACATTCATTTTTCTAATTTATTTTCATTTCTTTATTATTTATTACTAACTTCTTTATATATAAATTATATAATTTAATATTATATAATTTATATATTTATATTCTCCTTTCTTAAATAATTCTTAAATTCCTCCATAATTATCACTTAATTATATAACCAAAATTATACATTTATTAACTCTTTCATTATTATATAATAATTCTTATATAATTTATATAATTATAATTTTCTTTAAACATTACTTAAATTTTCTTATATAAATTATATAATTTATTATTATATAATTACATTTCTTCTCAATCAATTTCTAAATTTCCACCATAATTCTTAATTAAATCTAAAATCAATAATTACAATTTTATTAACTTCCTCATTCGTTTTTCATTTAAAATTGGATTAATTTAATTATTAATCCTTTTACTTCCATAATTAATAACATTTATAATTATCACTTAAACATATATATATATATATATATATACAAATGTATATATATACATATTTAATTTCACATATTTTACATTACCACATAACATCATTTAATTTCTGTACCTCCACAACCATTCTAAATATCCATAATTTCATCAAAGTTTCTCTTATTTTTCATAAATTGTTTTTAAATAATTTATTTATTCTTTAATTATTTCTATTCAATCACCATTTGTCATCATCTTTATACCGATTTAATTTACCAATTAAATCCCTTCACATACCTTAAACCACATAAAATAATAATTAATTTAACAACCTTGATAATTTTATCGATTAAATTCTCATTTAATATTATTAAAGAAATCCTGGAAATTCGGATCCTCACTAAATGTCAGCCAACAAGTTGTATAAAAAGATCAAAGTCGAGAAGGATGACAACTTGAATGGTTCAAATGAATTTTATAGCATCAATCATTCTGCATAAATATGGTTTTAATTTTTAACAATTGATGGTGAATTTTAGCATGAACAACTTTTTGTGGATAAAAAAGTTTGCATAAGGTTTTATTAAGTAAATGGATGAAACTTTTTGGTTTTAATGTTGATTATGGGATATTATATAATCTGTTTATTGGATGAAGAGGGGTATAATTTTGTTCTTGATTTGCAAATTCCTACTCTTTATGTTTGTGAGAAAATAATGGACCTAATTTGGTAGCCTATATTTTCTACACCAAGGACTAAAACCTTCACGTTTGTCGTTTAAAAAATAAAATACTCTCTTAGTCTCGCAAAGAATCATCTACTTTGAATTTTAAAACTAAATTATTTAATTTTAAAATTAAAATAATACTATTTTTATAAATAATATTCAATTTTTAAAAGTTTAAAAACATTCTCCTTCTTAAATTAATTACTCTCTTTAAGGACCGAGTGTGTGTGTGTGTGTGTGTGTGTGTGTGTGTGTGTATATATATATATATATATATATCCCATCACAAACCGAAACAATTGGAATCATTAATCTGTATCATCCTTGAATCTGTGGCCATGCTAATCTTCTTTTACCTCATGGGTAGACAGCTACATGCTTTTGCCAAATTGATAACTCTAGTAATGTGGGAATGGGTTCGAAAGTGTTATTTATGGATTTATTGATAAAATTAATATAAATAAAAGAAAAAAGACTTAAATACCTTTTAAGTTATAAAAGTCCATAAATATTTATTAAGCATCATAGACCTTACTACAGGAGCAATACGGTAATGACAGGTGTTAGATATAAAGTTGAAGCTGCAGAGTGTTTGAAGCGGTTAATCTCCTAACTTTTACTAACTGGCAGTTTTAAGAAGTTAAGAAGATCATGAATATAAAAGTTACCCAACTAACCAAAAGGTGAAAAGAGACAAATGACCACATCACAAATCAGAAGAAAGAACAACAAACTCATCATCATCGAATTAATAATACAACTCTTTTCAGAGTTTGTTTCTTTAAAGTAGGACTAGATACTTGTCAAGCGCATCGCTAAGAGGTTGTAAACTCAACTAATGCATATGCTATCAAATCAAACTTGAAGCAATGAGATTAATTTTTTAGTATTAGACTAACTGACACTCAAAATTTAATTAATTATTATAAGCTAAATTTTGATGGGCAATGTTTTGTTGCATAATAAAATTTGGAAAAATCCCACTGAATGATTAAAACAATCCTTTTGTTTAAGACGACATGATCCATTGCTGACATACCATTCCATGAAATTTTGTAAATTAACTTTGCTTGTTTGATATCATCATGTACACGATATGTTCAAAAAAATTGATACTATTGGACCAATATCAAACACCTGGTGTGCACGATATGTTCCTCATCT
>OX359284.1:26627829-26742829 GCA_947179155.2 Hedera helix
TCTTTTCAGAGTTTGTTTCTTTAAAGCAGGACTAGAAACTTGTCAAGCACATCGCTAGCATGTTGTAAGGTTAAAATTAACGTAGTCTTAGTTTTTGTAAACAATTCTCAATCCCGTGCTATTGGAATTGTAGTAGTTGGAAACAATTTTCAGTTCCGTGTTACTAAAAATTGTAATTGTGTAACTAATATTTGATTTTTTCTACGCAAAAAGACACTAGTACCAGAGCTATGGAATGCCACTTACTGGACTTAACCCAAAACAGCCATCTCCACGAAAACCATGGGATAGTAACAAAATCCCAAAACAGCCATCTCCACGAAAACCAAGGGATAGTAACAAAATCAGGATACTATATCGGTCTTTCAATCCAATGAGATTTTGCATACACTAGATGCAGCCTCCACACAGTAAGGATGACACCATTTTCTAAGCAACTCAACAACTGAAAGGAGATGGCAAGCCACAAAACACTGAAAAAAAATGAAGAACTACAGAATTCTTTTGATTTGCTACAAATTCAGACAAAACTCGACGTAGAAATTGGTCGGCGGCTGGGTAGACCTTAGGCGAGCACCCCTCCAGAGTGCAATGGAGGTCACTAACCTAGACCATGAGCCTTCTTGATCACCCATTGACCCCATCCAGGTAAGTAAGTTGCAATGTTGGATGTACCTTCATATTTATACACTTGTCAGGAAGCCTCTGTTTGCGTGCCGCGGATTTGAGGCTTGAATTACTCACAACTTAGACCTTCATCATATTTTTGTTGCATAATAAATGTCGAAAAATCCCAGAGTGATTAATGATTCCTCCTGACAACAATCCATTCAAAAAACATTTAACTAAGATGCCATTCCATGAAATTTTGTAAATTAACTTTGCTTGTTTGATATCATCATGGACACGAACATTTATTTTCCCTCCTTTCAAAAAAATTGATACTATTGGACCAATATCAAACACCTGGTGTGCACAATATGTTCCTCATCTGTTGGGAGGTGGTCTGTTCCCTAAAGTTCTTCTGCATGATAATATCTTGAAGCAAAATAGCAATTAATGAAGTTTATTTATTACCTGCAACATATATATTTCATTGGAGTTTTTAAATGAAACAAACTACTTATTAGACAATGGATCATGCTTTGTATTGCAAATATCAAAAAAAAAAAGACAATTTTTATTTGATTTAACTATTTGTGCAACCATTTTATGATTAACAAAAAGAGAATTAACAATAAAAGCCTAAATAAATTTTGTAAGATAATTTGAAGGGGGCTGCGCGGACGCAAGCCCCCGCTATCACAAATTATGATGTAGGCTCCACCACTTGGGTAGACCTTAGACAAGCACCCCTCCAAAGTGCAATGGAGGTCACAAGCCTAGGCCATGGACCTTCTTGATCATCCATTGACCCCATCCAGGTAAGTATGTTACAATGGTCGATCTACATTCATATTTATACACCTGTCAGGGAACGCCTATTTTACGTGCTGTCGATGTGGGTGTAATTGCATTAAGGGCAAATTGAATACAACGCAGTTTTTAAGAAACTTGCCAGCTTGAATACAACGAGAAAAGCATAGATTGTGCTGCTGCTGATAGAATTGCATCAAGGGCAAATTGGATATATTATGTTTTAAAATAAAAAATATATTTCTAATTTTGGAATAAATAAAAAATGTATTTTTAATTTTGGAACTGAGAGGGCATTTGTTTTTTATAAAATTATCTTATGTTTTGAGCAGGGGAGAATAATAAAAATATGTAAAGTTTATAAATTTTAAACATATTAATAATTATTTAAAGTACATTTTCCATAAAATATAACGATTCAAACACACAATTGATATTATTCATCGGTTTCGTATAAAGAGTTTCATTTGTTTTTTTGGTTCTACAAAAAGAGTAGAATAAAATGACATAATATTTTTAAATTTGTCATCATAATTTTATTACCATGTCATCACTACTAAATTAACAACTTATTAAATATCGAATAAACTTATTGTTTTTATGAATATTAAATAATGATTGGAAATAATTAATTTTTAATAATGATTTTATTCTTTAAATTCAATACTTAACAAATTATGTTTGGATGCCTTTTTTTCAAACATCGATATTCATTCATAAAAACAAAAACAAAAGAATGCTCACCGGGAGCAGGGAGGGGAGGGGAGTATTCCTTTTTCAATTAGTAAGCTTTAATTAAAAAATATTTAATAAAAGATCATGCCTAAGTCTATCTTATTATTTGCAATGAAAATCATAAAATTAATGTCCTACTTTTTTGGACAACGGTACAACAACGGTAGTACTACCGATCTTTCTATCTGTCTATCTACATAATTGTTATTTTTAATGTATCTTTTATGATTATTTAATTAAATAAATAATTAATTTTATTTTAAAACTTAACTATTGAATCATATAGTTGATCGATGATGTATTATCTTTATATTTATTTTTTAATAATAGTAATTTTAAAAAATATATTAATTTTTCTTAAGATTATATTATTTGACTAATGATAAATTAATGCAAATCTTTTTGGTGGCGATGTCGTATGTTCAAATACACCCGTTAGCAAAAATTAAAATTCAACAAACGCTACAAAATATTGGAAGTAAATTTTGTTTCCTAAGTTTTGCTCTAGCTTCATTCCCCGAGTTACTCTCTAGACTCTTAAAATAAAATGTGTCCCTAAATTTTAATTGTAATTGTAACACCCCTGCCCAAAAAAGGAAGAGAGGTCACACACAAAGCACAATAAATCTCAAAATAAGTTAGGAGAGCACTTGTAACTTTAAATATTTTTAATAATATTCATAAATTTTGAATTAAATAATTCTCCAAAAAATTACAACATAGTCTCCGCGCACAAAATTTAAAGTCAAATCAGCCTAAATGTTCAAAGGTAGGGGTGAGCATAACAAGTATCTGAAATTAGTACTAACCGAATTATATTATTCGGTATATAACTGAAATATGAATTTATTTTTACTAAACAAAAAAAATCATTTTAAATTTCATACTAGAGTTTTCAAACAATATTTAAGCGCAATCCACAACCATAATAATTCATAAACTAGTTTAATAATTTCAAATTAACAATTCATAAGTACATAAGTATAGGACAAAGTTAAAAAAAATTATCTAGTTTGGTTATTCGGATATCTGAATAATATAATTTTAAAAACTAACGGTTATAATCGAATTAAGCCAAATAACTGAAATAATTCGGTTAAAAAAAATTGTTCGGTTCGGTAATTCAGTTTTATCCATTCTTTACTCAACCCTACCTGTCGGAAGAAAAATACAGTAAGTGCTAATTATCTAGTATGAACAAAGAAATACAAATGACACAAACTAAAATAACATAATCGAATAGGGTTAGATACAAAATACGAATAGATTTATCAAATGCATAAAGGAATTTAATCGACACCATTCGAAATTAGACTCTTATTTCAATTCATAATCAACTAATATACAATAATCAAAATGGCTGAACAACTATCTAAAGTTAAGGACATTATAATGAGCTCAAATACAAATAAACAGATGTCAACACCAAGGTAAACAAATCAAACAAGATAGTGCTACCGGTGTAAACAGTAGTCACTAATCCGTAAAACAAAATAGATTTGGTAGGGTCAACTCATACGCCTTTCAAAATAGATAATCAAAATGGTCAGCTCACTACCTAAGAGCAACAAATAGAGAGGCGCCTGTGAATTTATCATACCACAATAGGAATGTATCATGTTCCTGTACCCCGAAACATGCTTGTGGTACCCCACAAGTTGTTATAGCTCATGGTATAATCTAAGGTCAATTTACAAATGATTTTTAGTTGCACCAATCACATATGTATTAATTTTTCTAAAATCATTATGTCAAAAGATCAATGCCTACATAGGTCATATGAGGTTAAAAACAAAAAGCCTATCAAGAAATAGATAATCGAATCTAGAATAAAAAGAATTTAGATTATAAATCATAACTAATTACAATAAATATAATTGACACAAAAAATAAAATTAAGAAAAAGAACAAAGTCAATGATGTCACAAATGAAAGAAATAAGAATAACGATGGACATATACAAATAGAGTAATCGATAAGTTTTAAAACAAATGGAGGATAACGAAACCCAATTGACATGAACTCGGTGCAAAATGATGAAGGTAGATACTGTACTCACGGAAAAAAATTATTTTAAAAAACTATTTATTAAAGAAATAAAGTACATATATTTTTTTAAGTTTTACAAATTGACAAGGAATGAAGAAATTCACTAGATGAAAATCAAGTTACAATTGTTTTTGTAAAACAATGACTATTTAGTGAATTACATATATACACTAAAAATAATCCAGAAATTAACAGAGGTCAAAATTGGAGATTAAAAATATTGGGATAAATGATGAATAATCTACTAATCCTAAAATACACCTGAAGTTCTAAACATATTCCGAACAAGTAAGAATTTATGAATTCAACAGAATAATTTGTATGATATAACAAATTAATTGGAAGGGTAGTAGAAAACATAATCATTTATTTAACGATGAGATTCTATCGATCAAAAAGAGTGTGCGGAACTTTGAAGGGATATTCGAACTTTGATTCGTGATTCATAGGATAAAGAGAATATACAAATAACCAGAGGAGTGAAGTACAAAATCTATACCATATTATGCACAACCACAAATCCAAATCAATTTCTTCTTATACGAGTTTAGTTAAATATTTACTTCTCGAATTTGAACCCTTTGAAAAACCACGACACAATTCTTAGATTGTCCGGACATCTTCTATAAAGTTGTAGATCTCGAAAAGATAAGTGGAATAGGCTCAAGAATCATTTGATTTGGAGTTCATATAATAAAATTATGACCTTTGAAAATATGATCTAAAATTTTCGCGAGAAACAGCGTAGACTGTTATTTTCGGTAATTTAGGGGATGAAAATACAAAAAATTGGGTTTTTGAATCACTAGATTTCGAGTTCGTATGAATTAGTTATGATTTTTACAAGATGTTGTAGTATGTATAGGAATTCTATGCGGAAATTCAATTTGGAATATAATTAGGGCTTTCATTATTTTCACTTTAAATATAATTTTAAACAAATAAGATTTACTATATAATTAGGAAGCCCAAATGGAATCCTACTTTACTAGTTGTAAATACGATTCTCATACATTACTAAAATAACCTAGGCCTAGGCAAGCACCTCTCCAAAGTGCAATGGAGGTCACTAACCCAGGCTTATTGCTGAATATGTAATCCAAAAAAGTTAACCTAGCCTTATTGCTAAATATGTAATCCAAAAAAGTTAACCTAGCCTTATTGCTGAATATGTAATCCAAAAAAGTCTTTGAGTAACTGACATTCAAAATTTAATTAATTATTGATGGAAAATGTTTTGTTGCATAATAAATTTGGACCTTCTTGATCATCTACTGACCCCATCCAGGTAAGTATGTTAGAATGTTTGATCTACATTCATATTTATACACATGTCAGGGAACTCCTAGTTTGTGTGTTTTTGATGTGGGTATTAGCACAAGAATTATTCGCAATTTAGAGATCAAGGCAACTTTTTATAAACTTGCCAAATAGAATACAATGAGGTTAATTCTTAGTTGTTTATTTTTATTTGGAAGTTCAGCTGCAGCAATTGTGACGACCCCAAATCCGGGTTCCATAACCTCGAGTTTGGTTCTCACTATTCAACACATTACTAACAATTAAATACATACATTGCATTTAAATATCGCGGAATAATACATATTGGTTCCCTTCAAAAGGTTACAATACCAGGGTCTATCAACCTTAACATAAAAACAGTTCCTATCATAAGGAATTACAAAAGGTTTAACAACCGTAAATACATAAATAAAGATCTAACTAGCATGCATAAGCTACTTAAGCTTTGGCCTTTCCTTTTCCCTTATCCTTCCTGGAGCAATCAGGATTATCTGAAAAATGGTTCATGATATAGCAAGAATGAGCAACTAGTTTGCTCAGCAAGTTTATAACAATCATATAGATTTAATATATCATGAATGAATGGGAAAGATCATCAATGGTTCAACAATAGATATAACAATTGTGAAAGAAACAGGATTCAAATTTTAATAAACAGAATATTTGAATCTTAAAATGCTGAGTGGTCACTAAGGACCCTGAACTAACTAGGGTATAATAGAGTTTCCTCTGACCCTTTGAGTTGTTTGGTTTTCAAGGGGATTAGCCTATTCAACCCGCTGTATATGCATTACATTTAGTCACTGGCGCCCAAAGTCGGTTTCCCGACACAAAATCCCCTAATTTAGGGTTGTTCAATTCTCAGACTTAATATAAGAAATCCGCACCCAACAATGGTTTGGATAAGCTTTTAAAAGTATTCAAGTTATTGAATTTAGAAACGTAATGTCTAGCTGAATTATTAGCTTAAGACATTTTTAATACAGTTCATGAATCAAGAACTAATAAGCTTCAAATGCACTAAGTGCGATTGTATAAACAATATGGATGTGGAATAATTTTAAATAATTAAACCACTGCAAGCTTTAACAATAAATACAAGTATGGAAACTTGTTCAACGATAATAATTGAGTAGGGTTAGAGAACTTGCCTGTTTGCTCAGCTACAATAATTGTCTAGCTTTAACTAACTTGCTTTGAAAGACCTAACATTAATAAAGTCGGTCTAATAATTAGTACGGCGTATTTGCATAACTATACGCTTAATAACGAACTTATTTACCACACCTAAGTACTAACACATAATTTACATTAGTCAAAACAATATTATTAACCTTATAGACACTCAATCATTTTAGGTTAATAATTTAATAAGTTAGAAAATATTTTTCTTAAGTGTTGGACACTTATTAAACCTTTAAACAACTTATTATAATTGTTTAATTAAATTCAATTTATTTTATTAACTCAATCTCTTTTTAATTACTATTTAATATTGATTAAATAGAAATTAATTAATTAACTCTAGTTATTATAAATAATAACTAATTGTACTTACATATTATTAAATAATAAATAATTATTAACTTAATTTTAACCTTCTTTAATTTAATGTTAATCAACCAATAATTAACCAAGTAATTAACCTCACTTATTATTTAATTAAGGAAATTAAATAATAGTTTACTAATCTTAATCCTCTTTAATTATTATTTAATGTCAATTAAATAATAATTAATTATTTAATTAATTTTAATTATTATTTAAGGTTAAATAATAATCAAATCATTCTTATTTATTATTTAAATTAAATAATAAATTATTATTCTAATAACTTAATTTCCATTAATCATTATTTAATGTTAATTAAATAATAATTAATTACTTAATTATCTTTATTTATTATTTAATAATATTTAAATAATAAATAATTAATTTATAAATTTTATCTCTCTTTAAATATTATTTAATAGGCATTAAATAATAATTGCTATTATCATCTTTATTTATTATTAACATTTAAAATAATAAATAAATAATAAATTTATTTAACCTAACCATGGTTTAGCTAACTAGATTAATATTTAAAATATTTAAATATTAAACTTATTGAAAAACATCCTCCCCAATATTATTTTTGTATTATTATTATTTTTGTTATAATTTTAAATTAATTTTCAAATATTTAAATTAATTAAAATTAACCCGAATGGCATTTTCGTAAATAAGTTGAAAAACCGGACCGAGGGCAGAATGGTAATTCTGCCAAGAAAAACACGGAGGGGCAAAATGGTAATTTCTCAGAAAACCGGTGCTCGCGCATGGCGCGCGCCTTCAGTGACAACGGATCAAAACGGTGCCGTTTTGAGAAGCCGTAAACGGCTTCCGCGCATTGCGCGGAGTAAAGTCTTACAGAGGCCAAACGACGTCGTTTGGCTCCGCGTTCTTTAGTCGATAACCTTCCGCGCATTGCGCGGAAAATTCCTTTTTTATTTTCTTCCGACAGAACGTGAACAGTACCCATTTTAATGAAAAATATACCATCAAGTAAGTTTTAAATCCTCAATAAAAATCCAAAAAAATTACCAATCACCTTATATTAATTTATAACATGAAAAATTAATTTTTCATGATTTAATATCATTATTTTTTTATAAAAATTTTTACATCACATAAACTACCACAAATCATAACTTTTTGTGTATAACTCCATTTTGAGTGATTCAAACTTTGTTTTTCTCATGATTTAATGTTCTATAATATTAGAACATCAAACTTAAGTTTTATAAAAAAATATTTTTGGACATAAATTCCAAAACTTGTTTACACACTATTAAATACATATTTTAGCATATAAAATGTACAAAAATACAAACCAAGCATATTAAACTCAAGCATGGCATATATATTACCACTACACATTAATAACCATATTAACATGTTTATACTAACATGATGATTTATTTAATTTAAAAACAAAACTTCATTTAAAATAACCATTACCTTGATTTAATGGCTATTCTTCTTTTTCTCCCAAAATATGTTGTGAATCTTGAAGGCATAAACTAGCTTAGCACTCCTTCTCCTTCTCTTGCTCTCTCTCAAAATATTTTGCTCTCAAACTCTCTCTTTTGATTTTTGGAGCAAAATGAAATAACATCTATCAACTTTTCAAGTATACTTGAAAAATTAGTAGATACACATAATGTATCTAATAATTTTGACCACTACAAGCTAGCTAATGGATACTTACACAAGTTAACAAGCCATGACTTGGTTGGTGAAAAGAAGCATGGTTCATGTACTTAAAAAAATAAAACAAGCAACCTTTAATTAAATAAATGGAAAATAAAATAAAATATCAAAAAAAAAATCAATTTTTTTCTCTCTCCTCCATGCCATTCGGCTGATGGACTTCAAAAGTCAAAAAAAATAAATTCACTTTTCTTATTTTAATTAATTAATAAGTTATTTAATTGTTTTTCCAAGTGGGCCAATCATTGGGCTTTAATTTAAAATACCAATTGGGCTTCTATTAAATTGTTTGGGCTACTAAATTGTCAAATTTTATTATTCCCCACTTGGGCTACTAATTGACCCATGTTGGACTAATTTAATAATTTACACATTAATTATTCAATCCATGTTAAATAAATAATTAGATTGAATAAATAATTAAATATTTTAACCCATAAGTATTAAATTACCAAATGGACTAATAAATATTATTATTAACATTTCACATTATTTACATTAATTAATAATCATATTAATTAATTTATTATATTTAATTCACTCATTATATTCAATTTAATTGAATATTTAATTAATAGGAAACTTATCAATTATTTTGATATTAAAACTTTAGGGTTTGTTCACTAATTTAATAACATATTAGTGACCCCCTTTAATTAATTTTAGTAATTAATTACATAATTATTTAATCACATAATTAATTAATCACATAAAAAGATTTAAATAATCTCATAAAACTAACTCGTTGGAAATTAAATTAATATTTTAATTAATAAAAATGTGGAAATTCTAGGACATTACATTCTCCCCTCCTTATAAAAATTCCGTCCTCGGAATTGTAAAATAAGGTTACTCAAATAAAAACAGGTAATTTGTCCTCATTTCCTCCTCTAATTCCCACGTAGATTCTTCAATGGCGTGATTCCTCCAAAGTACTTTGACAGAATGAATTATCTTATTTCTCAGTTTCTGTTCCTTCCTATCGAGTATCTGAACAGGAACTTCTTCATATGATAAGTCCTTCCCGACTTGAATTGGCTCATACGAGATAACGTGCTTGTAGTCTGGTTTGTATGGCCGCAATACCGACACATGAAACACATTGTGAATATGTTCCAATTCAGGAGGTAAAGCTACCTCGTATGCTACTTCACCCACTCTTCTCAATATTTCGAACGGTCCTATGAACATTGGACTCAATTTCCCCTTCTTTCCAAACCTGATCTTCCCTTTCCAGGGAGATACCTTAATGAACACAAAACTCCCCACCTCGAAGTCTCGTTTCTGTCGATGTAAATCGGCGTATTTCTTTTGACGGTCTTGAGCTGCTACTAGCCGAGCTCTTATTACCTTGATAATTTCTACCGTCTGTTGAACCAATTCTGGCCCCAACAGTCGGCGTTCTCCTACCTCATCCCAACATAGAGGTGTTCTGCATTTTCTGCCATATAAAGCTTCGTAAGGCGGCATACCTATGCTCGCATGATAACTGTTGTTGTATGCAAACTCAACTAGTGGTAGATGGATTTCCCAACTGCCCTTGAAATCCATTACGCAGGCCCTGAGCATATCTTCCAATGTCTGAATTGTTCTCTCACTTTGCCCATCGGTCTGCGGGTGATACGCTGTACTCATTCTTAACTGTGTCCCCAATCTCTCCTGAAGACTTCTCCAAAATTTTGACGTGAAGCGCGGATCTCTGTCTGACACAATCGATACCGGCACCCCATGTCTTGAAACTATCTCTTTGATGTACAGTTTGGACAACTGATCCAAACTGAACCTAATCTTGATCGGCAAAAAGTGCGCTGACTTTGTTAGCCGATCCACAATCACCCAAATTGCGTCATATCCCTTCTGTGTTGCTGGAAGTCCTACCACAAAATCCATTGTGATATGCTCCCATTTCCACTCAGGAATTTCTAACGGCTGTAACAATCCACTTGGTCTCTGATGTTCGGCCTTTACCCTCTGACAAGTTAGGCATCGGCTGACACATTCTGCAACCTCCCTCTTTAAATTCGGCCACCAAAAATGCTGACGTAGATCTTGATACATCTTCGTACTTCCCGGATGTATCGAGTATCTAGTACTGTGAGCCTCTTGCAAAATTTCCTCTCGTAATTCAGGCACTAGCGGTACCCAAACACGATTTTCAAATCTCAGCAATCCCATGCTATCAATTTTAAACTTGACCTCTTCTCCATCGGTCATCCTCTTCCGGATTCTGTCACATTCCTCATCTTTGTCTTGAGCCTCTTTCACCCTATCTAACAAGGTTGGGCTCACCTCGACTTCTATTGACTCGTTTGGACTTCTCACTTCCAACTCCATTCGAGCCATCTCTTGAACCAATTGTTCTTGATCTGTCAATATGAACAATTTCTCCCTGCTCTTTCTACTCAGAGCATCCGCTACTACGTTGGCCTTGCCGGGATGATATAGAATTTTACAATCATAATCTTTGATCAATTCCAACCATCTCCGTTGCCTCATATTCAGCTCCTTCTGTGTGAAGATATACTTCAGACTCTTATGGTCTGTGAATATCTCACATTTTTCTCCGTACAGATAATGTCTCCAAATTTTAAGGGCAAACACTACCGCTGCCAGCTCCAAGTCGTGGGTAGGATATCCCTTCTCATAATCTTTTAATTGTCTGGACGCATACGCAACGACTTTGCCGTTTTGCATAAGCACACAGCCAAGCCCCTTGTGCGATGCATCACTGTAGACCGTAAAACCTCCTGTATCGTCTGGTAAGGTCAATACAGGTGCTTCACTAAGTCTTTTCTTTAACTCCTGAAAACTTTCCTCACACTTCTCTGTCCACACGTATTTCACCGTCTTTCTTGTTAAGTTGGTCAACGGTGGTGCTATCTTTGAGAAGTCTTGAATGAACCTCCGATAGTAACCCGCTAACCCTAAGAAACTTCTTACTTCTGTCGGCGTCCTTGGTTGCTCCCAATTCATTACCGATTCAACCTTCGCCGGATCAACCGAAACTCCTTCCTTGTCAATAACATGACCTAAAAATTGAACTCTTTCCAACCAGAATTCACACTTTGAAAACTTAGCGTACAACCGCTCCTTCCGTAAAATCTCCAACACCAATCTTAGGTGTTCAGCATGCTCCTCCTCCGTTTTGGAATACACCAGAATATCGTCAATGAACACGACTACAAATTTATCCAAGTATTGCTTGAATATTCTGTTCATCATGTCCATAAATGCGGCTGGCGCATTCGTTAGTCCAAACGACATCACCAGAAACTTATAATGCCCATATCGAGTTCTGAATGCCGTCTTGGGTATATCCTCCTTCCTGACTTTCAACTGATGATAACCAGTCCTTAAGTCAATCTTTGAAAAGTACTTCGCCCCTTTCAATTGATCGAAAAGATCGTCAATTCGTGGTAACGGGTACTTGTTCTTAATTGTCACCTTATTCAGCTCTCTATAATCCATACACAATCTCATCGATCCATCCTTCTTCTTTACAAACAGCACCGGTGCTCCCCATGGAGAAACACTTGGCTGAATGTACTTATTGTCTAGCAACTCCTGCAATTGCACCATCAATTCCTTTAGTTCTACCGGAGCCATCCTATATGGTGCTTTCGATATCGGTGCTGTCCCCGGTACTAAATCAATCACAAATTCTATCTCCCTATCCGGCGGTAAACCCGGCAGTACATCTGGGAAAACATCCGTAAATTCCCTAACTACTGGTATTTGCTCCATCTCGGGACTCACCACTTGTGTGTCAACCACATGAGCCAAATACCCTACACAACCTTTCTTCAATAATTTCTTGGCCTGCATCATCGTCAGACAAGAAGACTGTCTTGACGATTTGCTGCCATAAAATACGACCTTAGACTTATTTGGTGTCTTAAGGTGTATGCACTTCTTCTGACAATCAATCATCGCCCCGTGGTTAAACAACCAATCCATCCCAAGTATTACATCAAATTCCCCCAGACGTATTGGAATTAGATTCACATTTAATTTCTAACCCCTGATTTCAGCACAACAATTTCTATGTATGTACTCTACCGGAATCACTTCTTTATTAGCAACTTCTATGTTCATTGAGTTTTCTAGTTTGTCCCTAGGCAACTCTAATCGTCTAGCGAAATCATCAGACACAAATGAACAGGTAGCACCCGAATCAAACAATACATATGCATTTATATTATTGATCGGAATAATACCTGACACCACGTCTTTTGACCCCACGGCATCCTGTACCGTCATATTGAAAGTCCGGGCTGTCGGCTTGTTCTGTGGTACCGGTCCCCCGATAGCCAATTTGCTGTTATTGCCCCTGTAGCCGCTACCCCCGTCATTCTTCTTCTTAGGGCAATCCTTTATCAGGTGGTCAGATGCTCCGCAAGAAAAGCATCTCACTTTCTTTGGGAGGGGACAATTTGGAGAAATATGTCCCACCTGACCACAATTGTAGCATGTATTCTTCCCTTTCCTGCACTCTCCGAAGTGGTTCTTTCCACATATATTGCATGCTGGCTTTTTCTGAACACTTCCTTGTTGATTCCCCGAGCTCTTGTCGTTGCTGCTGTTGTCCCATTTGCGCTTGTTGTTATTATTGTTGTTATTATTGCCTCCACTGTTGCTGTTCTTGCTTCCCCCTTCATTTTTCTTTTTGTTTCTCTCCTGGTTGTACTTGGTTAATGCGTCGCTTCCTCCTTCAGCAATGATTGACTTCTCCAACAAAGTTGCGAATGAGTCAATCTGCAGTACCGCTACCTTGTTGAATATCCAAGGTCTCAATCCATTTTCGAATCTTCTGGCCTTGCGTTCCTCCGTATCCACTTGATGTGGAGCGAACCTGGCCAGCTCATTAAATCTTGCCGCGTACTCAGGTACCGACATGTTTTCCTGCTTCAGTTCTAGAAATTTCACTTCCATCCTACTTTTCATACTCTTCGGGAAATAATTCTCATCGAATATTTCCTTAAATCTTGTCCATGACACCACCCCCTCGCCAGCCCTATTCTGATTGGCTTCCCACCAGAAATTGGCCTCTCCCTTCATCATATAGGTAGCAAAGATTGTCTTTTGCTCCTCAGCTACCCTCGCGATAACGAACGCTTTCTCTATTTCCTTTATCCATGACTGGGCCTCTATCGGGTCCGACGTTCCCCTAAACTCTGGCGGTCCCACCGCTTTAAAATCTTTAAAATTCGCCAACTGATTTGGTGGTGGTGGCGGATTTGCTACTACAGGGTGGCGGTTTTGCATTGCCTCAGCTAGCATGTCGACAAAGTTTTGCATAGGGTCTACGTTGTGTCCCCCCGCGTCGTTGTTAACTGACTCTTCTACCCCCTGGTTCCTTGGTGGTTGTCTACGTGGCGGCATTTTCTGTTATAAACAAAAATTTACATTATTATACTGGTTTCATCTTTTTCATTTCATTATTTTGTATCTTAGACAATGTTTAGCTAAAATACAAGTAATTATTTCAACACGCATATAAACATAAATTCAACTGCATTTATACCCATATGCTAAAACAGGAGTGCGTAACACTTTACATCAAAAGCATACTGCTATAAATGCTTCTATCCCAGAGAAGCTACAAAAGATGGGATCTGACATATTCTACAACTTCCTAGAGTTGGGATTTAGTGACATATTAACCCTTTAATAAAACAAAAGTTGGGTTCTACTGCATCTATTTACATACGAAATTAGAAAACAACTACTACTACTACTGACTGCGCATCCCCCTACGGATCGCGTCGTCATACTCCTCATCCCCGATGGCCATCACCACACTCCTGCTGATGGTGTGCATAGACTGGCCCTCCTCAGCTGGGTAGTAGTGCACCCTGCTCTGAAGCCTACCATATGAAGATCGGTAGACGTAGCTAAGTCTATCCGTCCTCACCCGCTTCTCGCGGACCTCCTCCTCTAGCTCAATTATCTGTCCATAAGCGGCATCCCGCTGTCTCTCCATCTCAATACGGTCCTCTATCGCCTCCTGCCAGTGTGCATGGATGGCGGCCTTCTCTGCCTGAACCTGCTGAACCTTCAGCTCAGCCTCGGCTAACCTAGTCTCAACTACTGCTAACTTAGCCTGCAGCTCCACATCCTGATCTACTAGCTGATGTGTCAGCACTGCAAAGTGCTCCACCGAATCCTCGTACTCCTGTACCTGATCCTCCAGTCCTACTATCCTCTCCTTCAGCTCTGTGTTCTCGCCAGAGAACTGGTAAGCCGCATCCCTATACTGATCCTCCATGTGCTGGTGGGTCAGATTCTGCTCCTCTAGATGCTGGACCCTTGCCTCCAGCCCCTCGTTCCTATCGGTCAGTCCCTCTATGATGTCAGCGGCAGTGGTGCCCATGCCATCAGCTGACTCCTCCTCCTCAGACTCCTCTGACTCTGCCTCATCCTCACTGTAAGGCCTCATGACTCCGCCCCAGACGGGCTCCACACGATCCCCCTCCTCAGGATCTGACTCTGGCTCCTCTACGGGTGCAGCCACCAGCGGCTGTGCAGTATCCATATGGATATCAATATAGTCCTCCTCAGCAGTGCGACTCGACTGTCCGATCTCTGCCATCCTATAACATAAAACAATAACACACGTTAGTACAGCAATAAAATATATTCATTGATGAAATGAAATGATATTTTATCATGTACATCTCGGCTCGATGGATTTTCTCAATCCATCTCCAAAAATACACAACATGATGAATCTCCCCGATTCATCCCCTAACGCACTAGATATGAGTTTAATACTAAGGTTATAACTTAGGTTTCGCAAATCCTAACGTTTCTAACCTACGGCTCTGATACCAACCTGTGACGACCCCAAATCCGGGTTTCATAACCTCGAGTTTGGTTCTCACTATTCAACACATTACTAACAATTAAATACATACATTGCATTTAAATATCGCGGAATAATACATATTGGTTCCCTTCAAAAGGTTACAATACCAGGGTCTATCAACCTTAACATAAAAACAGTTCCTATCATAAGGAATTACAAAAGGTTTAACAACCGTAAATACATAAATAAAGATCTAACTAGCATGCATAAGCTACTTAAGCTTTGGCCTTTCCTTTTTCCTTATCCTTCCTGGAGCAATCAGGATTATCTGAAAAATGGTTCATGATATAGCAAGAATGAGCAACTAGTTTGCTCAGCAAGTTTATAACAATCATATAGATTTAATATATCATGAATGAATGGGAAAGATCATCAATGGTTCAACAATAGATATAACAATTGTGAAAGAAACAGGATTCAAATTTTAATAAACAGAATATTTGAATCTTAAAATGCTGAGTGGTCACTAAGGACCCTGAACTAACTAGGGTATAATAGAGTTTCCTCTGACCCTTTGAGTTGTTTGGTTTTCAAGGGGATTAGCCTATTCAACCCGCTGTATATGCATTACATTTAGTCACTGGCGCCCAAAGTCGGTTTCCCGACACAAAATCCCCTAATTTAGGGTTGTTCAATTCTCAGACTTAATATAAGAAATCCGCACCCAACAATGGTTTGGATAAGCTTTTAAAAGTATTCAAGTTATTGAATTTAGAAACGTAATGTCTAGCTGAATTATTAGCTTAAGACATTTTTAATACAGTTCATGAATCAAGAACTAATAAGCTTCAAATGCACTAAGTGCGATTGTATAAACAATATGGATGTGGAATAATTTTAAATAATTAAACCACTGCAAGCTTTAACAATAAATACAAGTATGGAAACTTGTTCAACGATAATAATTGAGTAGGGTTAGAGAACTTGCCTGTTTGCTCAGCTACAATAATTGTCTAGCTTTAACTAACTTGCTTTGAAAGACCTAACATTAATAAAGTCGGTCTAATAATTAGTACGGCGTATTTGCATAACTATACGCTTAATAACGAACTTATTTACCACACCTAAGTACTAACACATAATTTACATTAGTCAAAACAATATTATTAACCTTATAGACACTCAATCATTTTAGGTTAATAATTTAATAAGTTAGAAAATATTTTTCTTAAGTGTTGGACACTTATTAAACCTTTAAACAACTTATTATAATTGTTTAATTAAATTCAATTTATTTTATTAACTCAATCTCTTTTTAATTACTATTTAATATTGATTAAATAGAAATTAATTAATTAACTCTAGTTATTATAAATAATAACTAATTGTACTTACATATTATTAAATAATAAATAATTATTAACTTAATTTTAACCTTCTTTAATTTAATGTTAATCAACCAATAATTAACCAAGTAATTAACCTCACTTATTATTTAATTAAGGAAATTAAATAATAGTTTACTAATCTTAATCCTCTTTAATTATTATTTAATGTCAATTAAATAATAATTAATTATTTAATTAATTTTAATTATTATTTAAGGTTAAATAATAATCAAATCATTCTTATTTATTATTTAAATTAAATAATAAATTATTATTCTAATAACTTAATTTCCATTAATCATTATTTAATGTTAATTAAATAATAATTAATTACTTAATTATCTTTATTTATTATTTAATAATATTTAAATAATAAATAATTAATTTATAAATTTTATCTCTCTTTAAATATTATTTAATAGGCATTAAATAATAATTGCTATTATCATCTTTATTTATTATTAACATTTAAAATAATAAATAAATAATAAATTTATTTAACCTAACCATGGTTTAGCTAACTAGATTAATATTTAAAATATTTAAATATTAAACTTATTGAAAAACATCCTCCCCAATATTATTTTTGTATTATTATTATTTTTGTTATAATTTTAAATTAATTTTCAAATATTTAAATTAATTAAAATTAACCCGAATGGCATTTTCGTAAATAAGTTGAAAAACCGGACCGAGGGCAGAATGGTAATTCTGCCAAGAAAAACACGGAGGGGCAAAATGGTAATTTCTCAGAAAACCGGTGCTCGCGCATGGCGCGCGCCTTCAGTGACAACGGATCAAAACGGTGCCGTTTTGAGAAGCCGTAAACGGCTTCCGCGCATTGCGCGGAGTAAAGTCTTACAGAGGCCAAACGACGTCGTTTGGCTCCGCGTTCTTTAGTCGATAACCTTCCGCGCATTGCGCGGAAAATTCCTTTTTTATTTTCTTCCGACAGAACGTGAACAGTACCCATTTTAATGAAAAATATACCATCAAGTAAGTTTTAAATCCTCAATAAAAATCCAAAAAAATTACCAATCACCTTATATTAATTTATAACATGAAAAATTAATTTTTCATGATTTAATATCATTATTTTTTTATAAAAATTTTTACATCACATAAACTACCACAAATCATAACTTTTTGTGTATAACTCCATTTTGAGTGATTCAAACTTTGTTTTTCTCATGATTTAATGTTCTATAATATTAGAACATCAAACTTAAGTTTTATAAAAAAATATTTTTGGACATAAATTCCAAAACTTGTTTACACACTATTAAATACATATTTTAGCATATAAAATGTACAAAAATACAAACCAAGCATATTAAACTCAAGCATGGCATATATATTACCACTACACATTAATAACCATATTAACATGTTTATACTAACATGATGATTTATTTAATTTAAAAACAAAACTTCATTTAAAATAACCATTACCTTGATTTAATGGCTATTCTTCTTTTTCTCCCAAAATATGTTGTGAATCTTGAAGGCATAAACTAGCTTAGCACTCCTTCTCCTTCTCTTGCTCTCTCTCAAAATATTTTGCTCTCAAACTCTCTCTTTTGATTTTTGGAGCAAAATGAAATAACATCTATCAACTTTTCAAGTATACTTGAAAAATTAGTAGATACACATAATGTATCTAATAATTTTGACCACTACAAGCTAGCTAATGGATACTTACACAAGTTAACAAGCCATGACTTGGTTGGTGAAAAGAAGCATGGTTCATGTACTTAAAAAAATAAAACAAGCAACCTTTAATTAAATAAATGGAAAATAAAATAAAATATCAAAAAAAAAATCAATTTTTTTCTCTCTCCTCCATGCCATTCGGCTGATGGACTTCAAAAGTCAAAAAAAATAAATTCACTTTTCTTATTTTAATTAATTAATAAGTTATTTAATTGTTTTTCCAAGTGGGCCAATCATTGGGCTTTAATTTAAAATACCAATTGGGCTTCTATTAAATTGTTTGGGCTACTAAATTGTCAAATTTTATTATTCCCCACTTGGGCTACTAATTGACCCATGTTGGGCTAATTTAATAATTTACACATTAATTATTCAATCCATGTTAAATAAATAATTAGATTGAATAAATAATTAAATATTTTAACCCATAAGTATTAAATTACCAAATGGACTAATAAATATTATTATTAACATTTCACATTATTTACATTAATTAATAATCATATTAATTAATTTATTATATTTAATTCACTCATTATATTCAATTTAATTGAATATTTAATTAATAGGAAACTTATCAATTATTTTGATATTAAAACTTTAGGGTTTGTTCACTAATTTAATAACATATTAGTGACCCCCTTTAATTAATTTTAGTAATTAATTACATAATTATTTCATCACATAATTAATTAATCACATAAAAAGATTTAAATAATCTCGTAAAACTAACTCGTTGGAAATTAAATTAATAATTTAATTAATAAAGACGTGGAAATTCTAGGACATTACAGCTTTATTAATTAAATTATTAATTTAATTTCCAACGAGTTAGTTTTACGAGATTATTTAAATCTTTTTATGTGATTAATTAATTATGTGATGAAATAATTATGTAATTAATTACTAAAATTAATTAAAGGGGGTCACTAATATGTTATTAAATTAGTGAACAAACCCTAAAGTTTTAATATCAAAATAATTGATAAGTTTCCTATTAATTAAATATTCAATTAAATTGAATATAATGAGGGAATTAAATATAATAAATTAATTAATATGATTATTAATTAATGTAGATAATGTGAAATATAAATAATAATATTTATTAGTCCATTTAGTAATTTAATACTTATGGGTTAGAATATTTAATTATTTATTCAATGTAATTATTTATTTAATCATGGATTGAATAATTAATGTATAAATTATTAAATTAGCCCAACATGGGTCAATTAGTAGCCCAAGTGTAGAATAATAAAATTTGACAATTTAGTAGCCCAAACAATTTAATAGAAGCCCAATTGGTATTTTAAATTAAAGCCCAATGATTGGCCCACTTGGAAAATACTTAAATTAACTATTAATTGTTTAAAAAGTAAAAAGTGACACTTAATTTGGGACAAAAGAAGGGAGATCAGCCGACCATGCATGAATGAGAGAGAAAAAGTGAGGTTTTGTTTTATTTTATTTTTCATTTAATTAAATAATGGTTGCTTGTTTTATTTTTTTTAAGTACATAAACCATGCCTCTTTTCACCAACTATGTATGGCTAGCTTTCTTGTGTAAGTATCCTTGCTCTCTCATTATGGAAATTTGATAGATATAGATTTTATATCTATGCCCATTGTAAGTATACTTACAATTTAGTAGATTTTGAAAATCATTTCTCATCTTTTATTTTCAAACAAAAGAGAGAGCTAGAGAGCATTTGAGAGTGAGAAAATAGTGAGATCAAAATACTAAGAGAGGAGAAGGAGTTCTTGGTGCATGTCATCTTCATTCATCACCTACTTTGGAAGAAAAAGAAAGATAGCCACTAAATCAAGGTAATGATTATTCTAAATCAAAGTTTTGTTTTTAAATTAAATAAATCATCATGTTAGTATAAACATGTTAATATAATTATTAATGTGTAGTTGTAATATTTATGTCATGTTTGAGTTTAATATGTTTGGTTTGTGTTTTGGTATATTTTATATGCTAAAATATGTATTTAATAGCGTGTAAACAAGTTTTGGAATTTATGTCCAAAAATATTTTTATAAAACTTAGGTTTGATGTTCTAATATTATAGAACATTAAATCATGAGAAAAACAAAGTTTGAATCACTCAAAATGGAGTTGTACACAAAAAGTTATGATTTATAGTAGTTTATGTGATGTAAAATTTTTTATAAAAAAATATGTCATTAAATCATGAAAAATTAAATTTTTCATGTTATAAATTAATATAAGGTGATTGGTAGTTTTTTTGGATTTTTATTGTAAAGTTAAAGATTTATTAAAGGTATATTTTTTGTTAAAAATGCACTGTTCACATTCTGCTAGAAGGAGAAAAAAAAAGGAACAGTCCGCGCAATGCGCGCGAGGCGTTAGTCTGGCAAAACGCGGAGTCAAACGACGTCGTTTGGCGTCTGTGAAGAATTCACTCCGCGCAATGCGCGGAAGCCGTTTACGGCTTCTCAAAACGGCACCGTTTTGGTCCGTTGTTACTGAAGGCGCGCGCAATGCGCGAGAGCCGGTTTTCTGCGAAATTACCAGTTTGCCCCTCCGTGTTTTTCTTGGCAGAATTACCATTCTGCCCTCGGTTCAGTTTTCGAATTAATTACGGAAATGCCATCGGTCCGGTTTTTCAACTTAATTACGAAAATGCCATTCGGGTTAATTTTAATTAATTTAAATATTTAAAAACTAATTTAAAATTATAACAAAAATAATAATAATTCAAAAATAATATTGGGGAGGATATTTTTCATTAAGTTTAATATTTAAATATTTTAAATATTAATCTAGTTAGCTAAACCATGGTTAAGTTAAATAAATTTATTATTTATTTATTATTTTAAATGTTAATAATAAATAAAGATGATAAATTAGCAATTATTATTTAATGCCTATTAAATAATATTTAAAGAGAGTTAAAATTTATAAATCAATTATTTATTATTTAAATATTATTAAATAATAAATAAGGATAATTAAGTAATTAATTATTATTTAATTAACATTAAATAACGATTAATGGAAATTAAATTATTAGAGTAATAATTTATTATTTAATTAAAATAATAAATAAGAATGATTTGATTATTATTTAACCTTAAATAATAATTAAAATTAATTAAATAATTAATTATTATTTAATTGACATTAAATAATAATTAAAGGGGATTAAGATTAGTAAACTATTATTTAATTTCCTTAATTAAATAATAAGTAAGGTTAATTACTTAGTTAATTATTGGTTGATTAACATTAAATTAAAGAAGGTTAAAATTAAGTTAATAATTATTTATTATTTAATTATAATTAAATAATAAGTAAGTGCAATTAGTTATTATTTAATAATAACTAGAGTTAATTAATTAATTTCTATTTAATCAATATTAAATAGTAATTAAAAAGAGATTGAGTTAATAAAATAAATTGAATTTAATTAAACAATTATAATAAGTTGTTTAATAAGTGTCCAACACTTAAGAAAAATATTTTCTAACTTATTAAATTATTAACCTAAAATGATTAAGTGTCTATAAGGTTAATAATATTGTTTTGACTAATGTAAATTATGTGTTAGTACTTATGTGTGGTAAATAAGTTCGTTATTAAGCGTATAGTTATGCAAATACGCCGTACTAATTATTAGACCAACTTTATTAATGTTAGGTCTTTCAAATCAAGTTAGTTAAAGCTAGACAATTATTGTAGCTGAGCAAACAGGCAAGTTCTCTAACCCTACTCAATTATTATCGTTGAACAAGTTTCCATACTTGTATTTATTGTTAAAGCTTGCAGTGGTTTAATTATTTAAAATTATTCCACATCCATATGGTTTATACAATCGCACTTAGTGCATTTGAAGCTTATTAAGTTCTTGATTCATGAACTGTATTAAAAATGTCTTAAGCTAATAATTCAGCTAGACATTACGTTTCTAAATTCAATAACTTGAATACTTTTAAAAGCTTATCCAAACCATTGTTGGGTGCGGATTTCTTATATTAAGTCTGAGAATTGAACAACCCTAAATTAGGGGATTTTGTGTCGGGAAACCGACTTTGGGCGCCAGTGACTAAATGTAATGCATATACAGCGGGTTGAATAGGCTGATCCCCTTGAAAACCAAACAACTCAAAGGGTCAGAGGAAACTCTATTATACCCTAGTTAGTTCAGGGTCCTTAGTGACCACACAGCATTTTAAGATTCAAATATTCTGTTTATTAAAATTTGAATTCTGTTTCATTCACAATTGTTATATCTATTGTTGAATCATTGATGATATTTCCCATTCATTCATGATATATTAAATCTTTATAATTGTTCTAAACTTGCTGAGCAAACTAGTTGCTCATTCTTGCTATATCATGAACCATTTTTCAGATAATCCTGATTGCTTAAAGAAGGATAAGGGAAAAGGAAAGGCCAGAGCTTAAGTAGTTTATGCATGCTAATTAGATGCTTAAATTTGTGTTTACTGTTGTTAAACCTTTTGTAATTCCTTATGATAGGAACTGTTTATGTTAAGGTTAATAGACCCTGGTATTGTAACCTTTTTGTAAGGGAACCAATATGTATTATTCCGCGATATTTAAATGCAATGTATGTATTTAATTGTTAGTAATGTGTTGAATAGTGAGAACCAAACTCGAGGTTATGGAACCCGGATTTGGGGTCGTCACAGGTTGGTATCAGAGCTGTAGGTTAGAAACGTTAGGATTTGCGAAACCTAAGTTATAACCTTAGTATTAAACTCATATCGAGTGCGTTAGGAGATGAATCTGGGAGATTCATCATGTTGTGTATTTTTGGAGATGGATTGAGAAAATCCATCGAGCCGAGATGTACATGATAAAATATCATTTCATTTCATCAATGAATATATTTTATTGCTGTACTAACGTGTGTTATTGTTTTATGATATAGGATGGCAGAGATCGGACAGTCGAGTCGCATTGCTGAGGAGGACTATATTGATATCCATATGGATACTGCACAGCCGCTGGTGGCTGCACCCGTAGAGGAGCCAGAGTCAGATCCTGAGGAGGGGGATCGTGTGGAGCCCGTCTGGGGCGGAGTCATGAGGCCTTACAGTGAGGATGAGGCAGAGTCAGAGGAGTCTGAGGAGGAGGAGTCAGCTGATGGCATGGGCACCACTGCCGCTGACATCATAGAGGGACTGACCGATAGGAACGAGGGGCTGGAGGCAAGGGTCCAGCATCTAGAGGAGCAGAATCTGACCCACCAGCACATGGAGGATCAGTATAGGGATGCGGCTTATCAGTTCTCTGGCGAGAACGCAGAGCTGAAGGAGAGGATTGTAGGACTGGAGGATCAGGTACAGGAGTACGAGGATTCAGTGGAGCACCTTGCGGTGCTAACTCATCAGCTGGTAGAGCAGGATGTAGAGCTGCAGGCTAAATTAGCAGTGGTTGAGACTAGGTTGGCAGAGGCTGAGCTGAAGGTTCAGCAGGTTCAGGCAGAGAAGGCCGCCATCCGTGCACACTGGCAGGAGGCGATAGAGGACCGTATGGAGATGGAGAGACAGCGGGATGCCGCTTATGGTCAGATGATTGAGCTAGAGGAGGAGGTCCGCGAGAAGCGGGTGAGGACGGATAGACTTAGCTACGTCTACCGATCTTCATATGGTAGGCTTCAGAGCAGGGTGCACTACTACCCAGCTGAGGAGGGTCAGTCTATGCACACCATCAGCAGGAGCGTGGTGATGGCCATCGGGGATGAGGAGTATGACGACGCGATCCATAGGGGGATGCGCAGTCAGTAGTAGTAGTAGTTGTTTTCTAATTTCGTATGTAAATAGATGCAGTAGAACCCAACTTTTGTTTTATTAGAGGGTTAATATGTCACTAAATCCCAACTCTAGGAAGTTGTAGGATATGTCAGATCCCATCTTTTGTAGCTTCTCTGGGATAGAAGCATTTATAGCAGTATGCTTTTGATGTAAAGTGCTACGCACTACTGTTTTAGCATATAAATATAAATGCAGTCAAATTTATGTTATATGCGTGTTGAAATAATTACTTGTATGTTAGTTAAACATTGCCTAAGATACAAAATAATGAAATGAAAAAGATGTAATAAGTATAATAATGTAAATTTTTGTTTATAACAGAAAATGCCGCCACGTAGACAACCACCAAGGAACCAGGGGGTAGAAGAGTCAGTTAACAACGACGCGGGGGGACACAACGTAGACCCTATGCAAAACTTCGTCGACATGCTAGCTGAGGCAATGCAAAACCGCCACCCTGTAGTAGCAAATCCGCCACCACCACCAAATCAGTTGGCGAATTTTAAAGATTTTAAGGCGGTGGGACCGCCAGAGTTTAGGGGAATGTCGGACCCGATAGAGGCCCAGTCTTGGATAAAGGAGATAGAGAAGGCGTTTGTTATCGCAAGAGTAGCTGAGGAGCAAAAGACAGTTTTTGCTACCTACATGATGAAGGGCGAAGCCAATTTCTGGTGGGAAGCCAATCAGAATAGGGCTGGGGATGGTGTGGTGCCCTGGACAAAATTTAAGGAAATATTCGACGAGAATTATTTCCCGAAAAGTATGAAAAGTAGGATGGAGGTAAGGTTTCTAGAACTGAAACAGGAGAACATGTCGGTACCGGAGTACGCGGCAAAATTTAATGAGATGGCCAGGTTCGCTCCACATCAGGTAGACACGGAGGAACGCAAGGCCAGGATGTTCGAGAATGGATTGAGACCTTGGATATTCAACAAGGTAGCAGTACTGCAGATTGACTCGTTCGCAACTTTGTTGGAGAAGTCAATCATTGCTGAAGG
The DNA here is from genome assembly GCA_947179155.2 of Hedera helix. Classification (NCBI taxonomy): domain Eukaryota; kingdom Viridiplantae; phylum Streptophyta; class Magnoliopsida; order Apiales; family Araliaceae; genus Hedera; species Hedera helix. The sequence continues at coordinate 26,653,308 of OX359284.1, forward strand.
TGGAAGCGACGCGTTGACCAAGTTTAACCAGGAGAGAAACAAGAAGAAAAATGAAGGGGGAAGCAAGAACAGTAACAGTGGAGGCAATAATAATAATAACAGTAATAAGCGTAAATGGGACAACAACAGTAACGACAAGAGCTCGGGGAATCAACAAGGAAGTGTTCAGAAAAAGCCAGCATGCAATATATGTGGGAAGAACCACTTCGGGGAGTGCAGGAAAGGGAAGAATACATGTTACAATTGTGGTCAGGTGGGACATATTTCTCCAAATTGTCCCCTCCCAAAGAAAGGGAGATGCTTTTCTTGCGGAGCATCTGACCACCTGATAAAGGATTGCCCCAAGAAGAAGAATGACGGGGGTAGCGGCTACAAGGGCAATAACAGCAGATTGGCTATCGGGGGACCGGTACCACAGAACAAGCCGACAGCCCGGACGTTCAACATGACGGTGCAAGATGCAGTGGGGTCAAAAGACGTGGTGTTAGGTATTATTCCGATCAATAATATAAATGCATATGTATTGTTTGATTCGGGTGCTACCTGTTCATTTGTGTCTGATGATTTCGCTAGACGATTAGAGTTGCCTAGGGACAAACTAGAAAACTCAATGAACATAGAAGTTGCTAATAAAGAAGTGATTCCGGTAGAGTACATACATAGAAATTGTTGTGCTGAAATCAGGGGTCAGAAATTAAATGTGAATCTAATTCCAATACGTCTGGGGGAATTTGATGTAATACTTGGGATGGATTGGTTGTTTAACCACGGGGCGATAATTGATTGTCAGAAGAAGTGCATACACCTTAAGACACCAAATAAGTCTAAGGTCGTATTTTATGGCAGCAAATCGTCAAGACAGTCTTCTTGTCTGACAATGATGCAGGCCAAGAAATTATTGAAGAAAGGTTGTGTAGGGTATTTGGCTCATGTGGTTGACACACAAGTGGTGAGTCCCGAGATGGAGCAAATACCAGTAGTTAGGGAGTTTACGGATGTTTTTCCAGATGTACTGCCGGGTTTACCGCCGGACAGGGAGATAGAATTTGTGATTGATTTAGTACCGGGGACAGCACCGATATCGAAAGCACCATATAGGATGGCTCCGGTAGAACTAAAGGAATTGATGGTGCAATTGCAGGAGTTGTTAGACAATAAGTACATTCAGCCAAGTGTTTCTCCATGGGGAGCACCGGTGCTGTTTGTAAAGAAGAAGGATGGATCGATGAGATTGTGTATGGATTATAGAGAGCTGAATAAGGTGACAATTAAGAACAAGTACCCGTTACCACGAATTGACGATCTTTTCGATCAATTGAAAGGGGCGAAGTACTTTTCAAAGATTGACTTAAGGACTGGTTATCATCAGTTGAAAGTCAGGAAGGAGGATATACCCAAGACGGCATTCAGAACTCGATATGGGCATTATGAGTTTCTGGTGATGTCGTTTGGACTAACGAATGCTCCAGCCGCATTTATGGACATGATGAACAGAATATTCAAGCAATACTTGGATAAATTTGTAGTCGTGTTCATTGACGATATTCTGGTGTATTCCAAAACGGAGGAGGAGCATGCTGAACACCTAAGATTGGTGTTGGAGATTTTACGGAAGGAGCGGTTGTACGCTAAGTTTTCAAAGTGTGAATTCTGGTTGAAAAGAGTTCAATTTTTAGGTCATGTTATTGACAAGGAGGGAGTTTCGGTTGATCCGGCGAAGGTTGAATCGGTAATGAATTGGGAGCAACCAAGGACGCCGACAGAAGTAAGAAGTTTCTTAGGGTTAACGGGTTACTATCGGAGGTTCATTCAAGACTTCTCAAAGATAGCAACACCGTTGACCAACTTAACAAGAAAGACGGTGAAATACGTGTGGACAGAGAAGTGTGAGGAAAGTTTTCAGGAGTTAAAGAAAAGACTTAGTGAAGCACCTGTATTGACCTTACCAGACGATACAGGAGGTTTTACGGTCTACAGTGATGCATCGCACAAGGGGCTTGGCTGTGTGCTTATGCAAAACGGCAAAGTCGTTGCGTATGCGTCCAGACAATTAAAAGATTATGAGAAGGGATATCCTACCCACGACTTGGAGCTGGCAGCGGTAGTGTTTGCCCTTAAAATTTGGAGACATTATCTGTACGGAGAAAAATGTGAGATATTCACAGACCATAAGAGTCTAAAGTATATCTTCACACAGAAGGAGTTGAATATGAGGCAACGGAGATGGTTGGAATTGATCAAAGATTATGATTGTGAGATTCTATATCATCCCGGCAAGGCCAACGTAGTAGCGGATGCTCTGAGTAGAAAGAGCAGGGAGAAATTGTTCATATTGACAGATCAAGAACAATTGGTTCAAGAGATGGCTCGAATGGAGTTGGAAGTGAGAAGTCCAAACGAGTCATTAGAAGTCGAGGTGAGCCCAACCTTGTTAGATAGGGTGAAAGAGGCTCAAGACAAAGATGAGGAATGTGACAGAATCCGGAAGAGGATGACCGATGGAGAAGAGGTCAAGTTTAAAATTGATAGCATGGGATTGCTGAGATTTGAAAATCGTGTTTGGGTACCGCTAGTGCCTGAATTACGAGAGGAAATTTTGCAAGAGGCCCACAGTACGAGATACTCGATACATCCGGGGAGTACGAAGATGTATCAAGATCTACGTCAGCATTTTTGGTGGCCGAATTTAAAGAGGGAGGTTGCAGAATGTGTCAGCCGATGCCTAACTTGTCAAAGGGTAAAGGCCGAACATCAGAGACCAAGTGGATTGTTACAGCCGTTAGAAATTCCTGAGTGGAAATGGGAGCATATCACAATGGATTTTGTGGTAGGACTTCCAGCAACACAGAAGGGATATGACGCAATTTGGGTGATTGTGGATCGACTAACAAAGTCAGCGCACTTTTTGCCGATCAAGATTAGGTTCAGTTTGGATCAGTTGGCCAAATTGTACCTCAAAGAGATAGTTTCAAGACATGGGGTGCCGGTATCGATTGTGTCAGACAGAGATCCGCGCTTCACGTCAAAATTTTGGAGAAGTCTTCAGGAGAGATTGGGGACACAGTTGAGAATGAGTACAGCGTATCATCCGCAGACTGATGGGCAAAGTGAGAGAACAATTCAGACATTGGAAGATATGCTCAGAGCCTGCGTGATGGATTTCAAGGGCAGTTGGGAAATCCATCTACCACTAGTTGAGTTTGCATATAATAACAGTTATCATGCGAGCATAGGAATGCCGCCTTACGAAGCTTTATATGGCAGAAAATGCAGAACACCTCTATGTTGGGATGAGGTAGGAGAACGCCGACTGTTGGGGCCATAATTGGTTCAACAGACGGTAGAAATTATCAAGGTAATAAGAGCTCGGCTAGTAGCAGCTCAAGACCGTCAAAAGAAATACGCCGATTTACATCGACAGAAACGAGACTTCGAGGTGGGGAGTTTTGTGTTCATTAAGGTATCTCCCTGGAAAGGGAAGATCAGGTTTGGAAAGAAGGGGAAATTGAGTCCAAGGTTCATAGGACCGTTCGAAATATTGAGAAGAGTGGGTGAAGTAGCATACGAGGTAGCTTTACCTCCTGAATTGGAACATATTCACAATGTGTTTCACGTGTCGGTATTGCGGCCATACAAACCAGACTACAAGCACGTTATCTCCTATGAACCAATTCAAGTCGGAAAGGACTTATCATATGAAGAAGTTCCTGTTCAGATACTCGATAGGAAGGAACAGAAACTGAGAAATAAGATAATTCATTCTGTCAAAGTACTTTGGAGGAATCACGCCATTGAAGAAGCTACGTGGGAATTAGAGGAGGAAATGAGGACAAATTACCCGTTTTTATTTGAGTAACCTTATTTTACAATTCCGAGGACGGAATTTTTATAAGGAGGGGAGAATGTAATGTCCTAGAATTTCCACGTCTTTATTAATTAAATTATTAATTTAATTTCCAACGAGTTAGTTTTACGAGATTATTTAAATCTTTTTATGTGATTAATTAATTATGTGATGAAATAATTATGTAATTAATTACTAAAATTAATTAAAGGGGGTCACTAATATGTTATTAAATTAGTGAACAAACCCTAAAGTTTTAATATCAAAATAATTGATAAGTTTCCTATTAATTAAATATTCAATTAAATTGAATATAATGAGGGAATTAAATATAATAAATTAATTAATATGATTATTAATTAATGTAGATAATGTGAAATATAAATAATAATATTTATTAGTCCATTTAGTAATTTAATACTTATGGGTTAGAATATTTAATTATTTATTCAATGTAATTATTTATTTAATCATGGATTGAATAATTAATGTATAAATTATTAAATTAGCCCAACATGGGTCAATTAGTAGCCCAAGTGTAGAATAATAAAATTTGACAATTTAGTAGCCCAAACAATTTAATAGAAGCCCAATTGGTATTTTAAATTAAAGCCCAATGATTGGCCCACTTGGAAAATACTTAAATTAACTATTAATTGTTTAAAAAGTAAAAAGTGACACTTAATTTGGGACAAAAGAAGGGAGATCAGCCGACCATGCATGAATGAGAGAGAAAAAGTGAGGTTTTGTTTTATTTTATTTTTCATTTAATTAAATAATGGTTGCTTGTTTTATTTTTTTTAAGTACATAAACCATGCCTCTTTTCACCAACTATGTATGGCTAGCTTTCTTGTGTAAGTATCCTTGCTCTCTCATTATGGAAATTTGATAGATATAGATTTTATATCTATGCCCATTGTAAGTATACTTACAATTTAGTAGATTTTGAAAATCATTTCTCATCTTTTATTTTCAAACAAAAGAGAGAGCTAGAGAGCATTTGAGAGTGAGAAAATAGTGAGATCAAAATACTAAGAGAGGAGAAGGAGTTCTTGGTGCATGTCATCTTCATTCATCACCTACTTTGGAAGAAAAAGAAAGATAACCATTAAATCAAGGTAATGATTATTCTAAATCAAAGTTTTGTTTTTAAATTAAATAAATCATCATGTTAGTATAAACATGTTAATATAATTATTAATGTGTAGTTGTAATATTTATGTCATGTTTGAGTTTAATATGTTTGGTTTGTGTTTTGGTATATTTTATATGCTAAAATATGTATTTAATAGCGTGTAAACAAGTTTTGGAATTTATGTCCAAAAATATTTTTATAAAACTTAGGTTTGATGTTCTAATATTATAGAACATTAAATCATGAGAAAAACAAAGTTTGAATCACTCAAAATGGAGTTGTACACAAAAAGTTATGATTTATAGTAGTTTATGTGATGTAAAATTTTTTATAAAAAAATATGTCATTAAATCATGAAAAATTAAATTTTTCATGTTATAAATTAATATAAGGTGATTGGTAGTTTTTTTGGATTTTTATTGTAAAGTTAAAGATTTATTAAAGGTATAATTTTTGTTAAAAATGCACTGTTCACATTCTGCTAGAAGGAGAAAAAAAAAGGAACAGTCCGCGCAATGCGCGCGAGGCGTTAGTCTGGCAAAACGCGGAGCCAAACGACGTCGTTTGGCGTCTGTGAAGAATTCACTCCGCGCAATGCGCGGAAGCCGTTTACGGCTTCTCAAAACGGCACCGTTTTGGTCCGTTGTTACTGAAGGCGCGCGCAATGCGCGAGAGCCGGTTTTCTGCGAAATTACCAGTTTGCCCCTCCGTGTTTTTCTTGGCAGAATTACCATTCTGCCCTCGGTTCAGTTTTCGAATTAATTACGGAAATGCCATCGGTCCGGTTTTTCAACTTAATTACGAAAATGCCATCCGGGTTAATTTTAATTAATTTAAATATTTAAAAACTAATTTAAAATTATAACAAAAATAATAATAATTCAAAAATAATATTGGGGAGGATATTTTTCATTAAGTTTAATATTTAAATATTTTAAATATTAATCTAGTTAGCTAAACCATGGTTAAGTTAAATAAATTTATTATTTATTTATTATTTTAAATGTTAATAATAAATAAAGATGATAAATTAGCAATTATTATTTAATGCCTATTAAATAATATTTAAAGAGAGTTAAAATTTATAAATCAATTATTTATTATTTAAATATTATTAAATAATAAATAAGGATAATTAAGTAATTAATTATTATTTAATTAACATTAAATAACGATTAATGGAAATTAAATTATTAGAGTAATAATTTATTATTTAATTAAAATAATAAATAAGAATGATTTGATTATTATTTAACCTTAAATAATAATTAAAATTAATTAAATAATTAATTATTATTTAATTGACATTAAATAATAATTAAAGGGGATTAAGATTAGTAAACTATTATTTAATTTCCTTAATTAAATAATAAGTAAGGTTAATTACTTAGTTAATTATTGGTTGATTAACATTAAATTAAAGAAGGTTAAAATTAAGTTAATAATTATTTATTATTTAATTATAAATAAATAATAAGTAAGTACAATTAGTTATTATTTAATAATAACTAGAGTTAATTAATTAATTTCTATTTAATCAATATTAAATAGTAATTAAAAAGAGATTGAGTTAATAAAATAAATTGAATTTAATTAAACAATTATAATAAGTTGTTTAATAAGTGTCCAACACTTAAGAAAAATATTTTCTAACTTATTAAATTATTAACCTAAAATGATTAAGTGTCTATAAGGTTAATAATATTGTTTTGACTAATGTAAATTATGTGTTAGTACTTATGTGTGGTAAATAAGTTCGTTATTAAGCGTATAGTTATGCAAATACGCCGTACTAATTATTAGACCAACTTTATTAATGTTAGGTCTTTCAAAGCAAGTTAGTTAAAGCTAGACAATTATTGTAGCTGAGCAAACAGGCAAGTTCTCTAACCCTACTCAATTATTATCGTTGAACAAGTTTCCATACTTGTATTTATTGTTAAAGCTTGCAGTGGTTTAATTATTTAAAATTATTCCACATCCATATGGTTTATACAATCGCACTTAGTGCATTTGAAGCTTATTAAGTTCTTGATTCATGAACTGTATTAAAAATGTCTTAAGCTAATAATTCAGCTAGACATTACGTTTCTAAATTCAATAACTTGAATACTTTTAAAAGCTTATCCAAACCATTGTTGGGTGCGGATTTCTTATATTAAGTCTGAGAATTGAACAACCCTAAATTAGGGGATTTTGTGTCGGGAAACCGACTTTGGGCGCCAGTGACTAAATGTAATGCATATACAGCGGGTTGAATAGGCTGATCCCCTTGAAAACCAAACAACTCAAAGGGTCAGAGGAAACTCTATTATACCCTAGTTAGTTCAGGGTCCTTAGTGACCACTCAGCATTTTAAGATTCAAATATTCTGTTTATTAAAATTTGAATTCTGTTTCATTCACAATTGTTATATCTATTGTTGAATCATTGATGATATTTCCCATTCATTCATGATATATTAAATCTTTATAATTGTTCTAAACTTGCTGAGCAAACTAGTTGCTCATTCTTGCTATATCATGAACCATTTTTCAGATAATCCTGATTGCTCAAAGAAGGATAAGAGAAAAGGAAAGGCCAGAGCTTAAGTAGTTTATGCATGCTAATTAGATGCTTAAATTTGTGTTTACTGTTGTTAAACCTTTTGTAATTCCTTATGATAGGAACTGTTTATGTTAAGGTTAATAGACCCTGGTATTGTAACCTTTTTGTAAGGGAACCAATATGTATTATTCCGCGATATTTAAATGCAATGTATGTATTTAATTGTTAGTAATGTGTTGAATAGTGAGAACCAAACTCGAGGTTATGGAACCCGGATTTGGGGTCGTCACAATAGCACATGGTGATGTTCTTTCCTGCAACCTATGTTACAGTATGATTTAAAATTTTCAACTATGAAGCCTATGTAATATCAGAAACTAAATACTCCTCTATTTGGAAAGGAAAGTCCGGGAATTAATTTAGATCATAAATTAACTATTGTTAGTGAATGATTATCAAGTTCTCTTTATGCTTCCACAGTTGCCATCCATAATATACAAAAAAATTCTCATTAACAATCTTAGACTTATGGTGTTGAGTTTTGTTCCCATTCCTTAGTTCAGATGGAGTGGAATTGACGACATAATGAAATTGACAACAGAATGGAATGAACTAATCATTCCTTAAAGAATAACTATTCCATCCTTACTTAATTCCGCTTCATTCTCTCACCAATCAAACACAACATTAATTCGTGGTTTGACTATTAAGCCCGTAGTTTATGTATGTCAATATACTTGGACCTTGTATTCTTATATCTATTTATAATTTAAAAAAATTGTTTGAACGGCAAAGGTTTAAACGTCAATAGAGACTAAATCGCTTCTCGAACAATCTTAAGGGTGCACCCCCACATCGGTCTGGTAGGCCGACAATCTCACCAGGGTGATGTGGGGTTGCGCACTTAAGATCGCCTAAGGAGGGATTTAGTCTAAATTGACGTGTAAGTTTGCCCGAGAATACCCTTATCGTTCAAACCATAAAAATAAATAAATATCCTCCGTCTTATTGTGTACCGTTTTGAAACCAATTTTGAGAAATTTTCATCTTCAATCATGATTATTATTTCTTAATTATTGGTTGATGGTTGAACTAACTAGTAACCAAATCTATAGTATATACTAAATCAACAAACACTAACATATTTAGCTACCACGTTTCAAAGTCTGACTTATTACAATTTCCCTTTTAAATTACTCTGCCGCATGTAAAATTACTCTTAGGCTTTTGAATTTTTTGATGGACAATTTTCCATTTCCATTCATATTTAGTTAAAAATCTAATAGTATCCCATAATTATAGCAAAATTACTCTTGGGTTTTTGAATTTTTTTATAGATACTTTTTCATTTCCATTCATATTTAGTTTAAAATCTAATAGTATCCCATAATTACAGCAAAATTACTCTTGGTCTTTTGAATTGTTTGAAGGATTATTTTCCATTTCCACTCTCACATAGGAAAATCTAATAGTATCCCATAATTACAACAAAATTACTCTTAAGCTTTCGAATTATTTGATTGATAATTTTCCATTTCCATTCTCACGTACAAAAATATAATATTATCCCATAATTACAGCAAAATTGCTTTTGAATTTTTCAATGGATGATTGATTGATTTAATTTCCATAATCACAGGTTTTATTCTCCCTATAAATAGAAACTAACTTTTTCATTTCAAGTCACACCACAAGCAATTCTCTCCTTATAATTTTCTGTTACAATGTAATATTAATCTTCTTTTTCTATTCTTCTACTTCTTTTACTAATACAGTTAGTTTCTTTACTTAGCTTTAGTTCATGCCCTTAAAATCCTCACCCATAAATTTTACTTCATGTTTTTTTCATTTGACTATTTAGATGGCAAATAGATACGATTTCGTAAATGACATCAGTCATGTCAAGGAAACGTGGAATATTAAGGTCAGGATAACTAGGCTATGGGATATACCAAGTTTTAACAAAATTGGTTATATAAACAACATCGAAATGGTATTGTTGGATGAGAAGGTATATACATATATTTTTATATAGATGCATATATATTAATAAATGATATGAAACATGACAGGATGTTAGAATTCAAGCAAGTATCAAAAGGGCATTGATAAATAAATTTCAAACATTGTTGAAGGAACAAAAAGTTTTTATGATTACCAATTTCATTGTGGGCCAAAGAGGTAGTTCCTTCAAAGCTACCAAACATCCATTCAAGATTAATTTCCTAGATTCCATCTCACCGAGAGAGTTGGATAAGGGTTCCATTCATGCATATGGATTTAAATTCATTTCATTTGATCAAATACTGCTGATAATTCCTATTTTGTTGGTATGTTATGCTAGAATTTGCTCTCCATATGCTGTGATAAAAATCTTATTTATTACATTTTGTAGTGGATTTTGTTAGATGTTATTGGACAACTTACTACTATTGGAAGTGTAGAATTCAGCACAAACAATGGTAAACAAAGTAGGAGAGTTAATATTGAATTAACTGATAACAGGTGAATGTTAAACCTTTATGAAACTTCATTTTATTATAACTATGTTTACTTAATTAAAGCTTAAATGATTTTAATGTTGTTTTCTTTGAATCAGTAAAAATGTCTTGAGATGCACCATGTAGGATGATTTTACAGACAAAATATCCACTATTACTAAAATAGAAAGTCAAAGTCACATTATCATTGTTTGCCAATTTGCAAAGATTAAGTTCTGGAAAGGTATTTCCTATATTTTCAACTTTTCATGTTGAATTTTTTTCATTCATTCGTTCAAATGCAAAATCTAATTTATTGTTTCAGCATCATTAATTTGAATTTTTATTTAAATGATATTGAATCTATAACTATACAACCTGTAAATTTATCATTAATTTGTATTTTTATTTATATGATAGAATCTGTAACTATACAACCTATAAATTTGAATCGAGTTCAACAACATTGTCAAACTCAATGTTCTCTTCGAGACTTATGATAAATGCATATATCTCTTAAGTTGTTGATTTCAAAAATAGGTATAGTATATAATTCTATTGGAAATTGAAAGAGTAATATATATGAACAATTGTGTTAGTCTTTTATTCCAAATAACATGCTTTGTGTTCCACAAGATAATTCAATGCACCAAGTCACTTGTCTTGCCAGAGCACATATTTTATTACAAATGAATTCCTACAAGTCAGTGATAGGAAAACTCTTGATGAGATACGGGAGGCCAAAGAGGTAAAACATATGTGACAAACATTTTACTTTTGTACATGCATGAAGTACCTTTCAATTTCAATGTCTTATTATCTTCTTTTTTAAAATTTTTTGATAAATTAATGTGTTGTTTTTCTATGAAAAATCCAGGAGTCAACATGTGTGGTATTGGTATTGGCTACTATGCTTTGTATACAAATTGAGTACAATTGGTTCTACAATTCCTACAAAAAGTGTAGGAAAAAAATAAAAAGTGAAAGTGAAAAATATTGGTGTGATAAATGTTGTGAGTATGTCGAGTTTGTTATGCCAAGGTATTGTAATAATTTTGTTATTATGTATATTATAGAAAAAATTTGATACTATAACCAATTATCTAACTTGGTGAATCTAACTTTTTAAACAGATTTAAAGTTCAAATTAGAGTAATGGATGATACGTCGAGTGCATCTTTCGTTCTGTTTGATCGTGAAGCCCAATAATTAATAGGGAAATCAGCTTAGGAATTAAGGGATCAATTAGTGAAGGGAAAATTAAAATTTCCATATTATTATATAGCTTCTATATACAGCTTTTAACTTATATCCAAAACTATTATTAGTTATTATTTTTTCTGTGTTTAAGGATTGAGACTCTGATTGTTTTTCGGATGAACTCAATGCATTGTTAGATAGGAGGTTTCTTTTCAAAAAACATATATCAGCTTATAATTTGAAGGAAAATTATGTAACATTCACAGTGACATGAATGAGCGATGATGAAAAATTAATTGAATCTCACACAAGCTTGTGTGATGGAACTCAGGTCTTATTATTACATATTTTTTATTTACTAGGAATTATATATATTATGTCAAAATTTGTTACATAAAATCTTCAACACATTGCTTATATGTCTGTTTTTTCCTGTTTCTAAAGTCTATGCAAGGGGAGTCGTTATTTGATATATTTGAGGTTAATACTGGAAATTATGTCACACCTATAAGCAAAAGGCATAAACCATCCATTTGCGATGATGATGTATAACGATCTCAATCAAGGAATGTTGAAATGTCAACCAACAAGTTGTATAAGAAGATCAAAGCCGAGATGGATGACAACTTGAATGGTTCAAATGCATTTGATAGCATCAATCATTTTGTATAAATATGGTTTTAATTTTTAGCAATTGATGGTGAATTTTAGCATGAACAACTTTTCGTAGATAAAACAGCTTGCATAAGGTTTTATTAAGTAAATGGATTAAACTTTTTGGTTTTAATGTTGATTATGGGATATTATATAATATTGTTATTGGATGAAAAGGAGTATTATTTTGTTCTTGATTGGCAAATTCCTACTCTTTATGTTTGTGAAAAAATAATGGACCTAATTTGGTAGCCTATATTTTCTACACCAAGGACTAAAACCTTCACGATTGTCGTTTCAAAAATAAAATACTCTCTTAGTCTTGCAAAGAATCATTTAGTTTGAATTCTAAAACTAAATTATTTAATTTTAAAATAAAAATAATACTATTTTTATAAATAATATTCAATTTTTAAAAGTTTAAAAACATTCTCCCTCTTAAATTAATTACTCTCTTTAAGGACTGTGTGTGTGTGTGTGTGTGTGTATCACAAACCGAAACAATCGGAATCATTAATCTATTTCATGGAGTTTTGGATAAATTGTCTTTTGTAGGTGCTACGAAAGCTACGCGCTATCAAACTGATTAAAAAAACATCTAAAACAAAAATACAGACAAATTAGGAAAAAAGATAATACTCTCTTTGTCTCGCAAAATATCATTTGGTTTGAATTTTTAAACTAAATTATTTAATTTTAAAATTAAAATATATCTATTTTTTAAATATAGGTAAATAAATTCAAATAATAAAAACTATATAATTAATTTACAATAATATTCAATTTTTAAAGTTTAAAAATATAAATAAATTTACTTAATTATCAATTTTTAAAAGAGTTAATTTCACCAAAAAATCAAACTAAATCAATCTTTGCACGGGAGAATAAGGTATTTGCCGTTTTTGTCCTCCCATTATTCAGTAGATTCAAACTATATTTTATTGGGAGTAATCGCACAAAAAAATCCAATTTTCCAATTTCTTTATTCCGCGTAATCGCATATGCAAGCTTTGTGGTGTAGAAATGGTTGCCACTACAATCACCGGTGCAACTTAATAAAATAATCAAATCATATATACAATTACTAGCTCAATAAAATAATCAAATCATATATGCGATTACTAGATTCAAGAGCCTCACCAATTAATGACCCTATCCTCCACTCTGGCAAAATCTTAGCCCTTTCTTCATAAAACTTGATAGCATTCACAGTCCAATTCAAGACAACCCATTTAACTCTCCCATACCTCATTCTTATTTATTAATACAAAATAGTGTCTCATGTGGATAATGATTTACAAGATATGAACAACAATATATCTGAACAAGGTATGAAGCATTAGTAGGTGGAAATAATATTTACAATTTATGTATAAAGTTTAAAATAAAATCAATTTTCTTATCCTAATAGTTTCTTATACAAGAATTGTGTATAATTACAACTTATAGCAAATAGATTTGTCTTGAGAATACTTTTCTTAACCTTTTATTTAGGTGAAATGGATGTTGATGTTCATTGTACTTATGATGGTAAATTCTTAATTTTGCTTATCATTTGGCCTGCGAATTTTTTTTATTTACTTTTCTTTTTTATTGTATTTTATATATGATATCAGTTTAAATATGTTAAAATCAGATTACTGGGACATCAGTGTCCCAAACTGGGAATGTTCGTCTTCTAATGCATTTTCATGAAAGAATAAACAAGAACCAAAATAGCAAAAAACCATAATTCTCAATGTGTTATGTTAGATTAAAAGTGCAACTGCTTTTGTTGAAAGAACCACCCCAAATTCTAAATGACCTTCTTAATGGTTCTGATCATAGAAGCAGGCGTTTCATTGACAACATTCGTGCATACAATATGATGTTTTCTTTCACATCAATGGGTGGGAAGATTGATTCATCACTTAACAATGGAAATGGTCCTTGCGTGTTTAGATAACATGGCCAAAATTGTCACAGAATTGGAAGTTTGTTACCAAGTTTAGGATCCACTCCAAAGTTTGCCCAACTATACTTATATGATACTGAAAATGAAATTGCAAATATAATGAGTGCCCTCAGGTTTGTATTAATTGTTTTCTTTGTTATCTTCTGAATTTAATGATTCTTTTAGAGTATTAACTCACCTTTTGTTTTGTTAATTTGCTTAATAGTTCAAGTAAAATTTCAGCCACATTTGATGCATCGATTATAAAAGATCTAAAAAATATGCTTCATGAAAATAATGGTGTGGCTCAATCATTCAGGATGGCTAGGGATGGGTTTAATTCAAGTGAATTCAAAGATGTCAAATTGAGGCTTTTTGGAAGAAGGGACTCTGATGGACGAAGGTATAACCCCCATATTGTATCTGAAGTTGCTGGTTTAATTGTTGGTGACATTAGAAGCTCAACTAATGATAGGGATATCATAGTACAGACTCAGAATGGTTTATTAAAATGAATAAGTAAGTTGCATCCATCTTACCTTACAATGCAGTACTCATTGCTTTTTCGACAAAGCTAAATCCTTGTTGGCGCCAAATTAAATGACCGAACCTCATTTCTTAGTCAGAACGTTCAATGTGCAAAATTGTAATAATCTAGAAAATTACGAACTCAAAATTTTATTTTTTAAATATTTATCTTCATGAGAAAATATGATGTGTGAAGTGGTGTTATGTATGTGTATATGTTATACGATGAGATATACTAAGTTAGTTAATAAAATTTATTTGAATTAACTAAAGAAGGAAAATGAATGCAAGAGAAGCTTATGTGATGAGATTACGCAGCTTAAATGTTGGCTTTTATGGTAAATAAGAAGATTAATAATAAACAAGTGAATTACTTGTATTATTAATGAGAAAGAAGAAATAAATTAATTATTAAAGATAACCCAATGTGAAAATAATGGTATATATATGGGTAACTATATTATAAATACAATTTGATGATAAGAGGGAGTTAATGAATTAAATTTAATCAAGTCGAAGTACTTGTATGAATGTGTATTAGGGTTTTATTAAAACAAGCCTAAGAATTAGTAAGTGTTAATGTTTTGTAAACTAACTCAATTTGGTAGCCCAATTGACTTTTAAATAACAAGTCTAATTGGATTATGTGATAAACCCAATGAATTAATTAATTAAAGTCCAAATGAATTAAACTAGTAGCCTAAGTCCATTTAATATTAAGTTTGGTATGAGTTATTAGGTGATGGCCCAATGTCGTGTATTATGTATTTTAACTAGTACTCTACGCAAGGATACTTGTAATATTTATTGTGTAGTCCAAGTGAACCAATGAGAGAGCCCAAACAAAATTAATCTAGGAGCCCACATTGAATTAATTAAATGACCCAAAGTGGAGCCCAAATTAGAGTCAAAAGTTAGTATAATTATTACATTTTGGTGTATATATGTATATATAAGATAAAAAAGAAAATAAAAAATGGAAAAGAAAAAGGCCAAATGGCAGGGTAGGGTGGGGCCCCAATGGAGTGTGTTAGTTTTTGTGTTGCTTGGAAAGTTACATTTTACTTTAGTTGTTCAACCACTCCATCAAATCCCCAACAACCCTAGTCATTCCTAAAGGTCATTCATCTAGTCAGTCACTATAATAGTATGCTTGTTTAGCTTCTAATTTCACTAATGTTGGGTGATTATGAGCTTTAATGATGTAATCCTAGAGTGCTATAAATAGAGGAGGGTGGAAGACTTAGAGAAGTTTGTTAATCATTTGTGTTTTACCAAGTATAGCATAGTTGAGAGCATTTGTAGAGAGAAAACTTCTTTGAGAGCTTTGTAATAATTATTGAGAGAAAAATACTTTAAGTGTTAGTAAATGCGAGTTAGTGTTCTAGTGGTTCACTCAAGAAGGAAGACGAGACCTAACAAGAAAAAGATTTCCATAGAAAGTTTAAAAGATTCTCAAACCCTAGTTATTATTTTCTTAATGTATGAGTTTAAGCAAGCTTGGTTATGGAATGATATATGTGAAGAAGATCTATGGTTAAAAATATTAGTAAGTGAATAATATATTATTAAATGATTAATAATATTAACAAATGACTAAAATATTATTAAATGGATAATAATATTAATAAATGAATAAAGTATTATTAAATGATTAATAATATTAGTAAGAGAATAAAATATTATTAAATAATTAATAATATTAATAAATGACTAAAATATTATTAAATGAATAATAAATTAATAAGTGAATAAATTATTATTAATTGATTAATAATATTAGTAAGAGAATAAAATATTATTAAATGATTAATAATATTAATAAATGATGAAAATATTATTAAATGGTTAATACTATCAATAAGAGAATAAAATATTATTAAATAATTAATAATATTAACAAATGATTAAAATATTATTAAATGATTAATGATATTATTAAGAGTGTAAAATATTATTAAATGGTTAATAATATTTATAAAGGATTAAGATATTATTTAATAAATAATATTATTAGAAAGAGTAAGACATTATTAAATAATTAATAATGTTAATAAGTGTTTAAAATAATTAAGTGATTAAGATGTTATTAAATGATTAATAATATTAATAAATGATGAAAATATTATTAAATGGTTAATAATATCAATAAGAGAATAAAATATTATTAAATGGTTAATAATATTAATAAATGATTAAAATATAATTAAATGATTAAAGATATTATTAAGAGTGTAAAATATTATTAAATGGTTAATAATATTTATAAAGGATTAAGATATTATTTAATAAATAATATTATTGGAAAGAATAAGACATTATTAAATGATTAATAATGTTAATAAGTGTTTAAAATAATTAAGTGATTAAGATGTTATTAAATGATTAATAATATTGATGATTGAATAAAATATTATTAAAATGGTTAATAGTATTCGTAAACGGCTAAAATATTATTAAATAGTTAATAATATTTGTTTGAGGATAATACATTATCAATTGTGATAATATTAGAAAATGATTAATATGTTCTTAAATGATACTTATGTGATGAAAATATTATCAAAAGTTGATAATATTATTAAGTGATTAAATGTTATGATTAAGTGTTAGATGATTTAAGTGATATATAATAAAGTTATGAGATATGTTGATTGGTAGATCAATGTTATTGAATGCTAGGTCATCTAACGGAAGTTATTTTAAGTTGAATAGTAGTAGTCAGTGGAACAGACAAGTTCTCTGAACTTTAACTTGTATTTATTTGGCAAGTTATTCTGAAACTCAAATTAGTTTCATTACGCAAGTTTCATATACTTGTTTTTAGTATGTTTAGTATCTAGAAGTTGAAATTAGTTTCATAGTACATGATGAAATAATTATTAATAATTATTTCATAATTATATTGTTATTGATATTCGCACTTATGTACATTCGCATGACTGTTCTCATTATGAATTATTTAAAGAGAAAAATCTATCTCAATTGTTTCGGTTAGATATTACATGAATTATAATGACAGGATTTTGAAATGAACTATTTAATGAGATATATCTATATTTGCTTCGGTTAAATATTGCATGTGTTAATATGACCGTTCATATTATGAACTATTTAAAGAGGAAGATCTATGCCAATTGTTTCGGCTAGACCATGTATATATCAAATTCATTAATCTGAATATTGTTGAAACTAGTCCAAACCATATTACTGTGGTACGAAATCTGATAGAAAAAGCTAAAATGAACAAATCATTATAAAAGGATAAAACTACGGTCGAATGTAATAATTCTGGTCAAAACGAAATTGGATGGTTATAATGTGAACAATATATACGTACAATAGGTTGATCACCTAGAGTACCCATCTTCGGATATTGCAATTAAAATAGTTGTTAATATTCAAAACAAAATGACAGTTTTATGTCTACATGGTATTATAAATACTCAAAACATATGTTCACGGTCTTGTGACCTTTCAGCATGAAAAAATAGTATGTTAAATAAATCGAAAGTTGTTATTCAAAGTTACATGTCTTCACAATTCTTGAATATTGTTAAAGTTTTAAAGGTTAATTCTTTTTCATTCATGATATATCCTTTATTGTTTATTTAAACTTGTTGAACAAAATAGTTGTTCACCCTTACTATATCATGAACTATTTTTTAGCTAAGCCCGAGTGATCTAAGGAGTACAATGACAAAGGAAAGACGAACGAGTAAAAGTAATTAGTTTTTATTTTTATGTTGTAAACATTTTGTGTTATAAGGTAATTGTGATGTATTTAAGGTTAGTGGAACCTGGGATTAATGGTACGTTTTGTAATAATCTATGTATATTTTTTGCTAGTTATTGAAGATTTAATTTATAAATGTTTGTCAAATATTAGATAGTGAGCACAAAAATACCCTTACTTGGATACATAGTTTCATAAACAATGGACATCTCTTCATATTGATAATCCCTACGTATCCAAAATTCACCATTACCAACTCTAGTTTCAAACTATGCTAAAAAAAACAATTGTTTCTGTGTTTGATTATATGCTTTAAATCTCTATATGAAAGACTTTATTAGTTGAACTCCAGTGTTAATGACTAGATTATATTTTCGATGCCTAAACCTTTTCACATTCTGTTTCTTCTTGTTCCTTTCCAAGAACTGGTAATCTTTTTTCATTTAAATCTTTTTCCATTTGGTAGGGTTCCTGGAGTGCACAACAAATTCCTCCTTGAATCTACTCAAAATAAATGAGTTACTCAAGCAACATCAGTATTTGACTACAAATCCTATAGCCGAAACAGCCACAAGGAAAAAAAAAACATATATATATCGCAATTTGGGAGGTTACATGAATCAAATTTCAGCTGGCAAAGTTGGCTTTCGGAATCCCCAAAAATTCTAAGTAAGAAGAGAAGACTATGGTAGTACGATAATGGGAAAGAGAGAGACCACCCACATCGAATTAGTTAAAAAATCCACTACACAATCAAGTAACCAACTGCTATATAAACAAACCTGAGGAGACGTTTATAATCACGCAGCCGTGCAGTGAGCACAAAGCGAACTATTCTTTCGCCTTTTACTAAAGAATACCGTGTGCTCGCTGCAAATAACGGCATACGCCTATTTTTGGAGGACCTTAACCTCAATTTGGTTTTGGCCCCTACAATTCCAGTTTAATAATTACTTACCATTCCCTTAATTTGGTATGTTTGCAGGACCGTTCCCTTAGTTTGGTTTCGTCCCCTACAACTCCAGTTAAATATTAAATAATTACCATCTGAAATAGTAAGTATTCCCTTATTTGTCTACCATTCCAGTTGAAGGCTTTTGACAGGAATTACAAGATAATTCAACTTAATTCTTATACAAGATAACACAATTGACAAAGTGAATTTTTTTTTTTTTGTGACCATTTCTTAATTTTTGTGTCATCCTTGAATCTGCCGCAATGCTAATCTTCTCTTACCTGATGGGTAGACAGCTACATGCTTTTGCCAAATTGATACCTCTAGTAATGTGGGAATGGGCGAAAGTGTTAAGTAACCATATTTTACGGATTTATTGATAAATTATAAATAAAAATAAAAAGACTTAAATGACTTTTAAATTATAAAAGTCCATAAATATTTATTAAGCATCATAGACCTTACTGTGGGACCAATACGGTAAAGACAGGTGTTAGATAAAGTTGAAACGGCTGAAGCGGTCGAGTGCTTGAAGCGGTTAATCTCCTAACTCATACTAAGTGATAGTTTTAAGAAGTTGAGAAGATCATGAGTATGGAAGTTACACAACTTACCAAAAGGTGAAAAGATATAAATGGCCACATCAAAAATCAAAAGAAAAAACAACAAACTCATCATCTCCAAATTAACAAAACAAGTCTTTTCAGAGTTTGTTTCTTAAAAGTAGGACTAGATACTTGTCAAGCCCATTGCTAAGAGGTTGTAAGGTAAAAATTAGCATAGTCTTAGTTTCTGTAAACAATTCTCAGTCCCTTGTTATTGGAATTGTAGTAGTTGGAAACAATATTCCGTTCCGTGTTACTAAAAATTGTAATTGTGTAACTGTTCTAATTGTACTAGGTGTTATGTGTTTCAAGAAGTCCTCAAGTCTAAGACATCAAACACACAATTGCTTAGTTCTTAATAAATAATTTTTATTACTGATTTTTTTTTAATCTAAAATAATTTTTCAACATTAACATTAAACTAATATTTGATTTTTTCTCCCCAAAAAGACATCAGTACCAGAGCTATGGAATGCCACTACTGGACTTAACCCCAATTACCAGAGCTATGGAATGCCACTGCAGGACCAATACGGTAACGACAAGTGTTAGATAAAGTTGAAAAGGCTGAAGCGGCCGAGTATTTGAAGCGGTTAATCTCCGAACTCTTATTAACTGACAGTTTTAAGAAGTTGAGAAGATCAAGAATATAAAAGTTACACAACTTACCAAAAGGTGAAAAGACAGCATGAGTATAAATGACAGCATCAAAAATCAGAAGAAAGAACAACAAACTCATTATCATCAAATTAACAGTACAACTCTTTTCAGAGTTTGTTTCTTTAAAGTAGGACTAGAAACTTGTCAAGCACATCGCTAGGATGTTGTAAGGTTAAAATTAACGTAGTCTTAGTTTTTGTAAACAATTTTTAGTTCTGTGTTACTAAAAATTGTAATTGTGTAACTAATATTTGATTTTTTCTACGCAAAAAGACACTAGTACAAGAGCTATGGAATGCCACTTACTGGACTTAACCCAAAACAGCCATCTCTACGAAAACCATGGGATAGTAACAAAATCCCAAAACAGCCATCTCCACGAAAACCAAGGGATGGTAACAAAATCAGGATACCGTATCGGTCTTTCAATCCAATGAGATTATGCATACACTAGATGCGGCCTCCACACAGTAAGGATGACACCATTTTCTAAGCAACTCAACAACTGTAAGGAGATGGCAAGCCACAAAACACTGAAAAAAATGAAGAACTACAGAATTCTTTTGATTTGCTACAAATTCAGACAAAACTCGACGTAAAAATTGGTCGGCGGCTGGGTAGACCTTAGGCAAGCACCCCTCCAGAGTGCAATGGAGGTCACTAACCTAGACCATGAGCCTTCTTGATCACCCATTGACCCCATCCAGGTAAGTAAGCTGCAATGTTGGATGTACCTTCATATTTATACACTTGTCAGTAAGCCTCTGTTTGCGTGCCTCCGATTTGGGGCTTGAATTACTCACAACTTAGACCTTCATCATATTTTTGTTGCATAATAAATGTCGAAAAATCCCACAGAGTGATTAATGATTCCTCCTGACAACAATCCATTCAAAAAACATTTAACTAAGATGCCATTCCATGAAATTTTGTAAATTAACTTTGCTTGTTTGATATCATCATGGACACGAACATTTATTTTCCCTCCTTTCAAAAAAATTGATACTATATGTTCCATATCAAACACCTGGTGTGCACAGTATGTTCCTCATCTGTTGCTCAGTTTCTTTCTATTTGAATCAACTATTTCAGTATCTCTAATAATCTCTCAATTTCTCTTTCATCTAATTAAACCACTGACCTTGGGAGGTGGTCTGTTCCCTAAAGTTCTTCTGCATGATAAGTTCACTTTATTTTACATTTAGGCTTGATAATATCTTGAAGCAAAATAGCAATTAATGAAGTTTATTTATTACCTGCAACATATATATTTCATTGAAGTTTTTGAATGAAACAAACTACTTATTAGACAATGGATCATGCTTTGTATTACAAATATCAAAAAAAAAAACCCTGTGAAAATATCACTTCCCAATAATAATAGCAACAAAGTCCATATATTCATTTCCCTTATAATACTTTCTAAGACCGGGAATGACGCACCTTTGGTGTACCAGTTATTATTGTGCGTACGACCCTGAATAATATAGCTATTTACAATCTACTTTCATGATCTCATTGATAAGACAATTTTTATTTGTGCAACCATTTTATGATTAAAAATAAGAGAATTAACAATAAAAGCCTAAATAAATTTTGTAAGATAATTTGAAGGGGGCTGCGCGGACGCAAGCCCCCACTATCACAAATTATGATGTAGGCTCCACCACTTGGGTAGACCTTAGACAAGCACCCCTCCAAAGTGCAATGGAGGTCACAAGCCTAGGCCATGGACCTTCTTGATCATCCATTGACCCCATCCAGGTAAGTATGTTACAATGGTCGATCTACATTCATATTTATACACCTGTCAGGGAACGCCTATTTTACGTGCTGTCGATGTGGGTATAATTGCATTAAGGGCAAATTGAATACAACGCAGTTTTTAAGAAACTTGCCAGCTTGAATACAACGAGAAAAGCATAGATTGTGCTGCTGCTGATAGAATTGCATCAAGGGCAAATTGGATATATTTTGTTTTAAAATATATATATATTTCTAATTTTGGAATTGAGGGAGTATTTATTTCTTATAAAATTATCTTATGTTTTGAGCAGGGTAGAATAATAAAAATATGTAAAGTTTATAAATTTTAAACATATTAATAATTATTTAAAGTACATTTTCCATAAAATATAACGATTCAAACACACAATTGATATTAGTCATCGGTTTCGTATAAAGAGTAGTATAAAATGACACAATATTTTTAAATTTGTCATCATAATTTTATTACCATGTCATCACTACTAAATTAACAACTTATTAAATATCGAATAAACTTATTGTTTTTATGAATATTAAATAATGATTGGAAATAATTAATTTTTAATAATGATTTTATTCTTTAAATTCAATACTTAACAAATTATGTTTGGATGCCTTTTTTTCAAACATCGATATTCATTCATAAAAACAAAAACAAAAGAGCGCTCACCGGGAGCAGGGGAGTTGAGGGGAGGGGAGTATTCCTTTTTCAATTAGTAAGCTTTAATTAAAAGATATTTAATAAAAGATCATGCCTAAGTCTATCTTATTATTTGCAATGAAAATCAACAAAATCATAAAATTAATATGTCCTACTTTTTTGGACAAAGGTACAACAACGGTAGTACTACAGATCTATCTATCTGTCTATCTACATAATTGTTATTTTTAATGTATCTTTTATGATTATTTAATTAAATAAAGTAATTAATTTTATTTTAAAACTTAACTATTGAATCATATAGTTGATCGATGATGTATTATCTTTATATTTATTTTTCAATAATAGTAATTTTAAAAAATATATTAATTTTTCTTAAGATTATATTATTTGACTAATGATAAATTAATGCAAATCTTTTTGGTGGCGATGTCATATGTTCAAATATACCCGTTAGCAAAAATTAAAATTCAACAAATGCTACAAAATATTGGAAGTAAATTTTGTATCCTAAGTTTTGCTCTAGCTTCATTCCCCGAGAACTTTGTTTATGAATAAAGTGAATCATCTATAGACCTAATGATTTAATATTTGTAGTGAGTATCAAATCAGCTATAGTAATTATAGTGATTTGGGGGTATCACATGACAAGTATCCGAAATTAGTACTAACCGAATTATATTATTCGGTTATTCGTTATATAACTGAATTATGAATTTATTTTTACTAAATAGAAAAATTCATTTCAAATTTCACCCTGGAGTTTCCAAATAATATTTAAGCACAATCTACAACCAAAATAATTCATAAACTTGTTTAATAATTTTAAATTAACAATATATAAGTACATAACCATAGGACAAAGTTAAAAAAAAAATTAGATATCTAATTCGGTTATTCAGGTATCGGAATCATAAAATTTTAAAAACCAGTTATTATAATCAAATAATATAATAAGTGATAGCTGACCCGAAAAGCCAGACTTATTGGAATATGTGTGTAAGTCAAATAAAATTTGAATATTTTCATCATGTTTTAACAAGTAAAAAAAAGTGAAAACTCATTATTTTAATACAAAAATTATCATATAAAACAGTCCAACTGTTTTAAATTATTAGATCAATATTCAATTTCTAAAAGCCAATTTTAGATATTTTTAAATTTAAAAATGACATGATTCATTTACGTTTTTAAAAATAATAAATTTTATAGCTACTAGTACTTTTTAGGTAGCTTATGATGTTTATAATTATATTGATATAAATTAAATAAATTTATATTAATTTTAAAATTAAAAATGTGTGAAATTGACTTTTAAAAAGCTATTATTAATCTTATAATTTGGAAGGGAGGGAGTACGACTGAGCAAGTGAAATTAAGTAAAGAATAGGACTATTAACGAATATATATGGATCCAAATACAGTGATATTTGTATCCATATCCGTAAAACTAATACCCTATCCATATTAATATTGGGTATTCGGCGAATTTTAAAAAGGCTATCTGTATTCGGTATTCGAAATTATATCCAAATACGGATAATATCTGTTTCTATTTTTTTATTCAAATAAACAGATTTTTTTTTTTATAATGTGGAGTTTCTTAACCGCAGTCAGACTAATCTCCCTAGCCTGGACCAACCCTTCTAAGATCCGTGACCCCATTTGCATTTCTGCCATAACAATTGTTGCAAGTGAGATTCGATCCCAAGATGTCCGGGTCTACGGCTCATCTTGGGGCATCATTTGATCCTCTGCGCCAACTGCTGGGGTTAATAAACAGATTATTGGACTATTCGAATATCCGAATTCGGATATCAATCACGTAATAAATAATTTATTCAAATTATTTACCAAAAATAAAGGAAAACATTAAACAATTACTCATAACCATTTAAAGTTTTAACAATACATGCTAATAAAACTGCCTAATCATAAAGGGCAGGAAAATATCAAATACATCATTTAAAATTTAAACATCCTATAAAAAATATCAAATTAACACTATTTTCAATAAATAAAAAAAATTAATTTATCATCCCCTCTAATTCTCCTTTACAATCATGCTTCATCAATTTCCATCCTAACTCTTGCAAGAGAAAAATAAATAATATTAATATCACTTGTCGATAGATAGATACATACACTCAGAACTGGAGTCCTTTTAAAAAATACAATCTTTATTCCTTTCCCCCCTTAATTATGGCATTTTATTGAAGGTAGTCCAATATAATGCATTACATGTTACTACCAATTCAATGCCTTAATTAAGGCTGTAAATGAGTCGAATCAATCCGAATTTTAAGTTGCTCGGATTCGACTCGTAAGATTAAATTTGTACTCGAATTTGACTCGAATTCGAACTATATTTAATAAAAAAATTACTCAGATTCGACTCGACACGATTCGATTTTTCTTCACTTGAATTCAATCCAAGAATTCGATCCAACTTAGATCGAATTATATTCAAACTACTCACGAACTTCAAATTCAAACCCGAATTCGAGTTTTCACATAGTAATTAACTTTATAATACATACAATTACTAACTGAACTTATTATTTTACTTAGAAATGAGAAAATATAATTATAATTACACTTTATAAATATAAAATTATAATTAAAATTACAAATAAAAATAATAACTAATTATTCAAAATTTATTTAATTGTGTATATATTTTAAAATAATATATCAACTATCTATTCAAATATGTATATGTATCGAATTATGATTGAAAATTCGAGTAGTTTGGATCATAAACGAGTCGAGTATAACCTTACTCAGATTCTACTCGTATTTTTATTCGAGCTATTTTTTGTACTTAAATTTGAATCATATTATTAACCAATTCAAGTCGAGCTCACATTTTTTTGAGTCAAGCCCAAATCGGGCCCAAACTATTTGACTCGAGTTATAGCCTTAGCCTCAATGCTATTATTGTCCTTGCCAACATCAAGCAAGGGAACTATAGCACAAGTTAGTAGAAGGACTAATTGTATTTCTTTACATGTTTGCACGAAGGATGATAAATTGCGCTAATATGGACAAAACAACTAAACTCCATACAGAACAAAACAGGGCATGCATTATAAAATAAAACTGCAAAAAACTATTTATCTATCTATATTATTAAACTAAATCATATAAAAATTTAATAGGGGCGACAATTGAGGAGATTTTGATAAATAAAAGTCATTAATTGATAGTTGACCCTAAAAGCCAGACTTATTGGAATATATGTGTAAGTGAAATAAAATTTGAATATTTTAATCATATTTTTAGAAGGAAAAAAGAAGTGAAAATTCATTATTTTAGAACCTTTTAATACAAAAATTATCATATAAAATACTCCCTCCGACTCAAATTATAAGACCAATATTGATTTTCGAAGAGTGAAAATTCATTATTTTTGAGTCTTATGTAGCACCCTTAATCCTGTCACATCACATGTATGTCATGTAAGACTAAAAAAGATAGTCCATGCTCTAGTGGTCAGTCTCTCGGTTTAATGTTATTAATTATATGTTCGAGTTTATTTTTAAATAAAAATCAAAATTAACATATATTATAGAGATTAAAGAAAAAAAATGTCTCTTTTACAGGCTCCCCCTAGGTCATTAAGATGAATTATATCTTTAAAATTGAATTGTAATAATATAGTTTTAAGAAAAATCACAATATCTTTGCCCATTTATATCTTAAAAATTCAATTTTCTATCTCTTCAACTACCACCATCGACAAATTGATAATAATAGTTTAGACTTGACTGTTGGTTTTAATCAAGTTTGATTAATAATTATAAATATTTTGTCTCATCAAAATGATATTGAATGGACTTTTGACATTTATTAATATAATCAATACTAATATATAATAACGTAAGAGGTGATCTCAAATTTAATTATTCCGAGTCAATTTCGTTGGTTACGAGTCAATTCATTGAGTTTGTCTTAACCCAAATTGGATTCTAATGTAGAAGGGTCCTTCCTTCCAAAACTTTTTTTCTTCCATAAAACTCTTCTTTCGAAGAGTCATTCCTTCACAAATTCTTCTTCTCCCAAAAATGAACTCTTATTCTCCCATAAAACTCTTCTTTCAAAGAGTCATTCCTTTCCAAACTCTTCTTCTCCCAAAAAACTCTTATTCTCCCAAAAAACTCTTATTCTCCCAAAAAACTCTTCTTTTGATAAGTCATTAAGTTGCATAAATACTACTCCCTCCGTCTCAGGATAGAAGTCAAATGCCAATTACTATCCCATTAATAAAATGTTTAACAGGTCTCTCTCAGCTCAAACTATGCCATTAATATTGAAATAAGTATTATACACACATAGAAAGGTTCAATAGCGTACCCCCTTAAGTGGTATACCTCCTTAAATGAGATACATTTATCAAAATAACGTCGTTTTGAAGATTCTTTTAAAAAAGCGGATGGCATTTTCGTAAATAAAAAAAGAAGCAAGTGGGGCCGCGGAATGTCACATTATATCACATCTTCTTTTAATATTATTTTTTGAAAAAAAGAATTTTTAAAATGATGTCGTTTTGATAAAGGTATACCACTTAAGGGGATATGCTATTGAACCTTTCTGTATATATATATATATATATATATACAAAATTCCCACACTAGCTACGGCGAACCTTGTGCGTTAAACTTCATACTTTTATTAACTTAACCAATAATCCCATAATCATATTGGTTGAATTAGTCTTATTGTAGACTATACATTAAAATTTTCTCTTAACTTTATCCCTGGATCTTAACTTGATCTTGATCTCATTATTTATACAAGTATCAACTTGTAGTTCATTCGTATAAATGGATAGCACCATATATAATGGTCCAATTTTAACCTTAAGATTTAAATATTCTATAACTTTACATTCCAAGATTCACGACATTAAATCATTAGGATGGTTCTTGGGAACAGAGAATCTCGCGATAAATGTTTGTATCTTCGTCCGTTATAAATGTTTGCATCTTTATCCGTGATAAATATTTGTATCTTTGTTCGGTGTAAAATTCTCTTTGTCTGAACAGAACATACCCAACTAGTTAAAACCCTCACTCGAAACATATTTAATTATAGTAATATCTCTTCATATCAATAGTTCTACTTATCTGACATTCAGAATAGTAATAACGAGTTTGTACTTGGGTCCGAGGAACCTAACGATGAATTTGACCAGTTAACAACGATTAGTCATGTCTCGGATGCTTACAGTACTCATAAGTCATTTACCAATCCTCATCCAGATAAATAGATCATTATCAATACTAAGTTAAGTTTTAACAATTCTAAGTTATATCAAAATAAAGATATAACAACATTCTGATGATAATAATTTATATAATTCATTTAATATTTGGTTACATGGTTTGGTTGTTCGTATTACAACAATCATTAAGACTTAATACAAATACAATCAATTAAAATATTAACCCTAATCTAGTCATCTTCTTTATGTTCATGATCCTCTTAACGTTCTTCATTAACTGCAAATAAAGTTTTATTTGCAAGAATGAGCATGACGGCTCATCAAGTCTAACATATAGCATATACACAGTTTATGCTTTCATAAATACCTTAACATGCTTTTAACATATCATAAATATCAATTTAATGTCACACATAATTTTCATGTCGATAATTCATATCACGTTGTCACATAAAGCTTACAATTTATATTTATTACTTCTAAACATATCATAAAATAGTTAAAAGACTTACCTATTTGGTATATGATTTAGTTCACCTTGATTTGAACTCGATTTGTACTCCAAATATGTTTAACATAGCAATAATATTGGTTAGTATACATAAGAATATGTATTTAATTTAATTAATAATGTACGTTTGAGGTTTAATGTCAATTCGTAATTTTGATCGTCGATTTAATAGTTAACTAAGTTAATTATTCACGTTCGTCACTTAAATCACTTCATTATATAATTAATTGTGCTAATTAATTATATTCGTAGCTTATTTCTTCATTAAATATAGTTTGATATGTTAATTGAATTAATTCATAACTCAATCCGTCGTTAAAAACTAATTTATAAGCTACCTTGACGAATTTTTAATTAGATTCGTCGCTAAAGATAATTTAAATTAGTTTTATTAAAGTTAAATTTAATTTAGTCATGTATGTCTATCGTCACGGATCAAATCTGTCACTAAAAGTGTTTTTAAAGTGAAATTAAACTTAATTTAAAAATCTGTCACTAAGTCCGTCGCTAAAAACTGTTTTAAATTAAGTTTTAATTAATTTATCCCAATCTGTCGCTAAAAGCTACTGCGGCAGATAATTATGTGACTAAAGGCAGTGTATAACAAAGGTTTAACAAGTTTGTCACTATAGCCGTCGTGATAGACCGTTCTTAAGGTTTTTTGGGCAAGTCTGTCACTGAAAGCTATAGCAACAGACAAAACTATCGCTTAAACCGTCGTTGTAGGTGTTCTTGGTCTTACAGGAAGCAGACTGTCACCAAAGAATTTAGCGACAAACTGTTCGTCGCTAAAGCTCGGGGCTACTAATGAACACTGGAAGGAGATTGTTGCTAAAAGTCTATAGCGACAGACTGTTCTTCATCTGCCCAGAAACAGACGGTCATGGTCGAGATGACACTTTTGGCTTTTAGCTCGAGTACTTTTTGGATATATAATTTGTTTCTAGGTGTACTATACATAGCAGACTACAACGACATACCAAAGGTTGACATTAAAAACATCAAACTTGGAAGATAGAAGCCAGTCAAACAGCCGCGTCAGGTTGTTCTTCCGGTTTCTGGGTTACCCAAAATTCTGGGAATTCTAGAATTCGTGGTCGAACAGGCACCTTCCAACTAACATATCTCCTAACACAGTGATCTGATGGGTGTTTGGTTTGTTTTTGTGTATACCCTACATGGCAAAGTACAACTACAAACTTTAAAATATATCAAACGACCAACATATTCAAATTAAATCGTCTGTCAAAGAGCCTTGTCAAACTGTTCTTGACTGCTAAGAACAGAGAGCTAAATCTTATCATTTTATGCATTTAGATGTTATAGAAACATAATTTAACCGCTCAGATCACTTATTAACATCATAACAGTCATTAATAAACAACAAAACATAATTTTTACCGAAAGATTAAAGATCAACAAGCACAAATAAATTTTATACCTCTTGAGCAATCTTTGCATTTCTGCCATTGATTCTGATCTTTGATTGCTATGACTGATATATGAACTTAATTTGAGAGTGTATTTTCTCTCAAATTCATGGGTTTCATCTATGAGAGTGCTTGCTATTTATAGGAGAGCTAGGGTTAGGGTTTTACGGTCATTATTCAAAACTTACAAGTTAAGCTTTGATCATTGCAATCCCCAGCTATTATGGACGACCTATGTGCTTCATTAATGTTAGTTATCATCATGTTTGGTAAATCATCGTCTCCCAAAAATGGATGGTCAAGAACAAGCCTACTATTTTAATAAAGTAAGAGAAAATCAATTTGATTTTCTCAAGCTTGATGTGGTTGAGATTTGAGGGGTATTTAGGTCATTTCACATGATTCCTAGGGCTGACATCATCCATACATCAGGCTTACATCATCACCTTGATGATGTCATGCTTACATCATCCGTATTTTCTTCTGTATTAATTATTTTTGTATGATTTCTGTATAATCCTCGTATAATTATCGTATTTATATAGACTAACTAATTTAGTTAGTATTTAGTTCATTTCTAACCAAATCGGTTTGTTTCAAATTCATTTAATTCAGCCTTAATTTAATCAATTATACTAATTTAGTACCAATATATGTATTATATATATTGGACCTCATTTCAACTTAATTTACATTCGTTGGTCTCAATATCATGTATTAGGTCATTATCCATATTACATTTTAATGATTGTAACATAATATAATTATTATTTATCATTAACTAAATAATTTTTTTATTTAATTAATTAAAGTCTACGTATTCATCTACTAATAATTATTTAGTAAATTAATTTTCCTCATTTCTATTTAATTTATACCCGTTTGACATAATATATTAAGCCATTACATAAATATATTACATTCATATGTAATATATTTTAAAACAATGAGGTTAATTAACTCCCTCTTTTTTATTAAATAAAAAAAATACATACCTTAATTCACTATTGTATTTAAGCAAATTAATTAACTTGTTTATGAAATTTAATTCATAATAAATACATTGTTGTTCAAGGCTTATTATTCAAATTATATTATTTTATAATATAATTTCAATTTTTAAGCTCAATTAATTAATATTAATAAACTCTCTTTGCTTCCACAATTCATTTCATAATAAATTCAATTCTTTTAATTTAATAGTTAACTACCTATTAGATTTCTTTAATGTATATATTTCCACATTTAAATATATACATATTTAATCCTCCACATAAATCACATACTTAAATCTTTATTATTCACATAACACATAGATTAGGTTAAATATTTTTAACCTCTTAGTCGTGTACGATCGTAGTTTCAAGTCGTATTATAGGTCTTTCAGATAGCTCAATGTTTACTCAAGTAATCGTTCTTTGGTTTTGAATTGACAATCTTAATTAGATCTTGTCATATCATATTTGAAATGTTTTGGATATTAAATTCAACCCAACTTACAAGAATTTTGTCATCAAAATTAACTTTACAATTAACTTTAGTCATTTAATATCATATTTATAAGTTCTATAAATATTCAGGATATATATATATATATATATATATATATATATATATATATATATATATATATATATATATATATATATATATGGGGAATGATCCATAGCAAGCGTTTGCTATGGACACTATTTCAGCAAATGCATCTTAAACCGTTGAAATAATGATATTAATGGATGAGATGAATGCCACCCGCTATCTAAGTTAGCGGGTGGGGAAAAAAAAAAAAAACTCAGTCAACCCGCTATCTTAGCTTACGGGTGGAGTGAAATTTTTTTTTTTTTTTTTTAAAACTACGTTTTTACAAAAAGAAAAAAAAAATTCCCTCCACCCGCTACCTACGTTGACGGGTGGAGAAATGTATTTATTAAACTTCTTTTGTTTTTTAAATCCACCCGCTACCTATATTGACGGGTGGAGATTTTTTTATTATTTTTTTTTTTCACATTAACTAAAAAAAAAAAAAAAAATTCTTCCTCTACCCGTTAGCTTTGTTGCCGGGTGGAGTGATTTTTTTTTTTTTTTTTTTTTTTTTTTTTACATTAACTAAGTAAATAAAAATAAAAAAATAAAAAACATTCCTCCACCTATTAGCTTTGTTGCGGGGTGGAGTGAAATTTTTTTTTTTTTTTTTTTTTCACATTAACTAAGTAAAAATCCAACAAAAGTAAGTACTTTTATATTTGGTCAAAAGATTTCTTTTTTGTCAACTAGTCATTTTGTTTTCAAGTTGTCATTTTGATTTGAAGTTGTCATTTTGTTTTCTCCACCCGTGAACCAAAGCTAGTGTCCAAATTTCTTCCTCCTATTTCATCATTTGTGTGCTCTTTCTAAATTTTCATTCACTGCATTTTGGTTATTACTTTGCCGCTGCTAGAGTGAAGGAAGAAGGAGAAAATTTCCCAACATACAACACAACAACAAATTTTTACAAGTAAGTTTTATTTTAATCGAATATAGCATTATAAAATATTCCCTACATTGAATTCTTTTATGAAATATATTTGAACAAATTTATAAATTTCGTACAACTAATTATTAAACTAATTAGTACTATATAATATAATGTTATTATATAGTGTTGTTGATTTACAACGTATTTGTTAAATTTATTATTGAAAATATGATATCACTTCGGTAAAAAAATTATTATGGTAGTGTATGGTGTTGTTGTTATTATTATTATTATTACTATTATTCTTATTATTCTTATTAGTACAGATATTATTTTTATTATTATTATTATTATTATTATTATTATTATTATTATTATTATTATTATTATTATTATTACAACTATTATTATTTCAATTTTTATTATTATTACGGATATTATTATTATTATTATTACTATTACGGATATTATTATTATTATTATTATTATTATTATTATTATTATTATTATTATTATTATTATTATTATTATTACGGATATTAGTATTATTACTATTATTATTCTTTTTATTAATATTATTATTATTACGGATATTACTATTATTATTATTATTATTAATACGGATATTATTTTTATTATTATTATTATTATTACTGATATTATTATTACTATTATTATTATTATTATTATTATTATTATTATTACTACGGATTTTATTATTATTACTGATATTATTATTATTATTATTATTATTATTATTATTATTACGGATATTTTTATTATTATTATTATTATTATTATTATTATTATTATTATTATTATTACGGATATTATTTTTATTATTATTATTATTACGAATATTATTATTATTATTATTATTATTATTATTACTATTATTATTATTATTATTATTACTATTATTATTATTATTATTATTATTATGGATATTATTTTTATTATTATTATTATTATTGTTATTATTTTTATTACGGATATTATTTTTATTATTATTATTATTACGAATATTATTATTATTATTTTTATTACGGATATTATTTTTATTATTATTATTATTATTATAATAATAATAATTATTATTATTTTTATTACGGATATTATTTTTATTATTATTATTATTATTACGAATATTATTATTATTATTATTATTATTATTATTATTATTATTATTATTATTATTACTACTACTACTACTACTACTACTACTATTATTATTATTATTATTATTATTATTATTATTATTATTATTATTATTATTATTATTATTTTTTTTTTTTTTTATTATTATTTTTATTATTATTATTATTATTATTATTATTATTATTATTATTATTATTATTATTACTATTATTACGGATATTATTATTATTATTATTTTTATTATTATTATAAAATTATTTAGTCCTATATAGTATAATGGTAGTGTATGATGTTCTTGATTGGAAAACTATTTATGAAATATATATTTTTTTATTATAGGTCAACTATGGATGATTGGAATGCTGGGCCAGTGGATAATACTGTACTTTTTGATCAAAATAATCATGTGTCCGAGGATATATGGGAGGGTCATGATAGGGGTAAATTAAACACAACCCAATCAACATCACAAACATTTAATCAATGGGAGTTGACTGATGCACAAAAAAAATTACTTCGTAAGTGTGGGTTTGAAGTTTTTACCCATCCGGCTATTATCACACAAACCGATCGAAGTCTCGTGTCTGCCTTAGTTGAAAGATGGCGACCGGAGACAAACACGTTTCATTTAAATTGTGGGGAAATTACAATTACAATGGAGGATGTTCATTTTATACTTGGGTTGCCTGTATTGGGAGAACCATTAACTACTCCCCTTTTGGATTGACCCTTATTATATTTTAATGAATGTTTTGGGCCTGTCACTGTCTCCGAATATCAGTCAGTTAAAAAAAATAATGGTATTTCCTTAGTTTCGCTGCAGGAAAATTTTGGTAAATGCCCTACAAATGCAACTAAGGAGGAGGTTGGACGTCACACAAAGGCATACATCTTTTGGTTGTGTGGGGCTATATTATTTCCAACAAGGTCAAAGAATTGTGTGCACCCTCGGTATATGTATTTTATAGCTAATATATAAGATTGTGTAACATATGCTTGGGGTGCGGCTTTGTTGGGATACTTGTACAGGGGACTGTATACATCTAGTAGGAGATCTAGTAAGTTCCTAAATGGTTGTGTTTCATTATTACAAATTTGGGCGTACGAGCGACTAGTTATTGGAAGGCCAAACCCTAGGGAAAATTCTGATTTTTGGTTACCTAGGGCAAGGGCATGGGCATATTATCATCCGGGTAGAAGACTTAATCCCCATCATCATTTACAGTTCTATCGGGGGGAGCTAGATAGGCAGCCTACGTGGGAGGTAGTGTGGCGGCCTTACGAAAGGTGGGATGATAATATAGAAGACAACTATAATTTTGATGGGAGATTAGCGGGATCATCCCGTATCCCATTAATTCACTTCGATATTGTTGAATACCAAATGTCGGATAGGGTTATGAGACAGTTTGGATATTTACAAGGCATACCCTCTCCAACTGAAGATCACACCGAGCTGAGAAAGGCCAAGGAGCATAACTTTGAAGTTTATGATAATATGGCATTAAGGCGACCTTATATCAATCACTGACATTTATATATGGACCATTTTTAGGGGCAAATTCAAGAGGCTCTAGACACAATACCCATTGAGACATATATGAGGTGGTACAACAGAATTACACGTAGACGATAAAGACAATTCATACGAGCCTCGGTCCGTTTACAATCAATATCATCTTATAAATATGGTGAGCATGTATCATTCATTTAAATGATTCAATATTTACTTTAAAATGTATTTATTGGACTTAAGTTACTTGTCAACTTACTAATATACACTTTCTGTTAATTACAGGTTGAGAGTGCGAAGTCCCTTCTTGACAAATGTTTTAAGTTCAAGATGCCTCCTCCATATATGCTCATGAAAGAGGGATGAGACCAACAGTATGCTATATATGACAGCGATGTCAGGGGCAAGAAAGAGTCACAGGCGAGCTCAGAAGTATAAAAACCTTTATCGCCGCGCGATGTCTACATCCCTAGCCCCCAAGCTGATGATGATAAAAATATTACAGTGCCCGATGTCTACATCCCTACCTCCCAAAATAGTGCACCACAACCTACGTGGGAGGAGGGTTTATCGAATTTCATTGACTTGGAGGCTGACGTGTCTATATTAGCTGAAGCAGGTATTCTCAATACTTCATATGGGGATAAGGGATCGCCAACAAAGTTACTGCGAGACTACAAAGTACAATGGATTAACGTAAATATGTTCAACAAGACTCCTCTAAATGCTGATATTTTCCCTATATCTCACCCTCAGCAGTTTTACACATTGCATCATGATGATTTCGTAAGTTTGTGCCCTAGTAACTGGTTGTACGAACATGTAATGGATGCGTATATAATACTTTTGCGGGATAGAGAGGAAAAATATCGAAGGGCAGGGATTAGAAGGTGGGCCCGATTTGGTTTTATGCCTTCATTCTTTATGCATTTGGCTTTAAATGTTATGCCTATCAGAGATAACAATGAAGCGAAGAATTTATGCAGCAACTACATTGAGGCCCCCTTGGGCCCCCCATTGCATAAGTGTGATTATATTTTCATGCCTTTGTGTGTTCCGCGTAATCATCATTTTATTTTGTTAGTTTTCGCGGTGCAAGCATGGAAGATTAATCTCCTTGATCCGTTGTATAATGACACTCCTTACATGAAGTTGAGTACTATGTACAAAGAGTACATCGATGTAGCGGTAAGTTTAAAATGTGTTTTATTTTATGTCATATTTAATGTGAGTCTAACCTTATATTTTTGTAGGTCAAACTGATACCATACACATTGTGTCTGGGTAATCCAATGGGCAAGTGGCCGACTAAATCCCCAAAACTCAACATTCTAACACAACGACCGATGCAAGATAACAATTTCGATTGTGGAATTTTTATTTGCAAGTACGTGGACTACTATGTACGGGGCGATATTGACGTGCAACAACAGAAATGGTCGAAAAAAGATGTTGATGTTTTTAGATATAGGATTTGTCATGAATTTCGTAAGTGTAAAGCGAGAGATGTACCTGCGAGTGTATTATTTTCGGATGCATAATTTTGTATATGGTTTGTAGTATTCAATCATTTTACCCATGTCATGGTATGCATGATGGTTTGTTCTAACACAATAACATTTTTGAAAGACTTTACAATACAATACAAGTACAAATAATTAGAAATCATTCACATATAAGTAGTACTCACTTTGAAAAAAGGTGTCCAATACATAAATGACATAAGTGAAAAATATTACATTTATTATTTCTTAGGTTCGGGAATTCCTAAAACTCTATAATGATTGCGCTTGTCATGGTTGGTTTCAAAGCCACATATGGCACATTTTCTGTGAGGCTTACTACTACCTATTTTC
This sequence comes from Hedera helix, assembly GCA_947179155.2. Lineage (NCBI taxonomy): Eukaryota > Viridiplantae > Streptophyta > Magnoliopsida > Apiales > Araliaceae > Hedera > Hedera helix. Next base: position 26,690,164 of record OX359284.1, read on the forward strand.
TCAAAAGCACTTTTGATTCTCGATTGTTTTTTTCGACCTTTTGTTTGAGAAGCAATTAGTGGAAATAATTCTTGATCTTCCTCTGCAACCTCTTCCTCTACATCATTATCCTCCAATCCCATCGCTGCAGGTGCATATTTGGTTGCACGTTCAATGTCATCATCTGCTACATTGGTATTATTCTCATCCGGATCATATTGATCAACAAGGGCTTTTCCACGAGCGGTAAGTTTTAGTACAGTCTTGTAACCTCGAACTGAGCAAGCAGCTTGAACAACTAACTCTTGAAAGTCAGTCATCAGATGGTTGTACCGCATGGTTTGATTTTGTTCAAAGTCGGTCATCATTGGAGGACGGGCATATTCTTCAACAATACTCCTGTTTGCATCTCTTGTCCACCGATAAAGTATCATGTCTCCAGGAATTGCGACAATATTTTTGAAAGTGAAAAATCTCAGAATGTGCCTGCAAATTTCAGCGGAATGTGAAAATAGTTGGCAAGTACATGTTATGGTGTTGGACTGACGATTGTTGGTGACCTCATGATATCTTCGGGAATCTTGACTTGCATCTGCTTTGTACACTGTATATACCTTCGTGTCAATAACACAAAGTTCATTTACTTTGTGAATGTTGTACTTCATTGAATCGAGAAGTTGAACTTGAAACCGTCTGAACATCTCTTTAGTATACACTTTCGCAGCATGGACTTCCAAAGATGACCTGCAAATTAAGCTCCGTTTTCGATGGGCGGTTACGTAGTCGGCTTTTCTCTCGTTCAAATCTCAATTGCCTTTTGACTTTTCACGACAAATTCCTTCATGCCTGTTGAAGCATTCACATATCCATTAAAAAAACTATTCATACCTTCGCTTCTTTCGGTAGTTGTCATTCCAGCAGCAAAATATCTCTTTGTATATACCTGTATCCATTTTTCCTTTACATCGTACAAACTTTTGAGCCACTCATTGTTATGCAATTCATAGTCCCTCATTAGTATATCTCAACGCTCCTCAAATTCGCCGATGGACAAAGAATTATAGACACAGTTGTCAAAAGCCAATTTAAATGATGGGTGTTCAGCATATATATGGTGCAACTTTTCAGGAAACTTGTTACTGATATGCCAAGAACACAATACATGATGAGTGTTTGGAAGTACTCTTGCAACAGCATTACTCATGGCTTTATCTTGGTCAGTGATGATACTTACAGGTGTCTTGTAGTCCATTGCTTGGAGCCATGTTTGTAAGACCCAAACGAAAGTTTCCTCAGTCTCATCTCTTAATAATGCAAAGCCAAACAAAATCGACTGATAATGGTGGTTAACTCCAGTGAATGGAATAAATGGCATGTCATACCGATTTGTCCTATACGTAGTGTCAAATGTCACAACTTCTCTAAAACGTTCATACATTAATCTTGATCGAGCGTCTACCCACAAAATACATGTAATGCGGTTGTTATTATCAACTCTGACATTGAAAAAAAATTTAGTCGCACTTCCGGATTGAAGTTTTTTCAAATAATTTATTGCAGCTTGAGCATCATTTTCATCTTCCGAATCACGCCTTAAATCCCTGACAACATTCCTTATATCTTTATCACTAAAACCTACGTTTTGCATTCCACCACCCATTGTGCTCAAAATGTTCATCATCCTACTAGGCCCAATACCAGACTGATTTAAAGTGTCAATTAATTGTCTTGCTACTGGAGTAATATTTCGGTGTGTTTGAATCAAATCTACTTTAGTGGGTGTCACTAATTGATGATTGTGACTCAGCTCTAGAGTTGAAATACGCCAGTGCTCATCTTTTTTATTATGCACAACAAACATTCTAGCTTTACATAATGTGCGTCCTATATAATCTCTTTGCCTTGTTATTTTCCCAGTAGTACATTCATCATCTGGAATATTTTTCAAAGATGTTGGTCTACCAGGTTTTTTACAAACATATAACCGAGAAGACAAATTATCAGTACCGACATGTTTATGACTAGTAGCAATTCTAATCTCAAATCCATTCTTGTGTGCATAAGATCTATAAAAATTTTCTGCATCTTCTACATTAGAAAATAATTGACCAACATATGGAACCATTTCACTTTTACTACTTCCATCTTCATTGACAAACTCAAATTCATTTATACACTGAAAACTAGCATGCGATTCAGATGAACTAGATAAAAACATATTTGCAGCAGGCATGGAAGCCATTGACAAAAACTTACCAAAATGAACTGCTGGATTTTGCACAATGGAGATTCCAGAAATGCTCAAAATCAGCAGTTGATGAGAAAATGTAGTAGCACTTGGGTTGAAATGAAAATGCAGTGGCAGCTCGTACTATTAGAATGCTTATGTTTAGGGTTTTAAAGAGCTAGATAGTTGTTTTTTTATTCATATATCCTCCACCCGGTATCTTAGTTACCGGGTGAGTGATGTTACATTTTTTTTATCCCACCCGTCATCTTAGTTAGCGGGTGGGAGGACTATTTTTGTTTTTTGTATGTTTCCTGTTACGTATGCATATGCAGGCATGTGCTTTTTGATTTTTGATTTTACTTAATGTGAAAAAAAAATAATAATTTCTCTTCACCCGACAACATAGCTAACGGGTGGAGGAAGAATTTTTTTTTATTTTTTTCATCTTAGTTAATGTGAAAAAAAAAAAAAAAAATTCTCTCCACCTGACAACATAGCTAACGGGTGGAGGAAGAATTATTAAATTTTTTATTTATTTATAAACTTAGTTAATGTGAAAAAAAATAAAAAAAAAAAAAAATTTCACTCCACCCGGCAACAAAGCTAACGGGTGGAGGAAAAAAAATTATTAAATTTTTTTTTTTACTTAGTTAATGTGAAAAAAAAATAAAAAAAATTCACTCCACCCAGCAACAAAGCTAACGGGTGGAGGAATGTTTTTTTTTTTTACTTAGTTAATGTAAAAAAAAAAAAAAAAAAAATCACTCCACCCGGCAACAAAGCTAACGGGTGGAGGAAGAAATTTTTTTTTTTTTTTTTTACTTAGTTAATGTGAAAAAAAAAAAAAAAAATTTTCCACTCCACCTGGCAACAAAGCTAACGGGTGGAGGAATGTTTTTATTTTTATATTTATTTACTTAGTTAATGTAAAAAAAAAAAATCACTCCACCCGGCAACAAAGCTAACGGGTGGAGGAATGTTTTTTTTTTTTATTTTTTTTATTTACTTAGTTAATGTAAAAAAAAAAAAAAAAATTCACTCCACCCGGTAGCAAAGCTAACGGGTGGAGGAAGAATTTTTTTTTATTTTTTTTACTTAGTTAATGTGAAAAAAAAAAAAAAAAAGTTTTTTTCACTCCACAAGGCAACAAAGCTAACGGGTGGAGGAAGAATTTTTTTTTTTTTTTTTTACTTAGTTAATGTGAAAAAAAAAAAAAAATTCTCCACCCATTAATATAGGTAGCGGGTGGATTTAAACAACAAAAGAATTTTAATAAATACATTTCTCCACCCGTCAACGTAGGTAGCGGGTGGAGGGAATTTTTTTTTTTTTTTTCTTTTTGTAAAAACGTAGTTTTAAAAAAAAAAAAAAAAAAATTTCCACTCCACCCGTAAGCTAAGATAGCGGGTTGACTGAGTTTTTTTTTTTTTTTTTTTTTCCACCCACTAACTTAGATAGCAGGTGACATTCATCTCATCCATTAATATCATTATTTCAACGGTTTAAGATGCATTTGCTGAAATAGTGTCCATAGCAAACGCTTGCTATGGATCATTCCCCTATATATATATATATATATATATATATATATATATGGTATGACTTTGTTATATGATATGATATGAGATTACCTATATTCTATATTCTACCTTTAAGATATTAGATTGAAATTATTACTTGATTAAATAATACGATAGGTGATTCACAATTCAATTTTCTGAGTCAATTTCATTAGTCATGAGTCAATTGTAATAGAATATGCTAAACAAAATTATTAAATATTTATAAAAAAAAAAAGTTAAACAAACTAACTCGTACCTCACATGGGCTATCAAACTTGTACTATTAAGTGCTTAAAGTACAATAATTTTTATAATAAAATAATTATCAAAACAACATGAATGCATTTCATATATAATATTACTCCGTTTCAAAATACAAAACCATAAGGGAATTGATATTTTCACAAACTAATTTGATATTTTCACAAGTGAATCCCATTTGATCTTGTGGAAATATCAAATTAGCTTGTGAAAATATCAATTTCATATGAAAAATGATATTTTCACAAGTTAATTTGATATTTCTACAAGTGGGTCCCATTTAATCTTGTGAAAGTATCAATTCCCAAACTACAATGAGTTTTAATGTACATATACCAAGGTATGGTAATTTATGTCCCAAGATAATGGGATTTTTTTTTTCGTAAAACCCCTTTTGTTCCAAAATTTAAAATACATTACAAAAATGAAGATTTTTATAATAAAAAAATTCACTTCCAACTTTATCTTTAAAAAAATATTCATATTGTGCAAACTTAAAAGCAGTTAAGTTTTGCCTATCAATAATGATCAACCATAGTATCCTGGAAAAACAAATAATCGAGCCACTCATCTACACTTTTGATGGGCTATAAATTAATATGAAATATGTTGTTATCCCACGAGTTCGATGCTTTCTTTTGCTTGTTTAGGTGAGCGCATACAAATGTTGAGTTCATCATGCACCTTGTTCAGGAAAGTATATCACTACTAAATTAAAAACTTATTAAATATCGAATAAAAAGACATTCTTAATATTTATAAAATTTATAATTAGGCTCTTTTTATGTAATGGAAAAATTATCATAATAATATTATATTAAACAAAGGGAAACTTTAGAATTTTCTCCAACTTATGACTCTCATTGACTTTTGAATGGTCCCAAAAGTATTATAATCACTGGTTTATAGACACACATCACATGTGTATTAAAAAATAGGAGATGAGAGATAATGGGAGAGAGAAAAGAGTAAAAGTGAATAAAGAAAGTTTAAAGGGTAAAATAGAAAAATAAAATAAAAACCTTCACTTTTGTGTTTATATCATTCATTTCTCCCGCTTTATAATATAAATAAATAAATAGATAATAGATAAAGACAATGTTTTATTGGCTCAAGTATTGTGCCTCACTTTTTCTACATAGAAAAGGATAGGAAGAATTTGAGCGAGAAAAATGTTAACTCGAATTTAACAAGGGCGGCAATTGCAGAGATTTTGATAAATAAAAAGTCATTAAGTGAAAAAATTATTAGATGCTCTTAGAGTACCTACTACGTGGTGCCCCACATCATTTATATGCTGCCATTTCAGCACTTAAAGTGGACCATTTCACTTTAAGTGCTGAAATGACAACACATGACTAGTGTGGGGCACCACGTGATAGGTGCCCTAGGACCACTGAATAATTACTCCATTAAGTGATAGCTGACCCAAAAGCCAGACTTGTTGGAATACATGTGTAAGTCAAATAAATTTTGAATATTTTCATCATATTTTTAGAAGGAAAATAAAAGTGAAAACTCATTATTTTAGAACATTTTAATACAAAAATTATCATATAAAATACTCCCCCCGTCTCAAATTATATGACCAATATTGATTTTTGAAAATTTAATTTGAGATATTTTTAAATTTAAAATTGACATGATTCATTTAAATTTTAAAAATAATAAATTTTACAACTATTAGTACTTTTTTGGTAGTTTATGATATTCATAATTATATTGATATAAATTAAATAAATTTATGTTAATTTTAAAATTAAAAATTTGTGAAATTGACTTTTAAAAAGTTAATATTAATCTCAAAATTTGGAAATTTGGAAGGGAGGGAGTATGACTGAGAAAGTGAAATTAAGTAAAGAGTAGGACTATAAACAGATATATATGGATTTGGATATAGTGATATCCATTTTCATATCCAGAAAACTAATATCCTATCCATATTCGTATTCGGTATTCGACGGATTTAAAAAAGGCTATCTGTATTTGTAATTCAAAATTATATCTGAATACGAATAATATTCGTTTCTATTTTTTTATTCAAATAAACAGATCATTCGACTATTCAGATATCCGAATTCGGATATCAATCACCTAATAAATAATTTATTCAAACTATTTACAAAGGATAAAGGAAAATATTGAACAATTACTCGTAACCATTTAAAGTTTTAACAATACATGGTAGTAAAACAGCCTAATCATAAAGGGCAGAAAAATATCAAATACATCATCATCCATCATTCATCAAAAAAAGCAATTAAAATTTAAACATCCTACAAAATGTATCAAATTAACGCTATTTTCAACAACAACAACAACAAAATCTAATTTATCATTCACTCGTATTCTCCTTTGTAACCATACTTCATCAATTCGCATCCTAACTCATTGCAGCAGCAAGAGAAAAATAAATAATATTAAAATCACCAGTAGATAGATACATACACTTAGAACTGCAGTCCTTTTCAAAAATAGTATTTTTATTTATTCCTTTTTTTTCTTCTTAAATATGGCATTTTATTGAAGGTAGTCCAATGTCATTACATGTTACTACCAATTTAGTGCCTTAATGCTACTATTATCAGTGTCAACATCAAGTCTCGGTACCGATACTGGTACTGATTGGACTGGTATACCGAACCGGTAAGCTGGTTCGATACTGATAAAAATCAAATAAATACCAAAAATTAATATAATTATCATTATTATCATCATCATCATTATCATCATCATCATCATCATCTTCATCATTATTATTATTATTATTATTATTATTATTACTACTACTACTACTACTACTGTAATGACCCCGAAATTCGACCCACTTTATTACCTTAATTTCCATATTTATTAAACATTATCTTTCTTACGTCCAAATTTTGGTCCGTTAATAAATCTTTAATCACCTTCTTTTACCCATAAATTGATTTTAAAATCATCAAGTACAAATTTTCCGGTATAAATTTTTCTTTTTCTCAATCATTGTATTAAAATATTTGAATATTTAAAATTCTTACATCTTGGATCCTAGTCCCTGGATCGCAACCTTAACTTTTTCCTTCTTTTACACGTATCATAAAGCTCTTTATTTAAAATTTACTGTTATTTATTTTCATACAAATATTCCTTGTTGCGTCATTCGTAATCAAACATATATTAATTTCTATCGTAACAATTATCCTGATCAATCACAGTTCATAATTGAACTTTTATCATATCCATGTTCAACTTATATATACATACAATTCATCACAGTAATTTAACAAATTTCTCACATTGAATTATAATAGTAACAATATAACAATCACGTTTTCTACCTTCTAGGCAATTCATCTCTAACATAATCCAATATTCTTGAATTTCATTTCTTTCCTGCAAAAATGTTTATTAAACAAGTAATGAACACAACGGCTCAGCAAGTTCAACAGTTCATGCTTCACGTACCACATACCTTAACATGCTTGGTGTGTGTCATATATCATGTGCTTGTGCTTTGACTATAGCAATATATCTCATATATATTCATATTGTTGCACAAAGAACACATTGTGGTCATATTAATCACGTATCACATAGCACATAATTTGTATGCATTTAAAACAAGAATTGCATATCATAACAGTTCAACATTTAACATAAAAGGACTGAAGAACTTGCTTGGTGTCCAGTTATTTAAATTGTTAGCTCAAACCCTTAACTCGATCATACTATGATCATAAAATAATCAAATAATAATTATTTATCCTCTTATGATATTAATTTAATTAATTAATATCATTTCTGGGCCAATTACTTAATAATATGGTTAATTATATTAACCTCGTTCCTTAATAAATTAATTTAACTTAATAACCAATGCATTCACTACGGACAACCCGGCTCATCAGATAAAATTTAATATTTTTGGTTGCCCGAAAATTTTATTTAAACATTTTTTAAATTATAACTTTATTAGATTAATATTTAAACATTTAAATATTAATCCCCAATATTTAATATTTTTACAAAAATATTAAATTTAATACCCAAACATCATTTCTATATTTTTAGTATTTTTCTATAATTTTCTGGAATTTTAAAACAATTTTTAAACATTTATTTCATTAAAAACTAATTCTGGGGGCAATTTGGTAATTTCCCGCGGCTTTAGGACACAACCGGTATTTTCTGGAAAGTCCAGGGGCATTTTCGTACTTTCAGTAACGTTAGGGACATGACTGGCATTAACAGAAAAGATTAGGGGCATAACCGTAATTTCGCGTGGCCAAAGGACACGCTCGTCCTTTCTGAAAAAGACCAGGGGTATATTCGTCATTTCAGCCCAAAAACACAGCCGTACAAGGCGTCGTTTCTTCTCCGGCTTCTTCCAAATGACGTCGTTTGGCGCCCTTCCGCGCATGGCGCCCTTCCGCGCATGGCGCGACCGATCGAATTCGCTCCCCAAAACGACGCCGTTTTGAGCCCACCTTCGGCAAAAATTGGCCGCGCGCAATGCGCGGCCCTCCCTTTTCTTCCTCTTCCTTCTCCAGCCGAAACAGTATACTAGCTTTATCCAAAAAATCCATTTTTGCTCCAAATTTTTCACACATAATAACTCTAAAAATCACATAATTCATAAATATTCATTCAAAAATTATTTGGAATCATTACTCTAATTATTTATAATTTCTCCACAAAATTAATTTATTACAAAAAAAATACATAATAAATCATATAAATTATTATTTATACCTTCCAAGGCTTGAAATCTTCCTCTTGATTCACCATAATTTCTTCTCTTCTTGGTTGGTGGCTATGGAAGTGGGGAGGTGGTGGTTGGTGGTGGTTCGGATGGTGGAGAGGAGAGAGTTATATTTGCTTGTGTGTTTGCTTCTCCCTTTTCTTTCTATTTCCTTTTTGCTTCTTACTTTTTATAACCACAAGTTGCTTAAAATTCTACTACTACTACTATTATTAGTGTTATTTTATTATTATTATTATTAATTATTTGTTAATAATAATAATAAAATAAATTATTTATACACATGAACAAGATAAATCATCTCTATTAAAGCACTATAACCTACATGATAATATCTCCAAATTATCATGGGTTATAAACCATTTGGTGTGATGTAGCGAGCACCCAAAAATAAAATCTTACTTTGGAAAAATAAATATGTAGTAGTGCAAGTAAGAGTCGAACCCACAGAGAATGATTATTTAATTTTATGTTTTTGCAAACAAGAATTGAGGGGTTTTGTAATTAAAGAAATAATTTAAATAAAATTAACTAAAATAAATATGCAAGAAATAAATAAAAATAAAAAGCCTTGGTTTAAGTTAATATCCACCATCAAGAATTTACAACTGATCACTGATGCAAAAATAAATCAATTAATATTTTGAAAATTCACCGTAGAAAGAACTACTCGCAAGTGGAATAATTTTTCTTCTCTCTCCTTAATTTTAGATAAGTAGAGCCACGTGGTCTAAATACCCTTACTATTAAACAACCCCCGACACGTGCTAAAGATTTAATTTAATAGCAGCATAAAGAATTAGAGAGATCGTTGAACTAAACAACACAAGACACGTGTTTGCATTTAATTTAGTTGAATATTCTTCATAAGATAAAATAATCTTTTGATCTGCAAAATAATTATTAAACTTAGTCGCTTCAAAAATAACAGTAGATTAATATGAATAATGAACTAGTAGTACTCCTAGCAATTAAACAAATCAATCATAAAATTAAGCATAGAAGAATATTCAATAATCAAAATATAAATTGAACAATTAAAATAAATTAGATCTCACAGTGAATAAATCTTGATGGCTTCAATCACTTAAACCAAGAAAAATAAATTAGCTACTCATAATTGTAGAGAACACTAAAGAATAGAAGAGAGAATTTTTATTCTAAGACAAGTTGTCTCCTACAATGTGTCTCAAGCCCTCTATTTATAGGCTCCATAAACCTCCTAACTTGTCCAAACCCTAAAAGGATTTACAATTAAAAATAAAAAAAAAAGAAAAATAATTATTATCCTAACCCTAATTGGAATTAAAATCCAAATCCTAATAAAAATTAAAATACAAAATAATAAAAGTATAAAATTCCTATTTTTTTTCTATTCCAAATTACAATTGGATTTGTAATTTATTTAATTTATTGCTTGATGTAAACGGATGCCACGCGGAAACCAAGTCTACTGAACCAAGAATGGAAAAGGCATGGAATAAGGAAAAATGCGGGACCCCCATGAACAGGCCAGCCGCCACGCGTTTTATATATATATATTTTCATTTACTGATGCCTCCGCGCATGGCGCGTAATGTGCTGACCTTCCCAAACCCCGCGCGATGCGCGAAAGCTGACCTGTTCCTTCGTTGATTAAACAGCACCGTTCCTTCCATAGCCGGCTGACTCCTTGCCTGTTGCCGCGCTTGGCGCCATGCTCCCTTGACAGTGTAATTACTGAAATGCCATCAGACTTTTGCAGAAATTACGAAATTGCCCCCAAAGCTTATTTTTCCTACAAAATAAAATATAAAATAATTAAAAATAAATAAAAATAATATAAAAATACTAAAAATCCTAAAAACACATAATAATAAATAAAACACCTAAAACACTAAAAATAAATAAAAATAAATATAAAATTACTATAAAATTACCTGAATTAACACAAATTAACTAAAATCCTATAAAACCTATTAAAATCAAAATAAACTAAATAATTAAATATTTAAGCACACAATAAATATAAAAACTAAGTATTAGGGCATAAAAATAGCGTATAATTTAACCCTATCACCATTATACCTTTATTTATATATATTACATATGATTTATATCTTCTGTGCATAATACTTATTTATACACATAAATCATAATATATATATATATATATATATATATATATATATATATATATATATATATATATATATATATATATATATAAATTTGTAGATTTATATAAATAAAATAAATGACCATTTAATGAATGACGAATGATGTACTTTTATTAATAAATAAATGTCCAACATAAATAAACATTAAATAAATAGATAAATAGGATTTTTATAGAAAAAATACAACAAGTTCATCTGTATATTAAAGGCTTGAATAATGTTATTTGTTTCTACATAAATTCTTTCTATGTTTCTATATAAATTTTGATGGGCAAACTTGTCTTTCGGAATCCCCAAAAATTCACACTTACGTAGTTGTATTATTAACTAGACTAGAAGAGGCGAGTAAGAAGAGAAGATATGGTACTAGGATAATGGGAAAGAGAGAGGCCACCCACTTCGAATTAGTTAAAAAAATCCACTACACAATGAAGTAACCAATTGCTATATAAACAAACCTAAAGAGAAGCTTATAATCACGCAGCCGCTCAGTGAGCACAAAGCGAACTATTCTTTCGCCTTTTACTAAAGAATACCGTGTGTTCGCCGCAAAGAGCAGCATACGCCTATTTTTTAAGGACCATTACCTTAATTTTGGTTTTGGCCCCTACAACTCCAGTGAAATAATTACTTACAATTCTTTAGCTGAAATAGGATACCTACCAAGAATTTAAACTGGGGGAAAATTTTCTCCTTCAAACTTATATTTTATCGTACCCTTTTGAGGAGTATGCATAAAAATCTCATGGTCCATGGTGGTGTGCTCGATTTCACACTTAGGGTATCTTAAATATAGTCTTAGTATACTTTCACACCATATGATTTGAACCCTAAAATTACAAACTTTTTTCATTGTCAACGATTGGTCAGCTACTGTTGGACCTACTTCTTATCCCTACTTTAATTCTAAGCTAATTTGTCAAAAAAATATTCTAATTTCGGAAATAACGCTTATGTACTTTGTGATATTCATTGTTGTTCCAAATTTTGGAAGATACACTCTCCAAACGTGTGAAATAGAAAAAAAATAGATATATATCCCTTAAGTAGTTTAGAATACTAACTATTACATTAATCAAAATCACATCAATTTTGAATTTTAAAATATCGCGACTTGACAAAACAAAATGGCAAATGTGACCATTTTTTGTGAAACAAAAAGAGTATTAGCTAATAAACCCTAACTTTAAAAAGAAATTTAAATGGATGACCTTATATTATTGAAAGTAACAATGGATGTGTGTAAATGAGAACCTCAAACCATTAAAGTGGAACTTCATCTCTCAAGAGCAAATTTGTCCTGATAATATTATTTTACGCCAACTATAAATTTAGTTATTTTATGCAGTTTGTTCATATCTCAGATGAACTTTTAATGAAGTTGATGTTAATCATCCTTAATCATGTGCTAATAAGTTTATGGGAACAACAATATTTAATGATCAATATATGTTAGAATTTAAGATGGATTAATAACACAATCACACAGAATATTAGATGAAGAACAAAAAAGTAAGAACGATATACCCAGGTTCACCAATTTGGCCAGTCCTGCTTGTCTGATGTATTCAATAGATGTCTCATATGCTCTACAATGATTCACACACCAAACAATTATTTTTATAGTAACTAGAAAACCCTAGTTGCTATAACATGGGCTCAAGCCCAATACATTAGTAAACCAAAGACTGGACCACTAATAAATTCCCAAGCCCAATTACACCATTGCGTTTGGCTTCTAGGGGGCATTGCCCCTTGCAACCCCCTCTAACTCACCAGCGAGCTGGGTAGCCGCTCGCTCACCGAGGAGCGAGACCCCCGACCACCCTGTCGTAGTGGCCATTAGTTGAACCTGTAGAAGTATAAGTCAATCCCAACAATATACATTCATATTTATTAATACAAAATGGTGTCTCATGTGGATAATGATTTACAAGATACGAACAACAATATATCTAAAGAAGGTATGAAGCATTAGTAGGTGGAAGTAGTATTTACAATTTATGTATAAAGTTTAAAATAAGATCAATTTTATTGTCCAAATAGTTTATTATACGAGAATTGTGTATAATTACAACTTATTGCAAATAGATTTGTCCTGATAATACTTTTCTTAACTTTTTATTTAGGTGAAATGGATGTTGATGTTCATTGTACTTATGATGGTAAATTCTTAATTTTGCTTACCATTTGGCATGCAATTTTTTTTTAATAACTTTTATTTTTTATTGTATGTTATATATGATATCAGTTTAAATGTATTAAAATCAGATTACTGGGACATCGATGTCCTAAACTGGGAATGTTCGTCTTCGTCTTTTAATGCGTTGATGTGTTTTCATGAAAGAATAAATAAGAACCGAAATAGCAAAAAACCATAATTCTCAATATATTGTGTTGGAGGAAAAGTGCAACTGCCTTTGTTGAAAGAACCACCCCAGATTCTAAAAGACCTTCTTAATGGTTCTAATCATAGAAGTGGGCATTTCATTGACAACATTCGTGCATACAATATGATGTTTTCTTTAATGTCAATTGGTGGGAAGATCGATTCATCGCTTAACAATGGAAATGGTCCTTGTGTGTTTAGATAACATGGCCGAAATTGTCACAGAATTGGAAGTTTGTTATCAAGTTTAGGATCCACTCCAAATTTTGCCCAACTATACATATATGATACTGAAAATGAAATTGCAAATAGAATGAGTGCCTTTAGGTTTGTATTCATTGTTTTCTTTATTATCTTTTGAATTTAATGATTCTTTTAGAGTATTAACTCAATTTTTTTTGTTAATTTGCTTAATAGTTCAGCTAATATTTCAGCCACATTTGATGCATTGATTATAAAAGATCTAAAACATATTCTTCAGGAAAATAATGTTGTGGCTCAATCATTAAGGATGGCTAGGGATAGGTTTAATTGAAGTGAATTCAGAGATGTCAAATTAAGGCTTATTGGAAGAATGGACTATGATGGACGAAGGTATAATCTCCCTACTGCACTTGAAGTTGTTGGTTTAATTGTTGGTGACATTAGAAGCTCAACTAATGACAGGGATATCATAGTAAAGACTCATAATGGTTTATTAAAACGAATAAGTGAGTTACATCCATTTTACCTTGCAATGCAGTACTCATTGCTTTTCCCATATAGTGAAGATGGATTTACACATGATATTCTTCTTATGGAAATTCATAAAGGAAAAGGGGAAGAGTAAGTATGAGACAATTTTTTTTTGTTTAGGATACATGAAAGGAAAAATGAATCAAGAGTAATTTTACAGTCAAGAAAATTGTTTCAACAATTTTTGGTCGATTCTTACACTATGATTGAGGCTGATAACTAGGTTGTCTTTTATTCGGAATAATCAAAAAATTCTAAGAGCATATATGTACAAAGGTTTATCTGAAGCTGTGTTGAAAGGAGAAACTGATCCATCATCTCGAGGGGAGCGAATTATTATATTACCTTCATCGTATGTTGGTGGTGCAAAATACATAATCCAAAATTATCAAGATGCTATGACGATTTGTAGGTGGGCTAGATACCTTGACCTTTTTATTATATTTACATGCAATTCGATGTGGCTAGAGATACAGAGGTTTGTTCATCAAAGATGAGTTAAACCTGAAGATAGAGCTGATATAATTTGTAAAGTGTTCAAAAAAAAAAAAAAACTAGAACAGTTAGTTAGAGATTTGAAATAGAATAAAATTTTTGGAAGGGTTAAAGCAGGTATGCTTAATTTGATTAAATTTTTAATAACAGTATTTCATTGTATTATAGCCTTGATTATTTTTAACTTTTGTAGTTATGCATACGGTATAATTCCAAAAATGTGGCTTGCCTCACGCTCATATGTTGTTGTTCTTGCATCCAGAAGACAAGTATCCTACTGGTGATGATATCGACAAAATAATTTCAGCGAAGATACAGGATCAATAAAAAAATCCAAAGTTATATGAAGTTGGAAAAAACTTCATGATACACGTGTCTTGCAGTGTTTCTAAGAATAATTCGTCATGTATAAAAGATGGAAAGTGTTCAAAACACTTTCCTAAAAGGTTCAATGATCAAACAACTGTAGATGGTAAGGGTTGTCCCTTATACAAACAAAGAGATGTTGGTAGAACTATGGAAAAGAATGGAGTTGTACTTTACAATAGGTTTCTTATTCCTTATAATCCATAACTATTGCTGAAGTGTCAAGTTCATATTAATCTTGAGTACGTAGTGGAATCAGTCAAGGTCAATAAAGTATTTGTTTAAATATATAAACAAAGGTCATGATCAGATCACTGCTGTTTTTATCTAAAGAATGACTATAATATCCCAAATATTTTAAAAATGATCTGACAAGATCTGATAAAGGTTGTCAATTTAAAAACCTATATACCGATTGTTCAAGCATACCTTGAGCTATCTCAAAGACCTAATACGACTCAAAACTACGATTGTACACAGCTAAGAAGTGAAAAATCATTAACCTAATTTATGTGTTATGTGAATAATAAAGATTTAAGTATGTGATTTATGTGGATGATTAAATATGTATATATATTTTTAAATGTGAAAATATATATACATTTGAAAATGAAATTTAATAGTTAGAAGAATTGAATTTATTATGAAATGAATTGTGGAAACAAAGTGAGTTTATTAATATTAATTAATTGAGCTTAAAATTGAAATTATATTATGAAATAATATAATTTGAATAATAAGACTTGAACGACAATGAATTAATTATGAATTAAATTTCATAAATAAGATAATTAATTCACTTAAATAAAATAGTGAATTAAGGTAGATATTTTTATTAATAAAAATGAGGGAGCTAATTAAACTCATTATTTTTATAATATATTACATATGAATGTAATATATTTATATAATGGCTTAATATATTATGCCAAACGGGTATAAATTAAATAAGAATGAGGGAAATTAATTTACTAAATTGTTATTAGTAGATGAATATGTTGACTTTAAATAAAAAGAATTATTTAGTTAATGATAAATAATAATTGTAGCATGTTACAATTATTAAAATCTAAACCCTAAATTTAAAGGGTAAAAAAAACCTAAACTAGGGTTTGGAAAAACCTAAGCTAGGGTTAGGTTAAAATCTAGAAAAGATTAAACCCTAAAATTTAAACCCTAAATCTTGGGTCAAACCTAATCTAGGATTTAAAACCTAAGGATTAAACCCTAAAAACCTAGAAAAGGTTAGTATTCATAAATACGCATATAATACGAAAATTATACGGATAGAATACTAAAATTATACAAAAATTATACGGTATAAATACAAAAAAGTCAACCATGAATAGTGAAAGTCAACTATTTAATTAGTAATTTTAAATCAAAATAAAGATTTAAACTAATTAAATTACTTAGTTAATTAATTAGTTATCAACCAATCAAGTTGCTAGCATTATGAATGATTAATCTAAGCATCAATTAAGTTTAATTAATGACCAAATTGCCCTCGAAATCTCAGCCACATCAAGCAAGAGAAATCAAATTGAATTTCTCTTCCTATAAGCAAAATAGTAGGCCAAATCTTGTCCATCCATTTTGGAAGATGATGATTCACTAAACTTGATGATAACTAACATTAATGGACCATTAATGAAGCACATGGGTCGTCCATAACAACTGGGATTACAATGATCAAAGCTTAGCTTGGAAGTTTTGAATAATGACCATAAAACCCTAACCTAGCTCTCCTATAAATAGCAAGCTCTCCCAAGGTTGAAACCCATGAGTTATACACCCAATATCAGTCATAAGTTTCTCCAAGTATCAGTCATAGCTAGCCTAGATCAGAATCAAAGGGCAAAAATGCAAAGATTGCTAAAGAGGTACAAAATTTATTTGTGTTTGTTGATCTCTAATCTTTCGGTAAAAATTATGTTTTGTTGTTTATTAATGACTGATATAATGTTAATAAGTGATCTGGGCGGTTAAATTGTGTTTATATAACATCTATATGCATAAAATGATAAGATTTAGTTTTCTGTTATTGGCAGTCAAGAACAGTCTCACAAGGCTCCTTGTCAGATGATTTAATCCAAGATTATTAGTAATTTGATGTGTTTTAAAGTTTTTAGTTGTACCTTGACATGTATTATATACACAGAAACAAACCAAACACCCATCAGATCACTATGTTAGGAGATATGCTAGCTGGAAAGTGGCTCGTCGACCACAAATACTGAAATTTCCAGAATTTTGGGCAGCCCAAAAAATAAGAACAGCCTGACATGGCTGTTTTCCCGGCTTGTATCTTCCATGTTTGATGTTTTTAATGTCAAAATTTTGTATTTAATTGTATTATACCATGTATGTTACACCTAGAAACAAATTTTTAGTCCAAAAACTACATTATCTAAGAGATGTTTCAAACCAAAGGTGTCATCTCGACCATGACCGACTGATTTCTGGGCAGCCCAGATTTCTGAAGAATAGCCTAACAAGGCCGTTTGACCATCAAATAACATCCGATTGTGATGTTATTAATGTCCTAATTTGGTATCTAGTTGTATTATCATATAATTACTACACATATAATCCATTAAAATTACAAATAGCATTATGATCCGGAAGTAATTTGAGGTCAAAACCCCCTTCAAGACCATGACCAGTTTCTGGGTTTGAATGAAGAACACCTATTGCGACGGACTTAGTGACAGATTTTTAAATAAAGTATAAATTCAATTTAAAAATAGCTTTTAGCGACGGATTTTATCTGTGACAATAAATATAAATGACATAATTAAATTAAACTGAATTAAATCTAATTTAAACTATCTTTGGTGACGGATTTAATTAAAAATTCGTCGAGGTAGCTTCTAAATTAGCTTTTAGCGACGGATTGAGTTATGGATTAATTCAATTAACATATTAAACTATATTTAATGAAGGATTAAGCTATAAATATAATTAATTAACATAATTAATTATATAATGAAGTGATTTAAGCGACGAACGTCAATAATTAACTTTGTTAATTATTAAATCAAACGATTAAAATTACGAATTAACATTAAATCTCAAACGTACATTATTAATTAAATTAAATACAAATTCTTATGTATACTAACGACTGATATTAATATGTTAAACATATTTGGAGTACAAATCAAGTTCAAATTAACGTGAACCAAATCATACACCGTACAGACAAGTCTTTTAACTGTTTTATGATATGTTTAGAAGTTATAAAAATAAATTGTAAGCTTTATGTGACAACGTGATATGAACTATCAACATGAAAATTATGTGTGATATTAAATTGATATTTATGATATGTTAAAAGCATGTTAAGGTATTTATAAAAGCATAAACTGTGTATATGCTATATGGTAGACTTGCTGAGCCGTCGTGCCCATTCTTACGAATAAAGTTTTATTTGCAGCTAATGAAGAACGTTAAGAGGATCATGAACATAAAGATAAAACGTAAATTAGGTTTTCATGCTTTTTTACTTGTAATGGTATAAAGTCATAATGATTGTGAATATGAACAAAGCAAATATGTAACCAAATATTAAATGAATGATATAAATTATTATCATCAGAATGTTATTATGTCTTTATTTTGATATAACTTAGAATTGTTAAAACTTAAAATAGTATTGATAATGATCTATTTATCTGGATGAGGATCGGTAAATAACTTATGAGTGTTGTACATCAGAGACAGGACTAAGCGATGTTGACTGGTCAAATTTATCATTAAGGTTCCTCAAACCCAGGTATAACTCGTTATTACTATTCTGAATGTCAGATAAGTAGGATTATTGATATAAAGATATATCACTATAACCAAGATATCACTGTAACCAAATATGTTTTGAGTGAGGGTTTTAACTAGTTGGGTAATGTTCTGTACGGAAAGAGAATTTTACACCAGACAAAGATACAATCATTTATCACGGATAAAGATGCAAACATTTATCACGGGTGAAGATACAAACATTCACCGCAAGATTCTCTGTTCCCAAGAGCCGTCCTAATGATTTAATACCGTGAATCTTGGAATATGTAAAGTTATAGAATATTTAAATCTTAAGGTTTAAAATTGGACCGTTATATATATAGTGTTATCCATTTATACGGATGTACTACAAGTTGATACTTGTATAACTAATGAGACCAAGATCAAGTTAAGATCCAGGGACGAAATAAGAACTAATATTAGTCACTGGTGATCTATAAGATCATTAATTAACTATCGTAGTCAATCACATTGAGATTTTGAAAAACTATCTTTTTGCTGAATATGTAATCCAAAAAAGTCTTAGTTAGACTAAGTGACATTCAAAATTTAATTAATTATTATTAAGCTAAATTTCGATGGGCAATGTTTTGTTGAATAATAAGATTTGGAAAAATCCCACAGAATGATTAATGATTCCTCCCGACAACAATCCTAATCCTTTTGTTTAAGACTACATGATCCATTGCTAACATACCCTTCCATGAAAGGATGTTTGATATCATGGACACGAACATATTCCCTCATTTCAAAAAAATTGATACTATTGGACCAATATCAAACACCTGGTGTGCACGATCTGTTGTTGGCTCAGTTTCTTTCTATTTGAACCAACTATTTCAGTATCTCTAATAATCTCTCAATTTCTCTTTCATCTTATCTTCAATTAAAAATTCTGAAAAGTAAAAAAAGTATTTTATTTGCTAATATTCTCTCTGGTTACCCCCTACTCTAAACCACTGACCTTGGAGGTGGTCTGTTCCATAAACTTCTGCATGATAAGTTCACTTTATTTTACATTTAGGCTTCATAATATCTTGAAGCAAAATAGCAATTAATGAGCTATATATACTATATTTATTACCTGAACATTACATTTCAGTTCAGAATCCTTTTACCCAATTCTAGTCCCTTGAACTGCTAAATATGATTCTAAATATGACTACATAAAGTGCAATGATGTAGGTCCCACCACTTGGGTAGACCTTAGACAATCACCCCTCCAAAGTGCAATGGAGGTCACAAGCCTAGGCCATGGACCTTCTTGATCATCCATCGACCCCATCCAGGTAAGTATGTAACAATGTTTGATCTACATTCATATTTATACACCTGTCAGGGAACGCCTATTTTACGTGCTGTCGATGTGGGTATTAGCAAGAATTATTCACAATTTAGAGATCAAAGCAGTTTTTTATAAACTTGCCAAGTTAATTTTTAGTTATTTATTTTTATTTGGAAAGATTTATTAGCTTAAGTTCAGCTGCAGCTAGAGCTGCAAACGAACCGAACTGTTCACGAACCGGTTCGGTTCGGGTTCGGGTTCGGTTCGGGTTCGGTTCGAGTTCGACTAGTTGCTTTTTTCGAGCCGAACTCGCACATGGTATCGAGTTCGATTGCTCGATCGAACATGTTCGCGAACTATGTGGTTCGGTTCGACTATGTTCGTGAACGGTTCGGTTCAGTTCGGTTCGAGTTCGGTTCGACTATGCTAGGGTTCGACGCAGCTCGGTTCGATTCATTAGCTGCTCCAGTTTGAATTGTATTTCTTACATGTTTAATATTCTTAAATTCTAAATACAAATAATTAGTTATTTCATATTAAATTTTAAAGTTTGTCTTATCAATAATTGTTAATTTTTTAGTAATTTTCTTTTTTTATTACTTAAACATCTTTTTGTTTTTTTAATAATTGATTAGAAGTACACATTTTTATTAAATAATTTATAAATAATAATGTGTACTTCTTTACATGTAATTTAATTAAAATAATTGTAATATTTTCCTAAATTTTTTAACAATGATTGTTAGATTATTACAATTTATATCACTGATAATTTAATAAATTATAACCCATGTCATAAATCACATAAATAATGTCATTAATCTTCATGCAATGACAATTTGACATTAATTAAAGAATGATACAATACAATTGCTTACATTTGCTTGAGTTATTAAAATTGTCAAATTAAGATAGAGAATAGAGAAATCAAGTTATCAATGTATCGAGACTTCATTAATAGAGTAATAATCATTGTTTACATCAACCTATTGTCCATCAACCATATAATTAAAAGTGCAAACTTGATTTTAAAAATTTTAAATTTTTTAGTGTTACAGACTTATAGTGTATATGTGAGACGGTGAGAAAAAATAATTAACGAACTTTGTTTTATACAATTAAGTAATCATATTTAGTATAAAAAATAGTGTTTAAAAAGTTTAATAATCCAATAAAGCAATGTCACGGTACCGTTTGCATGAAATTAAAATGAGTTAATAATTTAAATTAAAATAAGCAAAAAGGTGGGAAAAAAACAAAAAGACAAAAAGTCTCTAAATTACTTTGAGCCATTGATATTAGAATTGTAGTTAATTTACAAAATTGTAAAATTTAATATATTACTTTAGTTTTTTAGAAAAAAATTATTTAGTTTTAAACAATATAATTATGAAAATTATAAACTTTTTATAAAATAATTCTCAAGATTTATGTTATTCAAAAGTTAATTACCACATTCCTTTTGAATTAAAAATTTATACTTGAGCAGTTGATCTTATTACTTATATTTCAGAACGGAAGAAGTATCTAGTAGTAATACATTTCAAGATTAACAACTTAACAATATTAGTTTATTATATATTGAATTAATCTAAATCAACTAAATTCACATTATTTTAAATTTTAAAATTTTATAATTTCATTATAAAAAAATCTCAAATAAGACTCTTTTTATGAAATAGATGGAGTATTTTTTTTCTTTTGTTTTACCTAAAAGTAAAAAAATACAAAAATAATTAATTAATTGAGGAAGTAGTAATATCGCCCTTTTTTTGAGTTAATTGAAAGTAGTAATATTTATTTATTCTAGACTAATTAAGTAATTAACAATAATATTGACCACTACTACTATTTTAATATATATGAATATATTATATTATGATATATTATATCTTATTTGGCTATTCCTAATTCCTAAATAAACTCGAGTATCTGAGTCCTCTTAGCCTTGTAATTAAATTTTAATTTTTTTTTTAAAAATAAAAATATTTAGCCTAATTTTTGCGAACTCGAGCATAATAGACGAACTCGAGCATTATAGGCGAACTCGAGCATGCTCGCGAACTCGAGCATTATTGTCAAACTCGAGCATATAGTCGAACCCGATCTGCTCGCGAACTCGTACATGTTCGCGAACTGTTCGCGAACACTAACGAACCGAACTCGCACAAGTGCGTTGGTTCGATAGTGCTACTCGAACATGTTCGAGTTCGACTAATGAGGTTCGAGTTCGGCAATGTTCGGTTCGGTTCGGTTCGGATCGTTTGCAGCCTTAACTGCAGCAGTAGTACAAGGTGATGTTCCTTCCTACAGCCTATGTTACAATATGATTTAAAATTGTCACCTATGAAGCCTATGTAACAGCAGAAACTAAATATTCCTCCATTTGGAAAGGAAAGTCCGGTAATTAATTTAAATCGTAAATTAACTATTGTTAGTGAATGATTATCAAGTTTTCTCTATGCTTTCGCAGTTGCCATCCATAAGATACAAAAATTTCTCATTAACAATCGTAGACTTATGCTGCTGAGTTTGGTTCCCATTCCTAAGTTCGTATTTTTATTCGTATTTTTTATTATATTATGATTGTTACTTGCGTTATTGTTAAAATACTTTATAAGAAAATTTCACATTACTTTACAAAAATTTGGATTTTATTTTGAATTCAACAAAAAAAAATTAATTAATATTATACTCGATGGGTCTTTATAATATTTTAAAACAGAAAAAAGTATTATATTACTATTTTTTTAAAATTAAATTTAATTGATAAGTCAAATATTTATAAATATTAACTAAAGATAAACTCTACATGTTAGAAAGGCAGTTGATCCATAAAAGTAACAGATACTCCCCCTCCCTAAAAGTTGCATATCTTAAATTTTTTTAGTGACCCTTATTTTATGGAGAAAAAAGTTTGTGTACATATATATAAAGAAAGTACTATACATTCAAAAAAATTATGTTAAAGTGTTTTCAATACAAATTTTAATATTCGAAAAGCATAACACTCTATATTAAATGGGAACTTAAAAATAAATGCAACTAGGAGAGCTTATCATGATGTTGTATAGGACCATGAAACTCATCGATCCCTAGCTGTTCAAAAAGTTAGGGATAATAAAAATGAATTATTCAAGTAATGACATCAGTATACAACAAATAGAAGAAGCTAAACTCAGACCTAAGGGAGCGGAACATAATGGATCGACTTGAAATATTATATCCTCTAAATATATATTCTGGCACTAACGTCTCGCTACATAATGTCAAAGCTCTGAAACTTACATTTCGAAGTAAGCTAACCCAACAATCCACCAAGGCAAGAAAAAAGAACAATGAGCGGTTTGTTCCGAGACTAAAAAAACGGTTATGGTAATTAAGTTTTACATAAAACAATGTCTATTTGTTCAACAAAAAAAAAACTTATTTACAAAAATAGTAAATAGTAAATTTGAAATTCACATGTTCCATAATATAAGATTACTTATATTTATAAACTCAAAATTGATATAAGTTCATACAAACTTAGAATCTGAATACCAAGCCGGATCAACATTGAGTGTAGAAGATGTCATCATAGTGTTACTGATTTAAAGTCTCATATATACCTTGAAAGAAATTGTAGGGGAAAGAGAGAGAAGAAAGATAGACAAAAAGAAAATTCAATTCATTTCATGCCCATCTCATACTAATCTCTGCCTTATATATGGTCTTACTAATATATGTATTTAATCTCGTACTACTATTTAATCATGGCCATCTATTTTTCTACTAATTATTTAAAACTAAATTCACCAAAGCTCTCCGCTAACGACATGAGATAGTGGTACGTAACAATACTCCGCCCTTCAAAAACCACCTAGTCCTCAAGGTGGAAGACTGAGATTAAAGTGTTATAGACTCCTGGCTAGTTGTTTCTGGACCAAAACTTGACATCCCAACATCAAATAAATTAAATTTTGAATCATTGACAATTGCATGTAGCTCCTCCACAATCATGGAATGGAATTGACGACGGAATGGAATGAACTAAACACTCCTTAAAGAATAACTATTTCGTCCTTAATTCCGCTTCATTCTCACCAATCAAACACAGCATTAATTCGTGGTTTGACTAGTAAGCCATAGTTTATGTATGTCAATATACTTGGACCTTGTATTCTCATACCTATTTATAATAATTATTAGTTCGTGGGTGGTTTTATTTTTGTTTGAACGCTAAAAGTATTCTCAGCCCAACTTATGCGCCAATTGAGACTAAGGTGCTGTTTGTTTGTGTCTTAATGGCTCTTAATGGACAACCTCTTAATCGCTAAGAGGAACAAAGTTGTTTGTTTTTTTTTTTGTTACATCTGAATGCCTCTAAATGGTTGAGATACAAAATCAAATCTAAACCATTAAGAGGAGCATCTTAATGAACTTGGACAAAAATATCCTCTTCAATATTAACAAATTCCTTTTATATCCAACACTCAATATTATTATTATTATTATAATAATAAATATTATTATTATTATTATTATTTTTATAATAATAATAATAATAATAATAATAATTATTATTATTAGTACTATTTTTAATATAATTATTATTATTTTTATAATAATAATAATAATTATTATAATTAATATTATTATTACTATAATTATTATTATTAATTATAATTATTATTAGTATAATTATTATTGTAATAATTATTATTTTTATTATTATTAATATTATAATAATAATAATTATTATTATTAGTATTATTATTAGCATTATCATTATTATTATTATTATTATTATTATTATTATTATTATTATTATTATTATTATTATTATTATTATTATTATTATTATTATGATTATTATTATTATTATTATAATTAATATTATTATTACTATAATTATTATTATTAATTATAATTATTATTAGTATAATTATTATTATAATAATAATTATTTTTATTAATATTAATATTATAATTATTAATAATAATAATAATTATAGTAATAATAATTATTATTAATAATAATTATAATTATTATAATTAATATTATTATTACTATAATTATTATTATTAATTATAATTATTATTAGTATAATTATTATTATTATAATTATTATTATTTTTATTAATATTAATATTATAATAATTATTATTATTATTATAATAATTATAATTATGATTATTATTATTATTATAATTATTATTATCATAATTTTTATTATAATAATTATTATTATTAGTATTATTATTAGCACTATCATTAATATTATAATTATTATTTTTATAATAATAATAATTATTATTATTTTTATAATAATAATTATTATTTTTATAATAATTATTATTATTATAATTAATATTATTATTATTATTATAATTATTATTAATAATTATAATTATTATTAGTATAATTATTATTATTATTATTATTATTATTATTATAATATTCAACTGTTCATAGGGTTAAAATGGTAAAATACTGTTATTCAGACATCTGAAAAAATTGATTATCAAACAACATTTTTTCATTCAGATACAATTCTATTCAGATGCTCTATATTATTCAGATGTCTAAATTATTCAGATCTTAATACAGAATTTTATCAAACAGCACCTAAATCACTTCCTGAATGATCTTAAGGGTGCACCCCCCACATTGGTCTTGTAGGCCAACAATCTCACCAGGGCGATGTGGGAGGTGCGCATTTAAGATTCCCTGAGGAGGGATTTATTCTAAGTTGATCTGTAAGTTAGCCCGAGAATACCATTATCGTTCAAACCATAAAAATAAATAAATATCCTCGGTCTTATTGTGTACCGTTTTGAAACCAATTAGGAGAAATTTTCATCTTTAATCATGATTATTTTTTCTTAATTATGGGCTGATGATTACTGACTATTAACCAAATCTATAGTATGTACTAAATCAATAGACACTAACATATTTAGCCCGCCACGTGTCAAACTCTCACAACAACAGTTTTCCTCCTAAATTAGTTACTCTACCACATGTCAAAGTCTGACTTATTACAATTTCCCTCTTAAATTACTCTACCACATGCAAAATTACTCTTGGGCTTTTGAATTTTTTGATGGATAATTTTTCATTCATATTTAGTTAAAAATCTAATAGTATCCCATAATTACAGCAAAATTACTCTTGGGTTTTTGAATATTTTAATGGATAATTTTCCATTTCCATTCATATTTAGTTAAAAAAATTAATAGTATCCCATAATTACAGCAAAATTACACTTGCGCTTTTGAAATTTTTGATGGATAATTTTCCATTTCCATTCATATTTAGTTAAAAATCTAATAGTATCCCATAATTATAGCAAAATTACTCTTGGGCTTTTGAATTTTTTGATGGATAATTTTCCATTTCCATTTTTGCACAAGAAAATCTAATAGCATCCCGTAATTACAGCAAAATTACTCTTGAGCTTTTTGAATTATTTGATGTATAATTTTCCATTTCCATTCTCACGCACAAAAATCTAATATTATCCCATAATTACAGCAAAAATGCTTTTGAATTTTTTGATGGATAATTGATTGATTTAATTGCCATAATCACATGTTTTATTCTCGCTATAAATAGAAACTAACTCTTTCATTTCAAGTCACACCACAAGCAATTCTCTCCTTATAATTTTCTGCTACAGTGTAATATTATTCTTTTTCTATTCTTCTATTTCTTTTGCTAATACAATCAGTTTCTTTACTTAGCTTTAGTTCATGCCCGTAAAATCCTCATCCCATAAATTTTACTTAATGTTTTTTTCATTTGATTATTTAGATGGCAAATAGATACAATTTCGTAAATGACATTAGTCCTATCAAGGAAACGTGGAAGATTAAGTTCAGAATTACTAGGCTATGGGATATACCTAGTTTTAACAAAACTGGTTATGTAAACATCATCAAAATGGTGTTGTTGGATGAGAAGGTAAATACATATATTTTTACATAGATGCATATATATTAATAAATGATATGAAACGCGATAGGATGTTAGAATTCAAGCAAGTATCAAAATGGCACTGATAAATAAATTTCAATCACTGTTGAAGGAACAAAAAGTTTTTATGATTACCAATTTTGTTGTGGGTCAGAACGGTAGTTCCTTCAAAGCTACCAAACATCCGTTCAAGATTAATTTCCTATATTCCACCTCACTGAGAGAGTTGGACAAGGCTTCCATTCATGCATATGGATTTAATGTTGATGATTCCTATTTAGTTGGTATGTTATGATAGAATTTGCTCTCCATATGTTGTGATAAAAATCTTTTTTATTAAATTTTGTACTGGATTTTGTTAGATGTTATTGGACAACTTACTACTATTGGAAATGTAGAACTCAACACAAACAATGGTAGACAAAGTAGGAGAGTTAATGTTAAATTAACTGATAACAGGTGAATCTTAAACCTTCATGAAACTTCATTTTTTTTATAGCTATGTTTGCTAATTAAAGCTTAAATGATTTTAATGTTGTTTTCTTTGAATCAGTAAAAATGTCTGGAGCTGCACCATGTGGGATGAGTTTATAGACAAAATATCCTCATTTACTAAAATAGAAAGTCAAAGTTCCATTATCATCGTTCTCCAATTTGCAAAGATTAAGTTCAGGAAAGGTATTTCCTATATTTTCAACTTTTCATATTGATTTTTTTTCATTCATTCATTCAAATGTATAATCTAATTTATTGTTTCAACATCATTAATTTGAATTTTTAATTAAATGATATTAAATCTGTAACTATACAACATCTAAATGTATCATTAATTTGTATTTTTATATATATGATATCGAATATGTAACTGTACAACCTATAAATTTGAATCTAGGTTCAACAACATTGTCAAACTCAATGTTCTCTTCGAGACTTATGATAAATGCAAATATCTCTGAAGTTGTTGATTTCAAGAATAGGTATAGTATATAATTCTATTGGAAATTCTCTTAATATTGGAAATTGAAAGAATAATATATACGAACAATTGTGTTAGTCTTTTATTCTAAATAACATGCTTTGTGTTCAACAAGATAATTCAAATGCACCAAGTCATTTGTTTTGCCAGAGCACATATTCTATTACAAATGAATCCCTGCAAGTCAGTGATAAGAAAACTCTTGATGAGATACGAGAGGCCAAAGAGGTAAAAACATATGTGACAAACATTGTACTTTTCTACATACATGAAATACCTTCCAATTTCAATGTCTTATTATCTTTTTTTTTTAATTTTTGATAAATTAGTGTCTTGTTTTTTCTATGCAAAATCCAAGAGTCAACATGTGTGGTATTGGCTATTATTCTACGTATACAAACTGAGTACAATTGGTGCTACAATTCCTACAAAAAGTGTAGGAAAAAAATGAAATCTGACAGTGAAAAATATTTGTGTGATAAATGTTGTGAGTATGTCAAGTTTGTTGTGCCAAGGTATTGTAATAATTTTGCTACTGTGTATATTATAGGAAAAAAAAATGATACTATAACCAATTATCTAACTTGGTGGAGCTAACTTTTTAAACAGATTTAAAGTTCAAGTTAAGAGTAATGGATGATACGTCAAGTGCATCTTTTGTTCTCTTTAACCGTGAAGCCCAATAATTAATAGAGAAATCAACAAAGGAATTAAGGGATCAATTAGTGAAGGTAATATTAAAATTTGTATATTATTATATAGTTTCTATATACAGCCTTTAACTTATGTCCACAACTGTTTTTACTTATTATTTTTTTCTATGTTTAAGGATGTAGACTCTGATTGTTTTTCGGATGAACTCAATACATTGTTGAATAGGAGGTTTCTTTTCAAAATACATATATCATCTTAAAATTTGAAGGAAAATTATGCAACCTTCGTAGTGGCTTGAATGAGCGATGATGAAAAATTAATTGAATCTCACACAAGCTTTTGTGATAGAGCTCGGGTCTTATTATCACATATTTTTTATTTACTTAGAATTATGTGTATGTATATATATAATATGTCAAAATTTGCTACAAAAAATCTTCAATACATTACTTATATGTCTGTTTTTTCCTGTTTCTAAAGTCTAATGGGAGTCATTATCTGATATATGTGAGGTAATTGACAGCATAAACCATCTATTTGCGAGGATGATGTACAAGGATCTCAGTTAAGGAATGTTGAAATGTCAACCAACAAGTTTTATAAGAAGATCAAAGTCGAGAAGGATAACAACTTGAATGGTTCAAAAGAATTTGATAGCATCAATCATTCTGCATAAATATGGTTTTAATTATTAGCAATTGATGGTGAATTTTAGCATGAACAACTCTTCGTAGAAAAACAATTTGCATGAGGTCTTATCAAGTAAATAGATGAAACTTTTTGGTTTTAATGTTGATTATGGGATATTATATAATCTGTTTATTGGATGAAGAGGGGTATTATTTTGTTCTTGATTTGCAAATTCCTACTCTTTATGTTTATGAGAAAATAATGGACCTAATTTGAATCAGGTAGCCTATATTTTCTACACAAAGGACTAAAACCTTCACGATTGTCGTTTAAAAAATGAAATACTCTCTTAGTCTTGCAAAGAATCATTTAGTTTGACTTTTTAAACTAAATTATTTAATTTTAAAATTAAAATAATACTATTTTTATAAATAATATTCAGTTTTGAAAAGTTTAAAAACATTCTCCCTCTTAAATTAATTACTATATATATATATATATATATATCCTATCACAAACCAAAACAATCAGAATCATTAATCTCTTTCAAGGAGTTGTGGACACATTATCTTTCTTACACTGGTGCTACGAAAGCTACGCGCTATCAAACTAATTAAAAAAACATCTAAAACAAAAATACAGATAATTTAGGAAAAAAGAAAATAGTCTCTTTGTCTCGCAAAATATCATTTGGTTTGAATTTTAAAACTAAATTATTTAATTTTAAAATTAAAATATATCTATTTTTAAAATATAGATAAATTAATTATAATCATAAAAAACTATAATTAATTTACAATAATATTCAAATTTTAAAAGTTTAAAAATATAAATAAATTTACGTAATTATCAATTTTAAAATTAGTTAATTTCACCAAAAAATCAAACTAAATCAATCTTTGCACGGCAGAATGAGGTATTTGTCGTTTTCCCCCTCCCATTATTTAGTAGATTCCAACTTTATTTTATTAGGAGTAATCACACCAAAAAATTTCAATTTTCCAACTTCTTTACTTGGCGAATTCGTAGAAGCAAGCTTTGTGGTGTAGAAATGGCTGCCACTACAATCACCTGTGCAACTCAATAAAATAATCAAATTACAAGGAATACTTTCTAATTGGATATATGATTTTGCTTGTGTATAAAGTATTTTTCTGCTATCAAATTATCCTATGCATATTGATTGTACTTTTGATTTTATGTTGGAATCTACCAACAAAATGAGCCCAAGTGAGAAATCTAATAGAGCAAAAACGAAATCAAGAATGCATCTGAGTGACATTTCAAATGGTAATTTATTTCATTATCTCATTTTATGTAGTTTGTTTAAATCTCAATTTAGCTTTCAATGAAGTCCTCTTTTGACGGCTAGAATTAATGAATATTATACAATATTGAAAACGTATATCATCTCACAAAACAAAGAACTTGGTTTTGCAAAATCTTACAAAACATGGGCAACCTATAAATCAGCAGAGTGGTGTTCATCCAAGAGATAATGATGGTATTTCTATATACATTTTCTTTATATATGAACTTCAAAATTCAATTTTATTTCATGTAATCACACCCTTTTTTTAATTATGTTGTAGGGAACTTTGTTTTTCCAAGTTATCCGATTAATGTATCTTCCATTTTTTATTTCATATTACAATCGTCAAGTAATGCGATGACAAGTGACATGATTCATACATCAAAGAACAATTCAATAATGCCATTGACTAACATTTAAAGGGGTAATCATAGAGCCTTTATTCTGTTTTTCACTTTTGCTGAATTCCAATTTTTTATGTTAACGTAGAATTTATAAATATATATATATATATATATATATATATATATATATATATATATATATATATATATATATATATATATATATATATATACTTCGTTGTTTCTTATTCTATGCTACAGAAATTAGTCAAGGAAAAGACAGCACTCTAGGTTGAATAGAAAACTATGTTGATCTTGCTGCTAATGGTATTGTCTTATTCAATTCAAATTTTCTTTGCGATATTGACATGAAAAAGTAATAATAATATATGGTTATGTGTTTGTTATTGTATTGTACGTAGTTATCCAATGAATCTTTCTACTATTTTCAATTTTATGTTCAAATCATCCAATATTGCCACTGGAAGAGATATAATGAGTAGAACACATAAGAAGTCAAGAATGCCAATGTCCGACATTTCAATAGATAATCAATGTTTATTATTTGCTTACAAGGTGTGGTAAACTATGATTATTTATGCTAACTATAAATTTAGTTATTTTATGCAGTTTGTTCATATCTCAGTTGAACTTTTAATGAAGTTGATGTTAATAATCCTGAATCATGTGCTAATAAGTTTATGGGAACAACAATATTTAATGATCAAAATACATTCATATTTATTAATACAAAATAGTGTTTCATGTGGATAATGATTTACAAGATACGAACAACAATATATCTGAACAAGGTATGAAGCATTAGTAGGTGGAAGTAGTATTTACAATTTATGTATAAAGTTTAAAATAAGATCAATTTTATTGTCCAAATAGTTTCTTATACGAGAATTGTGTATAATTACAACTTATTGCAAATAGATTTGTCCTGATAATACTTTTCTTAACTTTTTATTTAGGTGAAATGGATGTTGATGTTCATTGTACTTATGATGGCAAATTCTTAATTTTGCTTACCATTTGGCATGCGAATTTTTTTAATAACTTTTCTTTTTTATTGTATTTTATATATGATATCAATTTAAATGTATTAAAATCAGATTACTGGGACATCGGTGTCCCAAACTGGGAATGTTCATCTTTTAATGCGTTGATGTGTTTTCATGAAAAAATAAACAAGAACCGAAATAGCAAAAAACCATAATTCTCAATGTATTGTTGTTGGAGGAAAAGTGCAACTACCTTTGTTGAAAGAACCACCCCATATTATAAAAGATCTTCTTAATGGTTCTGATCATAGAAGCAGGCGTTTCATTGACAACATTCGTGCTTACAATATGATGTTTTCTTTCACATCAATGGGTGGGAAGATCAATTCATCACTTAACAATGGAAATGGTCCTTGCGTGTTTAGATAACATGGCCAAAATTGTCACAGAATTGAAAGTATGCTACCAAGTTTAGGATCCACTCCAAAGTTTGCCCAACTTTACATATATGATACTAAAAATGAAATTGCAAATAGAATGAGTGCCCTCAGGTTTGTATTAATTGTTTTCTTTATTATCTTCTGAATTTAATGATTCTTTTAGAGTATTAACTCACTTGTTTTTTTTTTTGTTAATTTGCATAATAGCTCAGGTAATATTTCAGCCACATTTGATGCATCGATTATAAAAGATCTAAAAAATATGCTTTATGAAAATAATGTTGTGGCTCAATCATTCAAGATGGCTAGGGATAGATTTAATTTAAGTGAATTCAGAGACGACAAATTGAGGCTTATTGGAAGAAGGGGCTCGGATGGACGAAGGTATAATCTCCCTACTGCACCTGAAGTTGCTGGTTTAATTGTTGGTGACATTAGAAGCTCAACTAATGATAGGGATATCATAGTAAAGACTCGGAATGGTTTTATTAAAACGAATAAGTGAGTTGCATCCATCTTACCTTGCAATGCAGTACTCATTGTTTTTCCCATATAGTGAAGACGGATTTAGACATGATATTCTTCTTATGGAAAATTCATAAAGAAAAAAGGGAAGAGTAATTATGAGACAATTTTTTTTCTTTAGGATACATGAAAGGAAAAATGAATCAACAACAATTTTACATTTAAGAAAATTGTTTCAACAATTTTTGGTCGATTCTTACACTACGATTAAGGCGGATAGGTTGTCTTTTATTCGTAATAATCAAAAGAATCTAAGAACATATATGTACAAAGGTTTATCTGAAGCAATGTCAAAAGGAGAAACTGATCCATCATCTCGAGGGAAGCAAATTATATTACCTTCATCATATGTTGGTGGTGCAAAATACATAATCCAAAATTATCAAGATGCTATGGCGATTTGTAGGTGGGCTAGATACCCTGACCTTTTTATTACATTCACATGCAATTCGAAGTGGCTAGAGATACAGAGATTTGTTAATCAAATAGGAGTTAGACCTAAAGATAGAGCTAATATAATTTGTAGAGTGTTCAAAATAAAACTAGAAAAGTTAGTTAGAGATTTGAAACATAATAAAAATTTTGGAAGGGTTAAAGCAAGTGTGCTTAATTTGATTAAATTTTTAGTAATAGTATTTCATCGTATTATAGCCTCGATTGTTTTTAACTTTTGTAGTTATGTATATGGTAGAATTCCAAAAACGTGGCTTGCCTCGCGTCATATTCTGTTGTTCTTGCATCCAGAAGACAAGTATCCTACTGGTGATGATATCAACAAAATAACTTTAGCGAAGATACAGGATCAATAAAAAAATCCAAAGTTATATGAAGTTGTGAAAAACTTCATGATACATGGGCCTTGCGATGTTTCTAACAATAATTCGTCATGTATAAAAGATGGCAAGTGTTCAAAACACTTTCCTAGAAGGTTCAATGATCAAACCACTGTAGATGGTGAGGGTTATCCCCTATACAAATGGAGAGATGCTGGTAGAACTGTCGAAAAGAATGGAGTTGTACTTGGCAATAGGTTTGTTGTTCCTTATAATCCATAACTATTGCTGAAGTGTCAAGCTCATATTCATCTTGAGTAGTGCAATTAGTCATGGTCAATAAAGTATTTGTTTAAATATATAAACAAAGGTCATGATCGGATCACTACTGCTTTTTATCAAAAGAATGACAATGCAAAAGCACAAGAAGGCCTTAATGAAATCAAGATGTATTATGATTGTAGGTATATTTTTCCTTGTGAAGTAACTTGGAGAATTTTTTGTTTTCTAATTAACTAGAGGGATCCAAGTGTGGAGAGGTTAAGTTTCCATCTTCCATAAGAGCAGACAGTTGTATTTGACGAAAATGATCCAGTTTTGAAAAAGTGTACGAATAACCAATTGATGTTCTTAGAATGGATGCAAGCTAACAAGGAGTTCCCAGAGACTAGAGCACTTACCTATGCTCAGTTTTAATCAAAGTTTGTATGGAAGGAGCAATTTGAAAGTGACAGTGTTAAAAAGAAGAAGAAATGGTGTCCAAGAAAGCGACTTGTAAGCGTCGGTAGAATATTCTACGTTCCTCCGAGAGAATTATATTACTTAAGGATTTTGCTAAGCACAGTCAAAGGTGCAACATGTTATGATGATATCAAGAGTGTGAACGGGATTTTATATCCATCATGCAAAGAGGCATGCTATGCATTAGGTTTATTGGATGATGACAAGGAATATATAGAGGGCATAACACAAGCATCATTTTGGAGTTCAACTCATTATTTACGAAGTCTTTTTGTGACTTTACTATTTTCAAATTGTCTTTCAAGGCCTGAAGTAGTTTGGGAGAAGACATGGAATCTTCTTGTCGAATATATTCTTCATAAACAAAGAAGTATTATTCAATATAAAGGCATGTTTACCAATGCTATTTATAAATTCTTCTTACATTTTTTTTGGGCAGCCGTTCACTAAACAAAAAAGAAAACTAAATCTTCTTCCTTTCTTTAGATTTATTTTGTATTTCAAAAATCATTTACATACCAAATGCGTATATTTTTTTTATTTGAAAATTTTGTTAGCAGGTTGTGTTTGATATTTGAAATATTGACTATTAATTTTTTCTTTCTTTATGATCAGATTTGTCAATGAGTGATGACCAATTGAAGAGTTAAACTCTTGCTGAAATTGAAAAGCTATTGCAAAGCAATGGGAAAAGTTGGCTTTTAGCCCCTACAGTTCCAGTTAAATAATTACTTAGCATTCCCTTAATAAGTATATTTGCAGGACCATTCCCTTAGTTTGGTTTTGTACCCTACAACTCCAGTTAAATATTAAATAATTGCCATTCCAGTTGAAGGCTTTTGACAGGAATTACAAGATAATTCAACTTAATTCTTATATGACAAATGGAAACAGGTAACACAATTTCTTTGCACCATTTCTTAATTTTTGTGTCATCCTTGAATCTGCGGCAATGCTAATCTTCTCTTACCTGATGATGTAATGTGGGGGGATGGGTTCGAAAGTGTCAAGTAACCATATTTTATGGATTTATTGATAAAATATAAATAAAAGAAAAAAGAAACAAAAGAACAAAAAAAAACGAACATGTTTACCACGGCCTTGGCTATCTTTCATCATGGATGGGAGGTCTTTAAGTTGGAGTCCGTATCTAATCCGTGTTTGTTTGGAGTAGCTTTACATGAGTGATGACTTTCAAAATTTCATTGACTCACTTGACCGTAATCCCTTTTTGTATTTATATTTGTGCATTTCTGATGTCAGATTTTGGTTTTACATATATATATATATATATATAGGATGTGTAAATTTTAAATTAATTTTAATATATTTCATAGGTTTTTGTATATCCCCTAATATTAAAGTTTGCACAAGCGAAAAAATGGGATACCCTAATGGTTATATAACTTCTTCATTTTTTTTGGGATTTTATACTATTACAATTCAATTATGAGCATACATTTCAAATATCTAGAGTCTAGGGGGAGGTTCGGGGAAAGGGTCAGGAGGAAAATTAAGAACTTATGAAAGACTTATTTATGAAAGACCTTTTGAAACGCCGTCTGTTGAATTCTGACTTCTTGCTAAAAGGTAAACTCGGATATATATATACTTCATAGAATATTTAAATTTGTAATTGTGTAACTGTTCTAATTGTACTAGGTGTTAGATGTTTCAACACAATTGCTAAGTTCTTAATAAATAATTTTTATTACTGATTTTTTTTTAATCTAAAATAAATTTTCAACATTAACATTAAACTAATATTTGATTTTATCTCCGCAAAAAGACCTCAGTACGAGAGCAATAGAATGCCACTTACCGGACTTAACCCAAAACAGCCATCTCCACGAAAACCAAGGGATAGTTTACTGGACTTAACCCAAAACAGCCATCTCCACGAAAACCAAGGGATAGTAACAAAATCAGGATTCGTGTGTCGGTCTTTCAATCCAATGAGATTTTGCATACACTAGATGCAGCCTCCACACAATAAGGATGACACCATTTTTAAGCAACTCAACAACTGTAGCGAGATGGCAAGCCGCAAAACACTGAAAAAAATGAAGAACTACAGAATTCTTTTGATTTGCTACAAATTCAGACAAAACTCGACGTAAAAATTGTAGACCTTAGGCAAGCACCCCTCCAGAGTGCAATGGAGGTCACTAACCTAGACCATGAGCCTTCTTGATCACCCATCGACCCCATCCAGGTAAGTAAGTTGCAATGTTGGATGTACCTTCATATTTATACACTTGTCAAGAAGCCTCTGTTTGCGTGCCGCCGATTTGGGGCTTGAATTACTCACAACTTAGCCCTTCATCATATTTTTGTTGCATAATAAATGTCGAAAAATCCCACAGAGTGATTAATGATTCCTCCTGACAACAATCCATTCAAAAAACATTTAACTAAGATGCCATTCCATGAAATTTTGTAAATTAACTTTGCTTGTTTGATATCATCATGGACACGAACATTTATTTTCCCTCCTTTCAAAAAAATTGATACTATATGTTCCATATCAAACACCTGGTGTGCACAGTATGTTCCTCATCTGTTGCTCAGTTTCTTTCTATTTGAATCAACTATTTCAGTATCTCTAATAATCTCTCAATTTCTCTTTCATCTAATTAAACCACTGACCTTGGGAGGTGGTCTGTTCCCTAAAGTTCATCTGCATGATAAGTTCACTTTATTTTACATTTAGGCTTGATAATATCTTGAAGCAAAATAGCAATTAATGAAGTTTATTTATTACCTGCAACATATATATTTCATTGAAGTTTTTGAATAGAGGCAGAACATTACATTTCAGTTCAGTTCAGAATCCTGAACTGCTAATTTTGTTACCAGTTGGACTCTAAATACGACTACAGAAAGTCAAGACAATTATTTTGTGAGCGGACTGTAATTTGGGATAAAAACTGGACAAATAGAAGAATTGCATGGTCAAAACAAACTACTTATTAGACAATGGATCATGCTTTGTATTGCAAATATCAAAAAAAAAAAACCTGTGAAAATATTATCAAGCCTAGGCCATGGACCTTCTTGATCATCCATTGACCCCATCCAGGTAAGTATGTTACAATGGTCGATCTACATTCATATTTATACACCTGTCAGGGAACGCCTATTTTACGTGCTGTCGATGTGGGTATAATTGCATTAAGGGCAAATTGAATACAACGCAGTTTTTAAGAAACTTGCCAGCTTGAATACAACGAGAAAAGCATAGATTGTGCTGCTGCTGATAGAATTGCATCAAGGGCAAATTGGATATATTATGTTTTAAAATAAAAAATATATTTCCAATTTTGGAATAAATAAAAAATGTATTTTTAATTTTGGAACTGAGGGAGTATTTAACTTTTTATAAAATTATCTTATGTTTTGAGCAGGGGAGAATAATAAAAATATGTAAAGTTTATAAATTTTAAACATATTAATAATTATTTAAAGTACATTTTCCATAAAATATAACGATTCAAACACACAATTGATATTATTCATCGGTTTCGTATAAAGAGTTTCATTTGTTTTTTTGGTTCTATAAAAAGAGTTCTCTTTTTATTGATAGTATTATAAAATGACACAATATTTTTAAATTTGTCATCATAATTTTATTACCATGTCATCACTACTAAATTAACAACTTATTAAATATCGAATAAACTTATTGTTTTTATGAATATTAAATAATGATTGGAAATAATTAATTTTTAATAATGATTTTATTCTTTAAATTCAATACTTAACAAATTATGTTTGGATGCCTTTTTTTCAAACATCGATATTCATTCATAAAAACAAAAACAAAAGAGTGCTCACCGGGAGCAGGGGAGGGGAGGGGAGTATTCCTTTTTCAATTAGTAAGCTTTAATTAAAAAATATTTAATAATCAACAAAATCATAAAATTAATATGTCCTACTTTTTTGGACAACGGTACAACAACGGTGGTACTACCGATCTATCTATCTGTCTATCTACATAATTGTTATTTTTAATGTATCTTTTATGATTATTTAATTAAATAAAGTAATTAATTTTATTTTAAAACTTAACTATTGAATCATATAGTTGATCGTTGATGTATTATCTTTATATTTATTTTTCAATAATAGTAATTTTAAAAAATATATTAATTTTTCTTAAGATTATATTATTTGACTAATGATAAATTAATGCAAATCTTTTTGGTGGCGATGTCATATGTTCAAATATACCCTTTAGCAAAAATTAAAATTCAACAAACGTTACAAAATATTGGAAGTAAATTTTGTATCCTAAGTTTTGCTCTAGCTTCATTCCCCGAGTTACTCTAGACTCTTAAAATAAAATGTGACCCTAAATTTTAATTGTAATTGTAACACCCCTGCCCAAAAAAGGAAGAGAGGTCACACAAAAAGCACAATAAATCTCAAAATAAGTTAGGAAAACACTTGTAACTTTAAATATTTTTAATAATCTAAAATTCATAAATTTTGAATTAAATAATTCTCCAAAAAATTACAACATAGTCTCCGTGCACAAAATTTAAAGTCAAATCAGCCTAAATGTTCAAAGGTAGGGGTGAGCATAACAAGTATCTGAAATTAGTACTAACCGAATTATATTATTCGGTATATAACTGAAATATGAATTTATTTTTACTAAACAAAAAAAATCATTTTAAATTTCATACTAGAGTTTTCAAACAATATTTAAACACAATCCACAACCATAATAATTCATAAACTAGTTTAATAATTTCAAATTAACAATACATAAGTATAGGACAAAGTTATAAAAAAAAATCTAGTTTGGTTATTCGGATATCTGAATAATATAATTTTAAAAGCTAACGGTTATAATTTTAAATAGCTAGTTTGGTTAGAATCCACTTTTAGGTAATTGTGCAACTTTTGTAAGTTAATTTGAAAGGGGCTGCGCCGACGTAGGCTCCACCACTTGGGTAGATCTTAGACAAGCACCCCTTCAAAGTGCAATGGAGGTCACAAGCCTAGGCCTAGGCTTGGTTGGAGGTAAGTATGTTAGAATGGTCGATCTACATTCATATTTACATAACCCAAAACAGCCATCTCCACGAAAACCAAGGGATAGTTTACTGGACTTAACCCAAAACAGCCATCTCCACGAAAACCAAGGGATAGTAACAAAATCAGGATACGTGTGTCGGTCTTTCAATCTAATGAGATTTTGCATACACTAGATGCAACCTCCACACAATAAGGATGACACCATTTTTAAGTAATGCAACTACTGTAGGGAGATGGCAAGCCGCAAAACCCTGAAAAAAATGCAGAACTACAGAATTCTTTTGATTTGCTACAAATTCAAACAACACTTGACGTAAAAATTGGTCACTGCCACAAATTATGATGTAGGCTCCACCACTTGGGTAGACCTTAGGCGAGCACCCCTCCAGAGTGCAATGGAGGTCACTAACCTAGGCCATGGGCCTTCTTGATCACCCATTGACCCCATCCAGGTAAGTAAGTTGCAATGACGGATGTAACTTCATATTTACACACTTGCCAGCAAACCTCTGTTTGCGTGTCGCCGATAATTACAGCAAAATTACATTTAAAAATCTAATAGTATCCCATAATTACAGCAAAATTACTCTTGGTCTTTTGAATTTTCTGATGGATTATTTTCCATTTCCACTCTCACGCAATAAAATCTAATAGTATCCCATAATTACAACAAAATTACTCTTGAGGTTTTGAATTATTTGATGGATAATTTTTCATTTCCATTCTCAAGCACAAAAATCTAATATTATCCCATAATTACAGCAAAAATTGCTTTTGAATTTTTTGATGGATAATTGATTGATTTAATTGCCATAATCACATGTTTTATTCTCCCTATAAATAGAAATTAACTCTTTCATTTCAAGTCACCACAAGCAATTCTCTCCTTATAATTTTCTACTACAGTGTAATATTAATCTTCTTTTTCTATTCTTCTATTTCTTTTGCTAATACAATTAGTTTCTTTACTTAGCTTTAGTTCATGCCCTTAAAATTTTCACCCATAAATTTTAATGTTTTTTTCATTTGATTATTCAAATGTCAAATAGATATGATTTCGTAAATGACATCAGTCTTGTCAAGGAAACGTGGAAGATTAAGGTCAGAATAACTAGGCTATGGGATATACCTAGTTTTAACAAAACTGGTTATGTAAACTATGTTAGTTCCCAGAGGCACACAAGTGATCTAGAAAGGGGGGGGGGGGGGGTTGAATAGATCTCTTATAAACCTTTTAAGATTAAGTTCAAAGATTTATTACCAATTGATAAACTTAATTGAGATTTGTTTACACAGCGGAATATTAGTTTGAAAAACTCCCCTTAAAGATTTCTAAAGCAGCTTCATTTAGTTAAGACTATATTGAAGAAAATCACTTGTTAAGTAAACCAATTAACAGTCATATGTATATATATATAAGACAGAATGTAAATGACTGAAAGTAAATGACACCAGAGAGTTTAAAGTGGTTCGGAGACTGAATAACTCCTACTCCACTCTTCTACTACAACGAGTAGGAAATCCACTAAGGATGATTCATACAGAACCCTTCAAGCTCATTAGCCTGGAAACTCTTATTCACTAAGAACCCTTCAAACCCAGCAGGTTTGGCTAATTTAGTCACTTAGACAAGGACATTACTGCCCTCCTCAAGTCCAGCAGACTTGGCTCCTTTAGTCACTATGACAAGGATAGTACTGCCCTCTTCAAGTCCAACAGACTTGGCCCCCTGCTTGTTGATAGATAATGGAGTTGCTACTGAGTTTGTACTTTAAGTCCCATTGTCTCTAAACACTCAGTAGCATGGTGTGATCATTCCTGGAATAATATTGAGTTCGGCAATGATGCTTGTTTTCTTTATATGATCAATATCTTCTTGTGATCACCCATTGTGCTGCTAGGCTTTTACACTTTAGTTCATGTGGTACTTGATAACTTGTTCGAGATAAACTCCTGAGATGACTGTAAAGCTTCTTCCTTTTGGTACTCAGTTGTTCCTTCTTATCATAGACAGTTTTAACGCTTATCGAGATGGGCTTCTGAGATGACTATGATGCTCCTTCCTTTTGGTACTCAGTTGCTACCATGTATGTATCAAGTTGGCGTTAAGCTTCTCTCTACCATGTACCTAGTAGCTCTGAACACTTTTCTTGTAATAGAGTCATTTATCTCTATATCTCTCTCAATTTAGTGTTAGTGTTCTTATGGATCGTAGAGTCCTTCAGCATATTCATTTTCTGTTTCACTCTACGATCAGTTGTTGTCTACCATCATCTCACTTGTATATAACAACTAACTTACCTTCTGTGAGTTATTTTAGCCTTTATATCTCTGGGCATATTTTACCGTTGAAAGAAATCCCGTTGGTTTCTTTTGGCTTTGTGCAGATCTTTAATATATTCGATGTTGACTTTCTTGCCGCTTGTGTCAGTGTTTTTCCCCTTTCTGACATGTTCTGATATATTAACCTGTAGCTCAGCTTTCTCTGAATTTATAGCCGTTGCACTCCCAGAGTTGTTCAGTAAGGATTATTATTTCCTTTGTTAATTAATCTTCTGATTCATCAATAAATACCTTCCTTGACTTTTAGAACCAACTGTTCTGATGCATTCAGAGATGTCCCATTGGTTTGACTTTATTCACCATCTTCCTTAGCAGTGGGTCCTGACTTATAGTCGTTAAGGCACAAAGTCTTCTGTGACTCTGACATGCATCTTATTTCTAAAGAGCACTTACTCTTTCTTGAATCTGGGCGGGGAGTATTCTCTTTTCTCTCACACTATATTGCAGTTATGATTCTTTGCTGTTTATTGATATCGTAGAGTGATTGTCTGCTCATTTGCACTCTACGAATTCATCTCCACTCGTTATTTGAAGTATGTCGGGTAAATGGTGGAGATGGAGCGTACTTCTCTTTTACTCTGCGATTCTTGCTTTTGTGATCAGATCGTAGAGTTTGTCTGTAGTGCTTTGCTCTATGATTTCGTTCTACGATCTTGTCCTTTTGTTCAAATCGTAGAGTTTGTGAACTGCCATGCTTCTTAGTGAAATCGTTGAGTTGTTGTCTTTGTTGGCACATTGTTTAATTCTACTCAACGATTGTTCCATGTGTGGAGCTCTTTTCTGTAATGTCTTGTCATCCTGTATTACTTCACGATTT
Organism: Hedera helix; assembly: GCA_947179155.2. Classification (NCBI taxonomy): domain Eukaryota; kingdom Viridiplantae; phylum Streptophyta; class Magnoliopsida; order Apiales; family Araliaceae; genus Hedera; species Hedera helix. The sequence continues at coordinate 26,732,739 of OX359284.1, forward strand.
CTATTATTTGCTCAAATCGTATAGATCTCGTATGCTTGCTCTTTACGTTTACTCTACGATCTTGCTAGAACGTGTATATCGTATAGTACATTTCTTCTCTGGTTCAGCGTTAACTGCAGGTTGGCTTAGCTGTCCGTTCAACGATCGTAGAGTTAAGCTCTACGATTTGTACTTGATCAGTTCTTTAACTTTGCTTATTAATTCAGTAGACCTCTTGCATATCTGACTCTCTTTGATGATCGTAGAGTTATCCTGGTAAGGAGTCGTAGAGTTCACTCTACGATCTATACAGAAATGTTGAGTCTTCTTTGTAAGGAATCGTAGTGTCCGTTCTACGATCGTATAGATTGATCAGATCAAACATAAGATCAACCTAACAGATTTGATCTTTTCTAACTAAGTCCTTTCTTACATTGTTGCATCATTTATTGAAAGGACTTTACAGACTCTGACATACAAAAAATAAAGCAAAGATACATTCTTATGCTACTCTGCTTATTTCATACAACTTTTATGCAGAGTGACTCTTACAGAAAGATCAACCTAACATTTCTGATCTTTAAAATCTAAGTCCTTTGTACACAGATATCTTTTAAAAGGACTTTACAACATTTGAATCTCCAACCTTCATTTTCTTTTATGAGACAAGATAGTTTTCAGCAAAATCATATTTATGCTAAACAAGTATGTAGATTTACAGTATTTAGACATAGGTAACATATACCATACATACATGATCATGTAGACACATAATTTGATTAACATATAATTACTTTGTCAATTAAGCACATAATCAATTAAGCACATGAGCACTTTCAGAGTATCTAAGCACATAATCAATTAAGCACATAAGCACATTAACACATATGCACTTTGTCAGATACACATTGACAATCAACCATGACAATCAACCATGTAAGCACATAAGCACTTTCAGAGTATCTAAGCACATAATCAATTAAGCACATAAGCACATTAACACATATGCACTTTGTCAGATACACATTGACAATCAACCAAGTAAGCACATTTACCACAATTATCTTTGCACAACAATCATCATCATCAAATCAAAACAACCTCCAACAAACTACATCGAAATGGTGTTATTGGATGAGAAGGTATATACATATATTATTACATAGATTCATATATATTAATAAATGATATGAAACATGACAGGATATCAGAATTCAAGCAAGTATCAAAAGGGCACTAATAAATAAATTTCAAACACTGTTGAAGGAACAAAAAGTTTTTATGATTACCAATATCATTGTGGGCAAGAATGGTGGTTCCTTCAAAGCTACCAAACATTTATTCAAGATTAATTTCCTATATTCCACCTCACTGAGAGAGTTGGATAAGGCTTCCATTCATGCATATGAATTTAAATTCATTTCATTTGATCAAACCCGATCAAATAATGATGATGATTCCTATTTAGTTGGTATGTTATGCTAGAATTTGCTCTCCATATGGTGTGATAAAAATATTTTTTATTAAATTTTGTATTGGATTTTGTTAGATGTTATTGGACAACTTACTACTATTGGAAATGTTGAACTCAACACAAATATTGAATTAACTGATAATAGGTGAATGTTAAACCTTCATGAAACTTCATTTGTTTATAACTGTTTGCTTAATTAAAGCTTAAATGATTTTATTGTTGTTTTCTTTGAATCATTAAAAATATCTTGAGCTGCACCATGTGGGATGAGTTTACAAACAAAATATCCTCATTTACTAAAATAGAAAGTCAAAGTCCCATTATCATTGTTCTCCAATTTTACAAAGATTAAGTTCTGGAAAGGTATTTCCTATATTTTCAACTTTTCATATTTAATTTTTTTTATTCGCTCATTGAAATGTAAAATCTAATTTATTGTTTCAGCATCATTAATTTGAATTTTTATTTAAATGATATTGAATCTGTAACTATGCAACTTATAATTTTATCATTAATTTGTATTTTTACATACATGATATTGAATCTGTAACTATACAAACTGTAAATTTGAATCTAGGTTCAACAACATTGTCAAACTCAATGTTCTCTTCGAGACTTATGATAAATGCAGATATCTCTTAAGTTGTTGATTTCAAGAATAGGTATAATATATAATTATATTGGAAATTCTCTTAATATTGGAAATTGAAAAAATAATATATACGAACACTTGTGATAGTCTTTTATTCCAAATAACATGCTTTGTGTTCAACAAGATAATTCAATGCACCAAGTCATTTGTCTTGCCAAAGCACATATTCTATTACAAATGAATTCCTGCAAGTCAGTGAAAGGAAAACTCTTGATGAGACGCAGGAGGCCAAAGAGGTAAAACATATGTGACAAATATTTTACTTTTGTACATACATGAAGTACCTTTTAATTTCAATGTTTTATTATCTATTTTTTTTAAATTTTTGATAAATTTACGTGTAGTTTTTCTATGAAAAATCCAGGAGTCGACATGTGTGGTATTGGCTACTATTTTTTGTATACAAACTGAGTACAACTAGTTCTACAATTCCTATAAAAAGTGTAGGAAAAAAAATAAAAACTAACAGTGAAAAATATTTGTGTGATAAATGTTGTAAGTATGTCAAGTTTGTTGTGCCAAGGTATTTTAATAATTTTGTTATTGGGTATAGTATAGAAAAAAATTAATACTATAATCAATTATCTAACTTGGTGAATCTAACTTTTTAAACAGATTTAAAGTTCAAATTAGAGTAATGGCTGATACGTCGAGTGCATCTTTTGTTCTATTTGATCGTGAAGCCCAATAATTAATAGGGAAATTAGCTTAGGAATTAAGGGATCAGTTAGTGAAGGTTAAACTAAAATTTGTATATTATTATATAGTTTCTATATACAGCCTTTAACTTATGTCCAAAACTATTTTTAATTTTTTTTTTTCTGTGTTTAAGGATGGAGACTCTAATTGTTTTTCGGATTAACTCAATGCATTGTTGGATAGGAGGTTTCTTTTCAAAATACATATATCAGCTTATAATTTGAAGGAAAATTATGCAACATTCATAGTGGCTTGAATGAGCGATGATGAAAAATTAATTGAATCTCACACAAGCTTGTGTGATGGAACTTAGGTCGAATTATTACATATTTTTTATTTACTTGGAATTATATATATAGAGGACGGTTCAAAAGCATACCTCTTAAATAACATATCCCCTTAAGTAGCATATCTTTATCAAAACGACGTCATTTTGAAGATTCTTTGATGAAATTTTCGTAAATAAAAGGAAAACAAGTGAGGTCGCGACATGTCACATCTTCTCTTAATATTATTTTTTAAAAAAAAGAATTTTCAAGACGACGTTGTTTTGATAAAGGTATGTTATTTTAAAGATGTATGTTATTTAAGAGGTATGTTTTATATTCGTTCTCTCTCTCTCTCTCTCTCTCTCTATATATATATATATATATATATATATAATATTCCAAAATTTGTTACATAAAATCTTCTACACATTGCTTATATGTCTGCTTTTTCCTGTTTCTAAAGTCTATGAAATGGGAGTCATTATCTGATATATTTGAGGTTAATACTGGCAATTACGTCACACCTATAAGCAAAAGGCATAAACCATCCATTTGCAACGATGATATACAAGGATCTCAGTCAAGGAATGTTGAAATGTGTAACGACCCCGAAATTCGACTCACTATAAGACCTTAATTGTCGTATTTATTATACATTATTTCCTTAACGTCCAAATTTCGGTTCGTTAATATATCTTTAACCATCTTAATTGATCCATTATCTGATATTTAAAATCAACAATTACCAAAATTTTGGTATAAATTTTTCTTTTTCTCAATCATTGTATTAAAATATTTGGATGTTCAAAACTTAATATTTCGATTATAGTCCCTGAATCGCAACCTTTACTTATTCTTTTCTTTCTTGTATCATAAAGCTCGGCATTCAAATTTTAATATCATTCATGTCCATACAAATATTCTTTGTATCATAATTCATAAATCAATATATAATAATCTCTTTCATACCAACTACATTAGACAATCAAAATTCATATTTTAACTCTACTCGACCTATCCGTACCAAATTTACAAGTATACAAAATATTAATGTCACCTTGACAAATCATCCATATTGAATCATAATATAAACATTTACTATTAATGTTCACAACCTTTTAGGAAAGTCCGTCTCTACATAATCTGATATTCTTGAAATTCATTTCTTAACCTGCAAAAGTTTATTTTAAGCAAGTAATGAGCACAACGGCTCAGCAAGTTCAACAGTTTATATTTCACGTAGCACATACCTTAACATACTCAGTATGTGTCATACATCATGTGCTTGTGCTTCTATTATAGCAGTATATCCCACATCATTGCACAAAATACACATAGTTGTCATGTTAACCACAGATCACATAACACCTAATTTATATGCGTTTAAACAAGTATTTACATATCATAACAGACAACAATTAACATTAAAGGACTAAAGAACTTGCCTGACGTCCATTTATTTAAATTGTTAGCTCAAACCTTTAATTCGATCAACCTATGATCAAGAAATAATCAAATAATAATTATTTATCTCTTTATGATATTAATTTACTTAATTAATATCATCTCTGAGCCAATTATTAATTTATATGGTTAATTATATTAACCTCATCCTTTAAAATATTAACATAACTTAATATTTAATGTCTTCACTACAGACAACCCGGATCATCGGATAAAATTTAACATATTTGGTTGCCCGAAAATTTTATTTAAACATTTTCTAAATTATAACCTTATTAGATTAATATTTAAACATTTAAATATTAATCCCAAATATTTAATATTTTTACAAAAATATTAAATTTAATGCCCAAACATCATTTATATATTTTTAGTATTTTTCTAAATTTTCTATAATTTTCTATAATTTTTAAATAATTTTTAAACATTTATTTCAATTAAAATCACTTCTGGGGGCAATTTAGTAATTTCCGCGGCTTTGGGACATAACCGGAATTTTTCGGAAAGTCCAGGGGCATTTCTGTAATTTCCGCGCGTCTAGGAACACGTTTGGTATTTACCGGAAAGCCCAGGGGCACAATCGTCATTTAACCGTATTTCGTCGGCCGCGCATTGCGCGGACCGACCCCCGATCGTCCAAAACGACGTCGTTTGACCCTGATTCCGGAAACTTCCGCCGCGCATGGCGCGGCCCCCCTTTACTGCCCTAAAACGACGTCGTTTTAAGCTGCGTCCGAAGAAAAAAAATGGCTGCCGCGCCATACGCGGCAGCCTTTTATTTTCTTCTTCCTCTTTTCCCAGCAGCAGTGCGCCAACTTACCAAAATTCACCATTTTTGTACCAAAAATTCACAATATACTTACACCAAAAATTATAAAACTCATAATTATACATCCATAAATTATTTAGAATCATTATTCTAATTATTTACAATTTTTTCACAAAATTATTTTATCACCCATAAATACAAAATAAATCAAATAAATTACTTTATATACCTTTCAAAGCCTCAAAAACCTTTCTTGGAGACTTGTTCTTCACTTGGATGCCATCAAAATTTTCTTTCCTTATGGTGGCTATGGAGGTCTTTGGGTGGCATGGGGTGGCGTCGGGTGGAGGAAGAAGAGAGGAGAAAGAGTTGTGTTTTTGTTTTGTTTTTATTTCTTTTCCTTTCTTATTTCTCTATTCTCTTTCTTTTTATAAACAAAGCACTTAACAATTTGGCTTAAAAAATCCACCGACTTAGCTAACGCGAAACTTCCGGAGTTTTCAAGAAAAAATGCTTGCAAGGTTTAATTTAAATACATTGCATAATTATTTTATGTAATAAATATTTTATATAATATATATAAAATATTTATTTTAATTCACCAAAAATCATAATAGGATTTATAAGTAATATTAATACCTCTTTTGGGTACTTTACTTGACAAATTTTGTACACGCATAATGCCATGCATGTAATTATATGAGGTAGTTAATACCTCCAAAATTCATAAATTAATTCATATAACTTATAAAAATTATTTTTTGTAATTTTTCACTTCGTTATTTGGACAACATGTTACACTAACATGTTCCCGTTTCCGAAATATTATTCTTCATAAAAGTCATAATAATTCCATTATATATAAACATAATTTTTAATAACTTAAAACATTCATTTTTCTAATTTATTTTCATTTCTTTATTATTTATTACTAACTTCTTTATATATAAATTATATAATTTAATATTATATAATTTATATTCTCCTTTCTTAAATAATTCTTAAATTCCTCCATAATTATCACTTAATTATATAACCAAAATTATACATTTATTAACTCTTTCATTATTATATAATAATTCTTATATAATTTATATAATTATAATTTTCTTTAAACATTACTTAAATTTTCTTATATAAATTATATAATTTATTATTATATAATTACATTTCTTCTCAATCAATTTCTAAATTTCCACCATAATTCTTAATTAAATCTAAAATCAATAATTACAATTTTATTAACTTCCTCATTCGTTTTTCATTTAAAATTGGATTAATTTAATTATTAATCCTTTTACTTCCATAATTAATAACATTTATAATTATCACTTAAACATATATATATATATATATATATATATATATATATATATATATATATATATACAAATGTATATATATACATATTTAATTTCACATATTTTACATTACCACATAACATCATTTAATTTCTGTACCTCCACAACCATTCTAAATATCCATAATTTCATCAAAGTTTCTCTTATTTTTCATAAATTGTTTTTAAATAATTTATTTATTCTTTAATTATTTCTATTCAATCCCTTCACATACCTTAAACCACATAAAATAATAATTAATTTAACAACCTTGATAATTTTATCGATTAAATTCTCATTTAATATTATTAAAGAAATCCTGGAAATTCGGATCCTCACTAAATGTCAGCCAACAAGTTGTATAAAAAGATCAAAGTCGAGAAGGATGACAACTTGAATGGTTCAAATGAATTTTATAGCATCAATCATTCTGCATAAATATGGTTTTAATTTTTAACAATTGATGGTGAATTTTAGCATGAACAACTTTTTGTGGATAAAAAAGTTTGCATAAGGTTTTATTAAGTAAATGGATGAAACTTTTTGGTTTTAATGTTGATTATGGGATATTATATAATCTGTTTATTGGATGAAGAGGGGTATAATTTTGTTCTTGATTTGCAAATTCCTACTCTTTATGTTTGTGAGAAAATAATGGACCTAATTTGGTAGCCTATATTTTCTACACCAAGGACTAAAACCTTCACGTTTGTCGTTTAAAAAATAAAATACTCTCTTAGTCTCGCAAAGAATCATCTACTTTGAATTTTAAAACTAAATTATTTAATTTTAAAATTAAAATAATACTATTTTTATAAATAATATTCAATTTTTAAAAGTTTAAAAACATTCTCCTTCTTAAATTAATTACTCTCTTTAAGGACCGAGTGTGTGTGTGTGTGTGTGTGTGTGTGTGTGTGTGTGTGTGTATATATATATCCCATCACAAACCGAAACAATTGGAATCATTAATCTGTATCATCCTTGAATCTGTGGCCATGCTAATCTTCTTTTACCTCATGGGTAGACAGCTACATGCTTTTGCCAAATTGATAACTCTAGTAATGTGGGAGTGGGTTCGAAAGTGTTATTTATGGATTTATTGATAAAATTAATATAAATAAAAGAAAAAAGACTTAAATACCTTTTAAGTTATAAAAGTCCATAAATATTTATTAAGCATCATAGACCTTACTACAGGAGCAATACGGTAATGACAGGTGTTAGATATAAAGTTGAAGCTGCAGAGTGTTTGAAGCGGTTAATCTCCTAACTTTTACTAACTGGCAGTTTTAAGAAGTTAAGAAGATCATGAATATAAAAGTTACCCAACTAACCAAAAGGTGAAAAGAGACAAATGACCACATCACAAATCAGAAGAAAGAACAACAAACTCATCATCATCGAATTAATAATACAACTCTTTTCAGAGTTTGTTTCTTTAAAGTAGGACTAGATACTTGTCAAGCGCATCGCTAAGAGGTTGTAAACTCAACTAATGCATATGCTATCAAATCAAACTTGAAGCAATGAGATTAATTTTTTAGTATTAGACTAACTGACACTCAAAATTTAATTAATTATTATAAGCTAAATTTTGATGGGCAATGTTTTGTTGCATAATAAAATTTGGAAAAATCCCACTGAATGATTAAAACAATCCTTTTGTTTAAGACGACATGATCCATTGCTGACATACCATTCCATGAAATTTTGTAAATTAACTTTGCTTGTTTGATATCATCATGTACACGATATGTTCAAAAAAATTGATACTATTGGACCAATATCAAACACCTGGTGTGCACGATATGTTCCTCATCTGTTGGCTCAGTTTCTTTCTATTTGAACCAACTATTTCAGTATCTCTAATAATCTCTCAATTTCACTTTGATCTGATCTTTAATTAAAAATTCTGAAAAGTGCAAAAAGTATTTTATTTGCTAATATTCTCTCTGGTTTCCCCTCTACTCTAAACCACTGACCTTGGAGGTGGTCTGTTCCCTAAAGTTCTGCATGATAAGTTCACTTTATTTTACATTTAGGCTTGATAATATCTTGAAGCAAAATAGCAATTAATGAGCTATATATACTATATTTATTACCTGCAACATATATATTTTCATTGAAGTTTTTGAATAGAGGCAAAACATTACATTTCAGTTCAGAATCCTTTTACCCAATTCTAGTCTCCTGAACTGCTATTTTTGTTACCAGATGGACTCTAAATAGAACTACAGAAAGTCAAGATAATCATTTTGTGAAAGGACTGTAATTTGGGACAAAAACTGGACAAATAGAAGAATGGAATGTCAAAACAAACTACTTATTAGACTATGGATCATGCTTTGTATTGCAAAACGTTTTTGCCAAATATATCGATATATGAAATTGGCCCATCCATCACATTATATATCTGATACCAATAATAGCAACAAAGTCAATATATTCATTTCCACCTCTGGTGTACCTGTTAATGTGCCCACGATAAACACCGGATAGCCAAGTCCGGTGAATTCTTTACGATCTACTTTTATAATCTCATCGAAAATTGAACATCATATAAAAACAATTTTTATTTGATATAACTATTTGTGCAACCAGTTTAGACATCTATTTCTTAAGTTACTTTGAAGGGGGCTGCGCAGACGCAGGCCCCCACTATCACAAATTATGATGTAGGCTCCACCACTTGAGTAGACCTTAGACAAGCACCCCTCCAAAGTGCAATGGAGGTCACAAGCCTAGGCCATGGATCTTCTTGATCATCGTTTGAACACATACAGGTAAGTATGTTAGCAGGGTCAATCTACATTCATATTTACTCATCTGTCAGGAGATGCCTAGTTTGCGTGCTGTCGATGTGGGTATTAGCACAATAATTATTCGCAATTTAGAGATCAAGGCAGTTTTTTATAAACTTGCCAAGTTGAATACAATGAGGTTAATTTTTTGTTGTTTATTTTTATTTGGAGAGATTTATTAGCTTAAGTTCAGCTGCAGCAGAAGCACAAGGTGATGTTCCTTCCTGCAGCCTATGTTACAATATGATTTAAAATTGTCAACTATGAAGCCTATGTAATAGCAGAAACTAAATACTCCTCCATTTGGAAAGAAAAGTCGGAGAATTAATTTAGATCATAAATTAACTATTGTTAGTGAATGATTATCAAGTTCTCTATGCTTCCGCAGTTGGAATCCATAAGATACAAAAATATTCTCATTAACAATCGTAGACTTATGCTGCTAAGTTTGGTTCTCATTCCTTAGTTAAAAGATGGAATGGAATGGAATTGACGACAGAATAGAATGAACTAATCATTCCTTAAAGAATAACTATTCCATCCTTAAGTCCCTTTCATTCTCACCAATCAAACACAACATTGATTCGTGGTTCGACTTTTAAGCCCGTAGTTTATCTGTGTCAATATACTTGGACCTTGTA
>OX359284.1:26745329-26850329 GCA_947179155.2 Hedera helix
TAAATTAACGTAGTCTTAGTTTTTGTAAACAATTCTCAATCCCGTGCTATTGGAATTGTAGTAGTTGGAAACAATTTTCAGTTCCGTGTTACTAAAAATTGTAATTGTGTAACTAGTACCAGAGCTATGGAATGCCACTTACTGGACTTAACCCAAAACAGCCATCTCCACGAAAACCATGGGATAGTAACAAAATCCCAAAACAGCCATCTCCACGAAAACCAAGGGATAGTAACAAAATCAGGATACTATATCGGTCTTTCAATCCAATGAGATTTTGTATACACTAGATGCAGCCTCCACACAGTAAGGATGACACCATTTTCTAAGCAACTCAACAACTGTAAGGAGATGGCAAGCCACAAAACACTGAAAAAAATGAAGAACTACAGAATTCTTTTGATTTGCTACAAATTCAGACAAAACTCGACGTAGAAATTGGTCGGCGGCTGGGTAGACCTTAGGCAAGCACCCCTCCAGAGTGCAATGGAGGTCACTAACCTAGACCATGAGCCTTCTTGATCACCCATTGACCCCATCCAGGTAAGTAAGTTGCAATGTTGGATGTACCTTCATATTTATACACTTGTCAGGAAGCCTCTGTTTGCGTGCCGCCGATTTGGGGCTTGAATTACTCACAACTTAGCCCTTCATCATATTTTTGTTGCATAATAAATGTCGAAAAATCCCACAGAGTGATTAATGATTCCTCCTGACAACAATCCATTCAAAAAACATTTAACTAAGATGCCATTCCATGAAATTTTTTAAAATAACTTTGCTTGTTTGATATCACCATGGACACGAACATTTATTTTCCCTCCTTTCAAAATAATTGATACTATATGTTCCATATCAAACACCTGGTGTGCACAATATGTTCCTCATCTGTTGCTCACTTTATTTCTATTTGAATCAACTATTTCAGTATCTCTAATAATCTCTCAATTTCTCTTTCATCTAATTAAACCACTGACCTTGGGAGGTGGTCTGTTCCCTAAAGTTCTTCTGCATGATAAGTTCACTTTATTTTACATTTAGGCTTGATAATATCTTGAAGCAAAATAGCAATTAATGAAGTTTATTTATTACCTGCAACATATATATTTCATTGAAGTTTTTGAATAGAGGCAGAACATTACATTTCAGTTCAGAATCCTTTTACCCAATCTAGTCTCCTGAACTGCTAATTTTGTTACCAGTTGGACTCTAAATACGACTACAGAAAGTCGAGACAATTATTTTGTGAGCGGACTGTAATTTGGGATAAAAACTGGACAAATAGAAGAATTGCATGGTCAAAACAAACTACTTATTAGACAATGGATCATGCTTTGTATTGCAAATATCAAAAAAAAAAAACATATTAATAATTATTTAAAGTACATTTATTGTAAAATATAATGATTCAAACACGCAATTGATATTATTCATCGGTTTCATATATAGAGTTTCATTTGTTTTTTTGGTTCTATAAAAAGAGTTCTCTTTTTATTGATAGTATTATAAAATGACACAATATTTTTAAATTTGTCATCATAATTTTATTACCATGTCATCACTACTAAATTAACAACTTATTAAATATCGAATAAACTTATTGTTTTTATGAATATTAAATAATGATTGGAAATAATTAATTTTTAATAATGATTTTATTCTTTAAATTCAATACTTAACAAATTATGTTTGGATGCCTTTTTTTCAAACATCGATATTCATTCATAAAAACAAAAACAAAAGAGTGCTCACCGGGAGCAGGGGAGGGGAGGGGAGTATTCCTTTTTCAATTAGTAAGCTTTAATTAAAAAATATTTAATAATCAACAAAATCATAAAATTAATATGTCCTACTTTTTTGGAAAACGGTACAACAACGGTGGTACTACCGATCTATCTATCTGTCTATCTACATAATTGTTATTTTTAATGTATCTTTTATGATTATTTAATTAAATAAAGTAATTAATTTTATTTTAAAACTTAACTATTGAATCATATAGTTGATCGTTGATGTATTATCTTTATATTTATTTTTCAATAATAGTAATTTTAAAAAATATATTAATTTTTCTTAAGATTATATTATTTGACTAATGATAAATTAATGCAAATCTTTTTGGTGGCGATGTCATATGTTCAAATATACCCGTTAGCAAAAATTAAAATTCAACAAACGTTACAAAATATTGAATTAATTGATAACAGGTGAATGTTAAACCTTTATGAAACTTCATTTTATTATAACTATGTTTACTTAATTAAAGCTTAAATGATTTTAATGTTGTTTTCTTTGAATCAGTAAAAATGTCTTGAGATGCACCATGTAGGATGATTTTAATGACAAAATATCCACTATTACTAAAATAGAAAGTCAAAGTCACATTATCATTGTTTGCCGATTTGCAAAGATTAAGTTCTGGAAAGGTATTTCCTATATTTTCAACTTTTCATGTTGAATTTTTTCATTCATTCGTTCAAATGCAAAATCTAATTTATTGTTTCAGCATCATTAATTTGAATTTTTATTTAAATGATATTGAATCTATAACTATACAACCTGTAAATTTATCATTAATTTGTATTTTTATTTATATGATAGAATCTGTAACTATACAACCTATAAATTTGAATCGAGGTTCAACAACATTGTCAAACTTAATGTTCTCTTCGAGACTTATGATAAATGCATATATCTCTTAAGTTGTTGATTTCAAAAATATGTATAGTATATAATTCTATTGGAAATTCTCTTAATATTGGAAATTGAAAGAATAATATATATGAACAATTGTGTTAGTCTTTTATTCCAAATAACATGCTTTGTGTTCCACAAGATAATTCAATGCACCAAGTCACTTGTCTTGCCAGAGCACATATTTTATTACAAATGAATTCCTACAAGTCAGTGATAGGAAAACTCTTGATGAGATACGGGAGGCCAAAGAGGTAAAACATATGTGACAAACATTTTACTTTTGTACATGCATGAAGTACCTTTCAATTTCAATGTCTTATTATCTTCTTTTTTTTAAAATTTTTTATAAATTAATGTGTTGTTTTTCTACGAAAAATCCAGGAGTCAACATGTGTGGTATTGGCTACTATTCTTTGTATACAAATTGAGTACAATTGGTTCTACAATTCCTACAAAAAATGTAGGAAAAAAATAAAAACTGAAAATGAAAAATATTGGTGTGATAAATGTTGTGAGTATGTCGAGTTTGTTATGCCAAGGTATTGTAATAATTTTGTTATTGTGTATATTATAGAAAAAATTTGATACTATAACCAATTATCTAACTTGGTGAATCTAACTTTTTAAACAGATTTAAAGTTCAAATTAGAGTAATGGATGATACGTCGAGTGCATCTTTCGTTCTGTTTGATCGTGAAGCCCAATAATTAATAGGGAAATCAGCTTAGGAATTAAGGGATCAATTAGTGAAGGTAAAATTAAAATTTGCATATTATTATATAGCTTCTATATACAGCTTTTAACTTATATCCAAAACTATTATTAGTTATTATTTTTTCTGTGTTTAAGGATTGAGACTCTGATTTTTTTCGGATGAACTCAATGCATTGTTAGATAGGAGGTTTCTTTTCAAAAAACATATATCAGCTTATAATTTGAAGGAAAATTATGCAACATTCACAGTGACATGAATGAGCGATGATGAAAAATTAATTGAATCTCACACAAGCTTGTGTGATGGAACTCAGGTCTTATTATTACATATTTTTTATTTACTAGGAATTATATATATTATGTCAAAATTTGTTACATAAAATCTTCAACACATTGCTTATATGTCTGTTTTTTCCTGTTTCTAAAGTCTATGCAAGGGGAGTCATTATTTGATATATTTGAGGTTAATACTGGAAATTATGTTACACCTATAAGCAAAAGGCATAAACCATCCATTTGCGATGATGATGTATAACGATCTCAATCAAGGAATGTTGAAATGTCAACCAACAAGTTGTATAAGAAGATCAAAGTCGAGACGGATGACAACTTGAATTGTTCAAATGCATTTGATAGCATCAATCATTCTGTATAAATATGGTTTTAATTTTTAGCAATTGATGGTGAATTTTAGCATGAACAACTTTTCGTAGATAAAACAGTTTGCATAAGGTTTTATTAAGTAAATGGATTAAACTTTTTGGTTTTAATGTTGATTATGGGATATTATATAATATGTTTATTGGATGAAAATGAGTATTATTTTGTTCTTGATTGGCAAATTCCTACTCTTTATGTTTGTGAAAAAATAATGGACCTAATTTGGTAGCCTATATTTTCTACACCAAGGACTAAAACCTTCACGATTGTCGTTTCAAAAATAAAATACTCTCTTAGTCTTGCAAAGAATCATTTAGTTTGAATTCTAAAACAAAATTATTTAATTTTAAAATAAAAATAATACTATTTTTATAAATAATATTCAATTTTTAAAAGTTTAAAAACATTCTCCCTCTTAAATTAATTATTCTCTTTAAGGACTGAGTGTGTGTGTGTGTGTGTGTGTGTCTATATATATATATATATATATATATATATATATATATATATATATATATCACAAACCGAAACAATCGGAATCATTAATCTATTTCATGGAGTTTTGGATAAATTGTCTTTTGTAGGTGCTACGAAAGCTACGCGCTATCAAACTGATTAAAAAAACATCTAAAACAAAAATACAGACAAATTAGGAAAAAAGATAATACTCTCTTTGTCTCGCAAAATATCATTTGGTTTGAATTTTTAAACTAAATTATTTAATTTTAAAATTAAAATATATCTATTTTTTAAATATAGGTAAATAAATTCAAATAATAAAAACTATATAATTAATTTACAATAATATTCAATTTTTAAAGTTTAAAAATATAAATAAATTTACTTAATTATCAATTTTTAAAAGAGTTAATTTCACCAAAAAATCAAACTAAATCAATCTTTGCACGGGAGAATAAGGTATTTGCCGTTTTTGCCCTCCCATTATTTAGTAGATTCCAACTATATTTTATTGGGAGTAATCGCACAAAAAAAATCCAATTTTCCAATTTCTTTATTCCGCGTAATCGCATATGCAAGCTTTGTGGTGTAGAAATGGTTGCCACTACAATCACCCGTGCAACTTAATAAAATAATCAAATCATATATACAATTACTAGCTCAATAAAATAATCAAATCATATATGCGATTACTAGATTCAAGAGCCTCACCAATTAATGACCCTATCCTCCACTCTGGCAAAATCTTAGCCCTTTCTTCATAAAACTTGATAGCATTCACAGTCCAATTCAAGACAACCCATTTAACTCTCCCATACCTCATTCTTATTTATTAATACAAAATAGTGTCTCATGTGGATAATGATTTACAAGATATGAACAACAATATATCTGAACAAGGTATGAAGCATTAGTAGGTGGAAATAGTATTTACAATTTATGTATAAAGTTTAAAATAAGATCAATTTTCTTGTCCTAATAGTTTCTTATACAAGAATTGTGTATAATTACAACTTATAGCAAATAGATTTGTCTTGAGAATACTTTTCTTAACCTTTTATTTAGGTGAAATGGATGTTGATGTTCATTGTACTTATGATGGTAAATTCTTAATTTTGCTTATCATTTGGCCTGCGAATTTTTTTTATTTACTTTTCTTTTTTATTGTATTTTATATATGATATCAGTTTAAATATGTTAAAATCAGATTACTGGGACATCAGTGTCCCAAACTGGGAATGTTCGTCTTCTAATGCATTTTCATGAAAGAATAAACAAGAACCAAAATAGCAAAAAACCATAATTCTCAATGTGTTATGTTAGATTAAAAGTGCAACTGCTTTTGTTGAAAGAACCACCCCAAATTCTAAATGACCTTCTTAATGGTTCTGATCATAGAAGCAGGAGTTTCATTGACAACATTCGTGCATACAATATGATGTTTTCTTTCACATCAATGGGTGGGAAGATTGATTCATCACTTAACAATGGAAATGGTCCTTGCGTGTTTAGATAACATGGCCAAAATTGTCACAGAATTGGAAGTTTGTTACCAAGTTTAGGATCCACTCCAAAGTTTGCCCAACTATACTTATATGATACTGAAAATGAAATTGCAAATATAATGAGTGCCCTCAGGTTTGTATTAATTGTTTTCTTTGTTATCTTCTGAATTTAATGATTCTTTTAGAGTATTAACTCACCTTTTGTTTTGTTAATTTGCTTAATAGTTCAAGTAAAATTTCAGCCACATTTGATGCATCGATTATAAAAGATCTAAAAAATATGCTTCATGAAAATAATGGTGTGGCTCAATCATTCAGGATGGCTAGGGATGGGTTTAATTCAAGTGAATTCAAAGATGTCAAATTGAGGCTTTTTGGAAGAAGGGACTCTGATGGACGAAGGTATAACCCCCATATTGTATCTGAAGTTGCTGGTTTAATTGTTGGTGACATTAGAAGCTCAACTAATGATAGGGATATCATAGTAAAGACTCAGAATGGTTTATTAAAATGAATAAGTAAGTTGCATCCATCTTACCTTACAATGCAGTACTCATTGCTTTTTCGACAAAGCTAAATCCTTGTTGGCGCCAAATTAAACGACCGAACCTCATTTCTTAGTCAGAACGTTCAATGTGCAAAATTGTAATAATCTAGAAAATTACGAACTCAAAATTTTATTTTTTAAATATTTATCTTCATGAGAAAATATGATGTGTGAAGTGGTGTTATGTATGTGTATATGTTATACGATGAGATATACTAAGTTAGTTAATAAAATTTATTTGAATTAACTAAAGAAGGAAAATGAATGCAAGAGAAGCTTATGTGATGAGATTACGCAGCTTAAATGTTGGCTTTTATGGTAAATAAGAAGATTAATAATAAACAAGTGAATTACTTGTATTATTAATGAGAAAGAAGAAATAAATTAATTATTAAAGATAACCCAATGTGAAAATAATGGTATATATATGGGTAACTATATTATAAATACAATTTGATGATAAGAGGGAGTTAATGAATTAAATTTAATCAAGTCGAAGTACTTGTATGAATGTGTATTAGGGTTTTATTAAAACAAGCCTAAGAATTAGTAAGTGTTAATGTTTTGTAAACTAACTCAATTTGGTAGCCCAATTGACTTTTAAATAACAAGTCTAATTGGATTATGTGATAAACCCAATGAATTAATTAATTAAAGTCCAAATGAATTAAACTAGTAGCCTAAGTCCATTTAATATTAAGTTTGGTATGAGTTATTAGGTGATGGCCCAATGTGGTGTATTATGTATTTTAACTAGTACTCTACGCAAGGATACTTGTAATATTTATTGTGTAGTCCAAGTGAACCAATGAGAGAGCCCAAACAAAATTAATCTAGGAGCCCACATTGAATTAATTAAATGACCCAAAGTGGAGCCCAAATTAGAGTCAAAAGTTAGTATAATTATTACATTTTGGTGTATATATGTATATATAAGATAAAAAAGAAAATAAAAAATGGAAAAGAAAAAGGCCAAATGGCAGGGTAGGGTGGGGCCCCAATGGAGTGTGTTAGTTTTTGTGTTGCTTGGAAAGTTACATTTTACTTTAGTTGTTCAACCACTCCATCAAATCCCCAACAACCCTAGTCATTCCTAAAGGTCATTCATCTAGTCAGTCACTATAATAGTATGCTTGTTTAGCTTCTAATTTCACTAATGTTGGGTGATTATGAGCTTTAATGATGTAATCCTAGAGTGCTATAAATAGAGGAGGGTGGAAGACTTAGAGAAGTTTGTTAATCATTTGTGTTTTACCAAGTATAGCATAGTTGAGAGCATTTGTAGAGAGAAAACTTCTTTGAGAGCTTTGTAATAATTATTGAGAGAAAAATACTTTAAGTGTTAGTAAATGCGAGTTAGTGTTCTAGTGGTTCACTCAAGAAGGAAGACGAGACCTAACAAGAAAAAGATTTCCATAGAAAGTTTAAAAGATTCTCAAACCCTAGTTATTATTTTCTTAATGTATGAGTTTAAGCAAGCTTGGTTATGGAATGATATATGTGAAGAAGATCTATGGTTAAAAATATTAGTAAGTGAATAATATATTATTAAATGATTAATAATATTAACAAATGACTAAAATATTATTAAATGGATAATAATATTAATAAATGAATAAAGTATTATTAAATGATTAATAATATTAGTAAGAGAATAAAATATTATTAAATAATTAATAATATTAATAAATGACTAAAATATTATTAAATGAATAATAAATTAATAAGTGAATAAATTATTATTAATTGATTAATAATATTAGTAAGAGAATAAAATATTATTAAATGATTAATAATATTAATAAATGATGAAAATATTATTAAATGGTTAATACTATCAATAAGAGAATAAAATATTATTAAATAATTAATAATATTAAAAAATGATTAAAATATTATTAAATGATTAATGATATTATTAAGAGTGTAAAATATTATTAAATGGTTAATAATATTTATAAAGGATTAAGATATTATTTAATAAATAATATTATTAGAAAGAGTAAGACATTATTAAATAATTAATAATGTTAATAAGTGTTTAAAATAATTAAGTGATTAAGATGTTATTAAATGATTAATAATATTAATAAATGATGAAAATATTATTAAATGGTTAATAATATCAATAAGAGAATAAAATATTATTAAATGGTTAATAATATTAATAAATGATTAAAATATAATTAAATGATTAAAGATATTATTAAGAGTGTAAAATATTATTAAATGGTTAATAATATTTATAAAGGATTAAGATATTATTTAATAAATAATATTATTGGAAAGAATAAGACATTATTAAATGATTAATAATGTTAATAAGTGTTTAAAATAATTAAGTGATTAAGATGTTATTAAATGATTAATAATATTGATGATTGAATAAAATATTATTAAAATGGTTAATAGTATTCGTAAACGGCTAAAATATTATTAAATAGTTAATAATATTTGTTTGAGGATAATACATTATCAATTGTGATAATATTAGAAAATGATTAATATGTTCTTAAATGATACTTATGTGATGAAAATATTATCAAAAGTTGATAATATTATTAAGTGATTAAATGTTATGATTAAGTGTTAGATGATTTAAGTGATATATAATAAAGTTATGAGATATGTTGATTGGTAGATCAATGTTATTGAATGCTAGGTCATCTAACGGAAGTTATTTTAAGTTGAATAGTAGTAGTCAGTGGAACAGACAAGTTCTCTGAACTTTAACTTGTATTTATTTGGCAAGTTATTCTGAAACTCAAATTAGTTTCATTACGCAAGTTTCATATACTTGTTTTTAGTATGTTTAGTATCTAGAAGTTGAAATTAGTTTCATAGTACATGATGAAATAATTATTAATAATTATTTCATAATTATATTGTTATTGATATTCGCACTTATGTACATTCGCATGACTGTTCTCATTATGAATTATTTAAAGAGAAAAATCTATCTCAATTGTTTCGGTTAGATATTACATGAATTATAATGACAGGATTTTGAAATGAACTATTTAATGAGATATATCTATATTTGCTTCGGTTAAATATTGCATGTGTTAATATGACCGTTCATATTATGAACTATTTAAAGAGGAAGATCTATGCCAATTGTTTCGGCTAGACCATGTATATATCAAATTCATTAATTTGAATATTGTTGAAACTAGTCCAAACCATATTACTGTGGTACGAAATCTGATAGAAAAAGCTAAAATGAACAAATCATTATAAAAGGATAAAACTACGGTCGAATGTAATAATTCTGGTCAAAACGAAATTGGATGGTTATAATGTGAACAATATATACGTACAATAGGTTGATCACCTAGAGTACCCATCTTCGGATATTGCAATTAAAATAGTTGTTAATATTCAAAACAAAATGACAGTTTTATGTCTACATGGTATTATAAATACTCAAAACATATGTTCACGGTCTTGTGACCTTTCAGCATGAAAAAATAGTATGTTAAATAAATCGAAAGTTGTTATTCAAAGTTACATGTCTTCACAATTCTTGAATATTGTTGAAGTTTTAAAGGTTAATTCTTTTTCATTCATGATATATCCTTTATTGTTTATTTAAACTTGTTGAACAAAATAGTTGTTCACCCTTACTATATCATGAACTATTTTTTAGCTAAGCCCGAGTGATCTAAGGAGTACAATGACAAAGGAAAGACGAACGAGTAAAAGTAATTAGTTTTTATTTTTATGTTGTAAACATTTTGTGTTATAAGGTAATTGTGATGTATTTAAGGTTAGTGGAACCTGGGATTAATGGTACGTTTTGTAATAATCTATGTATATTTTTTGCTAGTTATTGAAGATTTAATTTATAAATGTTTGTCAAATATTAGATAGTGAGCACAAAAATACCCTTACTTGGATACATAGTTTCATAAACAATGGACATCTCTTCATATTGATAATCCCTACGTATCCAAAATTCACCATTACCAACTCTAGTTTCAAACTATGCTAAAAAAAACAATTGTTTCTGTGTTTGATTATATGCTTTAAATCTCTATATGAAAGACTTTATTAGTTGAACTCCAGTGTTAATGACTAGATTATATTTTCGATGCCTAAACCTTTTCACATTCTGTTTCTTCTTGTTCCTTTCCAAGAACTGGTAATCTTTTTTCATTTAAATCTTTTTCCATTTGGTAGGGTTCCTGGAGTGCACAACAAATTCCTCCTTGAATCTACTCAAAATAAATGAGTTACTCAAGCAACATCAGTATTTGACTACATGAATATATCGCAATTTGGGAGGTTACATGAATCAAATTTCAGCTGGCAAAGTTGGCTTTCGGAATCCCCAAAAATTCTAAGTAAGAAGAGAAGACTATGGTAGTACGATAATGGGAAAGAGAGAGACCACCCACATCGAATTAGTTAAAAAATCCACTACACAATCAAGTAACCAACTGCTATATAAACAAACCTGAGGAGACGTTTATAATCACGCAGCCGTGCAGTGAGCACAAAGCGAACTATTCTTTCGCCTTTTACTAAAGAATACCGTGTGCTCGCTGCAAATAACGGCATACGCCTATTTTTGGAGGACCTTAACCTCAATTTGGTTTTGGCCCCTACAATTCCAGTTTAATAATTACTTACCATTCCCTTAATTTGGTATGTTTGCAGGACCGTTCCCTTAGTTTGGTTTCGTCCCCTACAACTCCAGTTAAATATTAAATAATTACCATCTGAAATAGTAAGTATTCCCTTATTTGTCTACCATTCCAGTTGAAGGCTTTTGACAGGAATTACAAGATAATTCAACTTAATTCTTATACAAGATAACACAATTGACAAAGTGAATTTTTTTTTTTTTGTGACCATTTCTTAATTTTTGTGTCATCCTTGAATCTGCCGCAATGCTAATCTTCTCTTACCTGATGGGTAGACAGCTACATGCTTTTGCCAAATTGATACCTCTAGTAATGTGGGAATGGGCGAAAGTGTTAAGTAACCATATTTTACGGATTTATTGATAAATTATAAATAAAAATAAAAAGACTTAAATGACTTTTAAATTATAAAAGTCCATAAATATTTATTAAGCATCATAGACCTTACTGTGGGACCAATACGGTAAAGACAGGTGTTAGATAAAGTTGAAACGGCTGAAGCGGTCGAGTGCTTGAAGCGGTTAATCTCCTAACTCATACTAAGTGATAGTTTTAAGAAGTTGAGAAGATCATGAGTATGGAAGTTACACAACTTACCAAAAGGTGAAAAGATATAAATGGCCACATCAAAAATCAAAAGAAAAAACAACAAACTCATCATCTCCAAATTAACAAAACAAGTCTTTTCAGAGTTTGTTTCTTAAAAGTAGGACTAGATACTTGTCAAGCCCATTGCTAAGAGGTTGTAAGGTAAAAATTAGCATAGTCTTAGTTTCTGTAAACAATTCTCAGTCCCTTGTTATTGGAATTGTAGTAGTTGGAAACAATATTCCGTTCCGTGTTACTAAAAATTGTAATTGTGTAACTGTTCTAATTGTACTAGGTGTTATGTGTTTCAAGAAGTCCTCAAGTCTAAGACATCAAACACACAATTGCTTAGTTCTTAATAAATAATTTTTATTACTGATTTTTTTTTAATCTAAAATAATTTTTCAACATTAACATTAAACTAATATTTGATTTTTTCTCCCCAAAAAGACATCAGTACCAGAGCTATGGAATGCCACTACTGGACTTAACCCCAATTACCAGAGCTATGGAATGCCACTGCAGGACCAATACGGTAACGACAAGTGTTAGATAAAGTTGAAAAGGCTGAAGCGGCCGAGTATTTGAAGCGGTTAATCTCCGAACTCTTATTAACTGACAGTTTTAAGAAGTTGAGAAGATCAAGAATATAAAAGTTACACAACTTACCAAAAGGTGAAAAGACAGCATGAGTATAAATGACAGCATCAAAAATCAGAAGAAAGAACAACAAACTCATTATCATCAAATTAACAGTACAACTCTTTTCAGAGTTTGTTTCTTTAAAGTAGGACTAGAAACTTGTCAAGCACATCGCTAGGATGTTGTAAGGTTAAAATTAATGTAGTCTTAGTTTTTGTAAACAATTTTTAGTTCTGTGTTACTAAAAATTGTAATTGTGTAACTAATATTTGATTTTTTCTACGCAAAAAGACACTAGTACAAGAGCTATGGAATGCCACTTACTGGACTTAACGCAAAACAGCCATCTCTACGAAAACCATGGGATAGTAACAAAATCCCAAAACAGCCATCTCCACGAAAACCAAGGGATGGTAACAAAATCAGGATACCGTATCGGTCTTTCAATCCAATGAGATTATGCATACACTAGATGCGGCCTCCACACAGTAAGGATGACACCATTTTCTAAGCAACTCAACAACTGTAAGGAGATGGCAAGCCACAAAACACTGAAAAAAATGAAGAACTACAGAATTCTTTTGATTTGCTACAAATTCAGACAAAACTCGACGTAAAAATTGGTCGGCGGCTGGGTAGACCTTAGGCAAGCACCCCTCCAGAGTGCAATGGAGGTCACTAACCTAGACCATGAGCCTTCTTGATCACCCATTGACCCCATCCAGGTAAGTAAGCTGCAATGTTGGATGTACCTTCATATTTATACACTTGTCAGTAAGCCTCTGTTTGCGTGCCTCCGATTTGGGGCTTGAATTACTCACAACTTAGACCTTCATCATATTTTTGTTGCATAATAAATGTCGAAAAATCCCACAGAGTGATTAATGATTCCTCCTGACAACAATCCATTCAAAAAACATTTAACTAAGATGCCATTCCATGAAATTTTGTAAATTAACTTTGCTTGTTTGATATCATCATGGACACGAACATTTATTTTCCCTCCTTTCAAAAAAATTGATACTATATGTTCCATATCAAACACCTGGTGTGCACAGTATGTTCCTCATCTGTTGCTCAGTTTCTTTCTATTTGAATCAACTATTTCAGTATCTCTAATAATCTCTCAATTTCTCTTTCATCTAATTAAACCACTGACCTTGGGAGGTGGTCTGTTCCCTAAAGTTCTTCTGCATGATAAGTTCACTTTATTTTACATTTAGGCTTGATAATATCTTGAAGCAAAATAGCAATTAATGAAGTTTATTTATTACCTGCAACATATATATTTCATTGAAGTTTTTGAATGAAACAAACTACTTATTAGACAATGGATCATGCTTTGTATTGCAAATATCAAAAAAAAAAACCCTGTGAAAATATCACTTCCCAATAATAATAGCAACAAAGTCCATATATTCATTTCCCTTATAATACTTTCTAAGACCGGGAATGACGCACCTTTGGTGTACCAGTTATTATTGTGCGTACGACCCTGAATAATATAGCTATTTACAATCTACTTTCATGATCTCATTGATAAGACAATTTTTTGTGCAACCATTTTATGATTAAAAATAAGAGAATTAACAATAAAAGCCTAAATAAATTTTGTAAGATAATTTGAAGGGGGCTGCGCGGACGCAAGCCCCCACTATCACAAATTATGATGTAGGCTCCACCACTTGGGTAGACCTTAGACAAGCACCCCTCCAAAGTGCAATGGAGGTCACAAGCCTAGGCCATGGACCTTCTTGATCATCCATTGACCCCATCCAGGTAAGTATGTTACAATGGTCGATCTACATTCATATTTATACACCTGTCAGGGAACGCCTATTTTACGTGCTGTCGATGTGGGTATAATTGCATTAAGGGCAAATTGAATACAACGCAGTTTTTAAGAAACTTGCCAGCTTGAATACAACGAGAAAAGCATAGATTGTGCTGCTGCTGATAGAATTGCATCAAGGGCAAATTGGATATATTTTGTTTTAAAATATATATATATTTCTAATTTTGGAATTGAGGGAGTATTTATTTCTTATAAAATTATCTTATGTTTTGAGCAGGGTAGAATAATAAAAATATGTAAAGTTTATAAATTTTAAACATATTAATAATTATTTAAAGTACATTTTCCATAAAATATAACGATTCAAACACACAATTGATATTAGTCATCGGTTTCGTATAAAGAGTAGTATAAAATGACACAATATTTTTAAATTTGTCATCATAATTTTATTACCATGTCATCACTACTAAATTAACAACTTATTAAATATCGAATAAACTTATTGTTTTTATGAATATTAAATAATGATTGGAAATAATTAATTTTTAATAATGATTTTATTCTTTAAATTCAATACTTAACAAATTATGTTTGGATGCCTTTTTTTCAAACATCGATATTCATTCATAAAAACAAAAACAAAAGAGCGCTCACCGGGAGCAGGGGAGTTGAGGGGAGGGGAGTATTCCTTTTTCAATTAGTAAGCTTTAATTAAAAGATATTTAATAAAAGATCATGCCTAAGTCTATCTTATTATTTGCAATGAAAATCAACAAAATCATAAAATTAATATGTCCTACTTTTTTGGACAAAGGTACAACAACGGTAGTACTACAGATCTATCTATCTGTCTATCTACATAATTGTTATTTTTAATGTATCTTTTATGATTATTTAATTAAATAAAGTAATTAATTTTATTTTAAAACTTAACTATTGAATCATATAGTTGATCGATGATGTATTATCTTTATATTTATTTTTCAATAATAGTAATTTTAAAAAATATATTAATTTTTCTTAAGATTATATTATTTGACTAATGATAAATTAATGCAAATCTTTTTGGTGGCGATGTCATATGTTCAAATATACCCGTTAGCAAAAATTAAAATTCAACAAATGCTACAAAATATTGGAAGTAAATTTTGTATCCTAAGTTTTGCTCTAGCTTCATTCCCCGAGAACTTTGTTTATGAATAAAGTGAATCATCTATAGACCTAATGATTTAATATTTGTAGTGAGTATCAAATCAGCTATAGTAATTATAGTGATTTGGGGGTATCACATGACAAGTATCCGAAATTAGTACTAACCGAATTATATTATTCGGTTATTCGTTATATAACTGAATTATGAATTTATTTTTACTAAATAGAAAAATTCATTTCAAATTTCACCCTGGAGTTTCCAAATAATATTTAAGCACAATCTACAACCAAAATAATTCATAAACTTGTTTAATAATTTTAAATTAACAATATATAAGTACATAACCATAGGACAAAGTTAAAAAAAAAATTAGATATCTAATTCGGTTATTCAGGTATCGGAATCATAAAATTTTAAAAACCAGTTGTTATAATCAAATAATATAATAAGTGATAGCTGACCCGAAAAGCCAGACTTACTGGAATATGTGTGTAAGTCAAATAAAATTTGAATATTTTCATCATGTTTTAACAAGTAAAAAAAAGTGAAAACTCATTATTTTAATACAAAAATTATCATATAAAACAGTCCAACTGTTTTAAATTATTAGATCAATATTCAATTTCTAAAAGCCAATTTTAGATATTTTTAAATTTAAAAATGACATGATTCATTTACGTTTTTAAAAATAATAAATTTTATAGCTACTAGTACTTTTTAGGTAGCTTATGATGTTTATAATTATATTGATATAAATTAAATAAATTTATATTAATTTTAAAATTAAAAATGTGTGAAATTGACTTTTAAAAAGCTATTATTAATCTTATAATTTGGAAGGGAGGGAGTACGACTGAGCAAGTGAAATTAAGTAAAGAATAGGACTATTAACGAATATATATGGATCCAAATACAGTGATATTTGTATCCATATCCGTAAAACTAATACCCTATCCATATTAATATTGGGTATTCGGCGAATTTTAAAAAGGCTATCTGTATTCGGTATTCGAAATTATATCCAAATACGGATAATATCTGTTTCTATTTTTTTATTCAAATAAACAGATTTTTTTTTATATAATGTGGAGTTTCTTAACCGCAGTCAGACTAATCTCCCTAGCCTGGACCAACCCTTCTAAGATCCGTGACCCCATTTGCATTTCTGCCATAACAATTGTTGCAAGTGAGATTCGATCCCAAGATGTCCGGGTCTACGACTCATCTTGGGGCATCATTTGATCCTCTGCGCCAACTGCTGGGGTTAATAAACAGATTATTGGACTATTCGAATATCCGAATTCGGATATCAATCACGTAATAAATAATTTATTCAAATTATTTACCAAAAATAAAGGAAAACATTAAACAATTACTCATAACCATTTAAAGTTTTAACAATACATGCTAATAAAACTGCCTAATCATAAAGGGCAGGAAAATATCAAATACATCATTTAAAATTTAAACATCCTATAAAAAATATCAAATTAACACTATTTTCAATAAATAAAAAAAATTAATTTATCATCCCCTCTAATTCTCCTTTACAATCATGCTTCATCAATTTCCATCCTAACTCTTGCAAGAGAAAAATAAATAATATTAATATCACTTGTCGATAGATAGATACATACACTCAGAACTGGAGTCCTTTTAAAAAATACAATCTTTATTCCTTTCCCCCCTTAATTATGGCATTTTATTGAAGGTAGTCCAATATAATGCATTACATGTTACTACCAATTCAATGCCTTAATTAAGGCTGTAAATGAGTCGAATCAATCCGAATTTTAAGTTGCTCGGATTCGACTCGTAAGATTAAATTTGTACTCGAATTTGACTCGAATTCGAACTATATTTAATAAAAAAATTACTCAGATTCGACTCGACACGATTCGATTTTTCTTCACTTGAATTCAATCCAAGAATTCGATCCAACTTAGATCGAATTATATTCAAACTACTCACGAACTTCAAATTCAAACCCGAATTCGAGTTTTCACATAGTAATTAACTTTATAATACATACAATTACTAACTGAACTTATTATTTTACTTAGAAATGAGAAAATATAATTATAATTACACTTTATAAATATAAAATTATAATTAAAATTACAAATAAAAATAATAACTAATTATTCAAAATTTATTTAATTGTGTATATATTTTAAAATAATATATCAACTATCTATTCAAATATGTATATGTATCGAATTATGATTGAAAATTCGAGTAGTTTGGATCATAAACGAGTCGAGTATAACCTTACTCAGATTCTACTCGTATTTTTATTCGAGCTATTTTTTGTACTTAAATTTGAATCATATTATTAACCAATTCAAGTCGAGCTCACATTTTTTTGAGTCAAGCCCGAATCGGGCCCAAACTATTTGACTCGAGTTATAGCCTTAGCCTCAATGCTATTATTGTCCTTGCCAACATCAAGCAAGGGAACTATAGCACAAGTTAGTAGAAGGACTAATTGTATTTCTTTACATGTTTGCACGAAGGATGATAAATTGCGCTAATATGGACAAAACAACTAAACTCCATACAGAACAAAACAGGGCATGCATTATAAAATAAAACTGCAAAAAACTATTTATCTATCTATATTATTAAACTAAATCATATAAAAATTTAATAGGGGCGACAATTGAGGAGATTTTGATAAATAAAAGTCATTAATTGATAGTTGACCCTAAAAGCCAGACTTATTGGAATATATGTGTAAGTGAAATAAAATTTGAATATTTTAATCATATTTTTAGAAGGAAAAAAGAAGTGAAAATTCATTATTTTAGAACCTTTTAATACAAAAATTATCATATAAAATACTCCCTCCGGCTCAAATTATAAGACCAATATTGATTTTCGAAGAGTGAAAATTCATTATTTTTGAGTCTTATGTAGCACCCTTAATCCTGTCACATCACATGTATGTCATGTAAGACTAAAAAAGATAGTCCATGCTCTAGTGGTCAGTCTCTCGGTTTAATGTTATTAATTATATGTTCGAGTTTATTTTTAAATAAAAATCAAAATTAACATATATTATAGAGATTAAAGAAAAAAAATGTCTCTTTTACAGGCTCCCCCTAGGTCATTAAGATGAATTATATCTTTAAAATTGAATTGTAATAATATAGTTTTAAGAAAAATCACAATATCTTTGCCCATTTATATCTTAAAAATTCAATTTTCTATCTCTTCAACTACCACCATCGACAAATTGATAATAATAGTTTAGACTTGACTGTTGGTTTTAATCAAGTTTGATTAATAATTATAAATATTTTGTCTCATCAAAATGATATTGAATGGACTTTTGACATTTATTAATATAATCAATACTAATATATAATAACGTAAGAGGTGATCTCAAATTTAATTATTCCGAGTCAATTTCGTTGGTTACGAGTCAATTCATTGAGTTTGTCTTAACCCAAATTGGATTCTAATGTAGAAGGGTCCTTCCTTCCAAAACTTTTTTTCTTCCATAAAACTCTTCTTTCGAAGAGTCATTCCTTCACAAATTCTTCTTCTCCCAAAAATGAACTCTTATTCTCCCATAAAACTCTTCTTTCAAAGAGTCATTCCTTTCCAAACTCTTCTTCTCCCAAAAAACTCTTATTCTCCCAAAAAACTCTTATTCTCCCAAAAAACTCTTCTTTTGATAAGTCATTAAGTTGCATAAATACTACTCCCTCCGTCTCAGGATAGAAGTCAAATGCCAATTACTATCCCATTAATAAAATGTTTAACAGGTCTCTCTCAGCTCAAACTATGCCATTAATATTGAAATAAGTATTATACACACATAGAAAGGTTCAATAGCGTACCCCCTTAAGTGGTATACCTCCTTAAATGAGATACATTTATCAAAATAACGTCGTTTTGAAGATTCTTTTAAAAAAGCGGATGGCATTTTCGTAAATAAAAAAAGAAGCAAGTGGGGCCGCGGAATGTCACATTATATCACATCTTCTTTTAATATTATTTTTTGAAAAAAAGAATTTTTAAAATGATGTCGTTTTGATAAAGGTATACCACTTAAGGGGATATGCTATTGAACCTTTCTGTATATATATATATATATATATATACAAAATTCCCACACTAGCTACGGCGAACCTTGTGCGTTAAACTTCATACTTTTATTAACTTAACCAATAATCCCATAATCATATTGGTTGAATTAGTCTTATTGTAGACTATACATTAAAATTTTCTCTTAACTTTATCCCTGGATCTTAACTTGATCTTGATCTCATTATTTATACAAGTATCAACTTGTAGTTCATTCGTATAAATGGATAGCACCATATATAATGGTCCAATTTTAACCTTAAGATTTAAATATTCTATAACTTTACATTCCAAGATTCACGACATTAAATCATTAGGATGGTTCTTGGGAACAGAGAATCTCGCGATAAATGTTTGTATCTTCGTCCGTTATAAATGTTTGCATCTTTATCCGTGATAAATGTTTGTATCTTTGTTCGGTGTAAAATTCTCTTTGTCTGAACAGAACATACCCAACTAGTTAAAACCCTCACTCGAAACATATTTAATTATAGTAATATCTCTTCATATCAATAGTTCTACTTATCTGACATTCAGAATAGTAATAACGAGTTTGTACTTGGGTCCGAGGAACCTAACGATGAATTTGACCAGTTAACAACGATTAGTCATGTCTCGGATGCTTACAGTACTCATAAGTCATTTACCAATCCTCATCCAGATAAATAGATCATTATCAATACTATGTTAAGTTTTAACAATTCTAAGTTATATCAAAATAAAGATATAACAACATTCTGATGATAATAATTTATATAATTCATTTAATATTTGGTTACATGGTTTGGTTGTTCGTATTACAACAATCATTAAGACTTAATACAAATACAATCAATTAAAATATTAACCCTAATCTAGTCATCTTCTTTATGTTCATGATCCTCTTAACGTTCTTCATTAACTGCAAATAAAGTTTTATTTGCAAGAATGAGCATGACGGCTCATCAAGTCTAACATATAGCATATACACAGTTTATGCTTTCATAAATACCTTAACATGCTTTTAACATATCATAAATATCAATTTAATGTCACACATAATTTTCATGTCGATAATTCATATCACGTTGTCACATAAAGCTTACAATTTATATTTATTACTTCTAAACATATCATAAAATAGTTAAAAGACTTACCTATTTGGTATATGATTTAGTTCACCTTGATTTGAACTCGATTTGTACTCCAAATATGTTTAACATAGCAATAATATTGGTTAGTATACATAAGAATATGTATTTAATTTAATTAATAATGTACGTTTGAGGTTTAATGTCAATTCGTAATTTTGATCGTCGATTTAATAGTTAACTAAGTTAATTATTCACGTTCGTCACTTAAATCACTTCATTATATAATTAATTGTGCTAATTAATTATATTCGTAGCTTATTTCTTCATTAAATATAGTTTAATATGTTAATTGAATTAATTCATAACTCAATCCGTCGTTAAAAACTAATTTATAAGCTACCTTGACGAATTTTTAATTAGATTCGTCGCTAAAGATAATTTAAATTAGTTTTATTAAAGTTAAATTTAATTTAGTCATGTATGTCTATCGTCACGGATCAAATCTGTCACTAAAAGTGTTTTTAAAGTGAAATTAAACTTAATTTAAAAATCTGTCACTAAGTCCGTCGCTAAAAACTGTTTTAAATTAAGTTTTAATTAATTTATCCCAATCTGTCGCTAAAAGCTACTGCGGCAGATAATTATGTGACTAAAGGCAGTGTATAACAAAGGTTTAACAAGTTTGTCACTATAGCCGTCGTGATAGACCGTTCTTAAGGTTTTTTGGGCAAGTCTGTCACTGAAAGCTATAGCAACAGACAAAACTATCGCTTAAACCGTCGTTGTAGGTGTTCTTGGTCTTACAGGAAGCAGACTGTCACCAAAGAATTTAGCGACAAACTGTTCGTCGCTAAAGCTCGGGGCTACTAATGAACACTGGAAGGAGATTGTTGCTAAAAGTCTATAGCGACAGACTGTTCTTCATCTGCCCAGAAACAGACGGTCATGGTCGAGATGACACTTTTGGCTTTTAGCTCGAGTACTTTTTGGATATATAATTTGTTTCTAGGTGTACTATACATAGCAGACTACAACGACATACCAAAGGTTGACATTAAAAACATCAAACTTGGAAGATAGAAGCCAGTCAAACAGCCGCGTCAGGTTGTTCTTCCGGTTTCTGGGTTACCCAAAATTCTGGGAATTCTAGAATTCGTGGTCGAACAGGCACCTTCCAACTAACATATCTCCTAACACAGTGATCTGATGGGTGTTTGGTTTGTTTTTGTGTATACCCTACATGGCAAAGTACAACTACAAACTTTAAAATATATCAAACGACCAACATATTCAAATTAAATCGTCTGTCAAAGAGCCTTGTCAAACTGTTCTTGACTGCTAAGAACAGAGAGCTAAATCTTATCATTTTATGCATTTAGATGTTATAGAAACATAATATAACCGCCCAGATCACTTATTAACATCATAACAGTCATTAATAAACAACAAAACATAATTTTTACCGAAAGATTAAAGATCAACAAGCACAAATAAATTTTATACCTCTTGAGCAATCTTTGCATTTCTGCCATTGATTCTGATCTTTGATTGCTATGACTGATATATGAACTTAATTTGAGAGTGTATTTTCTCTCAAATTCATGGGTTTCATCTATGAGAGTGCTTGCTATTTATAGGAGAGCTAGGGTTAGGGTTTTACGGTCATTATTCAAAACTTACAAGTTAAGCTTTGATAATTGCAATCCCCAGCTATTATGGACGACCTATGTGCTTCATTAATGTTAGTTATCATCATGTTTGGTAAATCATCGTCTCCCAAAAATGGATGGTCAAGAACAAGCCTACTATTTTAATAAAGTAAGAGAAAATCAATTTGATTTTCTCAAGCTTGATGTGGTTGAGATTTGAGGGGTATTTAGGTCATTTCACATGATTCCTAGGGCTGACATCATCCATACATCAGGCTTACATCATCACCTTGATGATGTCATGCTTACATCATCCGTATTTTCTTCTGTATTAATTATTTTTGTATGATTTCTGTATAATCCTCGTATAATTATCGTATTTATATAGACTAACTAATTTAGTTAGTATTTAGTTCATTTCTAACCAAATCGGTTTGTTTCAAATTCATTTAATTCAGCCTTAATTTAATCAATTATACTAATTTAGTACCAATATATGTATTATATATATTGGACCTCATTTCAACTTAATTTACATTCGTTGGTCTCAATATCATGTATTAGGTCATTATCCATATTACATTTTAATGATTGTAACATAATATAATTATTATTTATCATTAACTAAATAATTTTTTTATTTAATTAATTAAAGTCTACGTATTCATCTACTAATAATTATTTAGTAAATTAATTTTCCTCATTTCTATTTAATTTATACCCGTTTGACATAATATATTAAGCCATTACATAAATATATTACATTCATATGTAATATATTTTAAAATAATGAGGTTAATTAACTCCCTCTTTTTTATTAAATAAAAAAAATACATACCTTAATTCACTATTGTATTTAAGCAAATTAATTAACTTGTTTATGAAATTTAATTCATAATAAATACATTGTTGTTCAAGGCTTATTATTCAAATTATATTATTTTATAATATAATTTCAATTTTTAAGCTCAATTAATTAATATTAATAAACTCTCTTTGCTTCCACAATTCATTTCATAATAAATTCAATTCTTTTAATTTAATAGTTAACTACCTATTAGATTTCTTTAATGTATATATTTCCACATTTAAATATATACATATTTAATCCTCCACATAAATCACATACTTAAATCTTTATTATTCACATAACACATAGATTAGGTTAAATATTTTTAACCTCTTAGTCGTGTACGATCGTAGTTTCAAGTCGTATTATAGGTCTTTCAGATAGCTCAATGTTTACTCAAGTAATCGTTCTTTGGTTTTGAATTGACAATCTTAATTAGATCTTGTCATATCATATTTGAAATGTTTTGGATATTAAATTCAACCCAACTTACAAGAATTTTGTCATCAAAATTAACTTTACAATTAACTTTAGTCATTTAATATCATATTTATAAGTTCTATAAATATTCAGGATATATATATATATATATATATATATATATATATATATATATATATATATATATATGGGGAATGATCCATAGCAAGCGTTTGCTATGGACACTATTTCAGCAAATGCATCTTAAACCGTTGAAATAATGATATTAATGGATGAGATGAATGCCACCCGCTATCTAAGTTAGCGGGTGGGGAAAAAAAAAAAAAACTCAGTCAACCCGCTATCTTAGCTTACGGGTGGAGTGAAATTTTTTTTTTTTTTTTTAAAACTACGTTTTTACAAAAAGAAAAAAAAAATTCCCTCCACCCGCTACCTACGTTGACGGGTGGAGAAATGTATTTATTAAACTTCTTTTGTTTTTTAAATCCACCCGCTACCTATATTGACGGGTGGAGATTTTTTTATTATTTTTTTTTTCACATTAACTAAAAAAAAAAAAAAAAATTCTTCCTCTACCCGTTAGCTTTGTTGCCGGGTGGAGTGATTTTTTTTTTTTTTTTTTTTACATTAACTAAGTAAATAAAAATAAAAAAATAAAAAACATTCCTCCACCTATTAGCTTTGTTGCGGGGTGGAGTGAAATTTTTTTTTTTTTTTTTTTTCACATTAACTAAGTAAAAATCCAACAAAAGTAAGTACTTTTATATTTGGTCAAAAGATTTCTTTTTTGTCAACTAGTCATTTTGTTTTCAAGTTGTCATTTTGATTTGAAGTTGTCATTTTGTTTTCTCCACCCGTGAACCAAAGCTAGTGTCCAAATTTCTTCCTCCTATTTCATCATTTGTGTGCTCTTTCTAAATTTTCATTCACTGCATTTTGGTTATTACTTTGCCGCTGCTAGAGTGAAGGAAGAAGGAGAAAATTTCCCAACATACAACACAACAACAAATTTTTACAAGTAAGTTTTATTTTAATCGAATATAGCATTATAAAATATTCCCTACATTGAATTCTTTTATGAAATATATTTGAAAAAATTTATAAATTTCGTACAACTAATTATTAAACTAATTAGTACTATATAATATAATGTTATTATATAGTGTTGTTGATTTACAACGTATTTGTTAAATTTATTATTGAAAATATGATATCACTTCGGTAAAAAAATTATTATGGTAGTGTATGGTGTTGTTGTTATTATTATTATTATTACTATTATTCTTATTATTCTTATTATTATTATTAGTACAGATATTATTTTTATTATTATTATTAGTATTATTATTATTATTATTATTATTATTATTATTATTATTACAACTATTATTATTTCAATTTTTATTATTATTACGGATATTATTATTATTATTATTACTATTACGGATATTATTATTATTATTATTATTATTATTATTATTATTATTATTATTATTATTATTACGGATATTAGTATTATTACTATTATTATTCTTTTTATTAATATTATTATTATTACGGATATTACTATTATTATTATTATTATTAATACAGATATTATTTTTATTATTATTATTATTATTACTGATATTATTATTACTATTATTATTATTATTATTATTATTATTATTATTATTATTATTACGGATTTTATTATTATTACTGATATTATTATTATTATTATTATTACGGATATTATTTTTATTATTATTATTATTACGAATATTATTATTATTATTATTATTATTATTATTACTATTATTATTATTATTATTATTATTACTATTATTATTATTATTATGGATATTATTTTTATTATTATTATTATTATTGTTATTATTTTTATTACGGATATTATTTTTATTATTATTATTATTACGAATATTATTATTATTATTTTTATTACGGATATTATTTTTATTATTATTATTATTATTATTATAATAATAATTATTATTATTTTTATTACGGATATTATTTTTATTATTATTATTATTACGAATATTATTATTATTATTATTATTATTATTATTATTATTACTACTACTACTACTACTACTATTATTATTATTATTATTATTATTATTATTATTATTATTATTATTATTATTATTATTATTATTTTTTTATTATTATTTTTATTATTATTATTATTATTATTATTATTATTATTATTATTATTATTACTATTATTACGGATATTATTATTATTATTATTTTTATTATTATTATAAAATTATTTAGTCCTATATAGTTTAATGGTAGTGTATGATGTTCTTGATTGGAAAACTATTTATGAAATATATTTTTTTTTATTATAGGTCAACTATGGATGATTGGAATGCTGGGCCAGTGGATAATACTGTACTTTTTGATCAAAATAATCATGTGTCCGAGGATATATGGGAGGGTCATGATAGGGGTAAATTAAACACAACCCAATCAACATCACAAACATTTAATCAATGGGAGTTGACTGATGCACAAAAAAAATTACTTCGTAAGTGTGGGTTTGAAGTTTTTACCCATCCGGCTATTATCACACAAACCGATCGAAGTCTCGTGTCTGCCTTAGTTGAAAGATGGCGACCGGAGACAAACACGTTTCATTTAAATTGTGGGGAAATTACAATTACAATGGAGGATGTTCATTTTATACTTGGGTTGCCTGTATTGGGAGAACCATTAACTACTCCCCTTTTGGATTGACCCTTATTATATTTTAATGAATGTTTTGGGCCTGTCACTGTCTCCGAATATCAGTCAGTTAAAAAAAATAATGGTATTTCCTTAGTTTCGCTGCAGGAAAATTTTGGTAAATGCCCTACAAATGCAACTAAGGAGGAGGTTGGACGTCACACAAAGGCATACATCTTTTGGTTGTGTGGGGCTATATTATTTCCAACAAGGTCAAAGAATTGTGTGCACCCTCGGTATATGTATTTTATAGCTAATATATAAGATTGTGTAACATATGCTTGGGGTGCGGCTTTGTTGGGATACTTGTACAGGGGACTGTATACATCTAGTAGGAGATCTAGTAAGTTCCTAAATGGTTGTGTTTCATTATTACAAATTTGGGCGTACGAGCGACTAGTTATTGGAAGGCCAAACCCTAGGGAAAATTCTGATTTTTGGTTACCTAGGGCAAGGGCATGGGCATATTATCATCCGGGTAGAAGACTTAATCCCCATCATCATTTACAGTTCTATCGGGGGGAGCTAGATAGGCAGCCTACGTGGGAGGTAGTGTGGCGGCCTTACGAAAGGTGGGATGATAATATAGAAGACAACTATAATTTTGATGGGAGATTAGCGGGATCATCCCGTATCCCATTAATTCACTTCGATATTGTTGAATACCAAATGTCGGATAGGGTTATGAGACAGTTTGGATATTTACAAGGCATACCCTCTCCAACTGAAGATCACACCGAGCTGAGAAAGGCCAAGGAGCATAACTTTGAAGTTTATGATAATATGGCATTAAGGCGACCTTATATCAATCACTGACATTTATATATGGACCATTTTCAGGGGCAAATTCAAGAGGCTCTAGACACAATACCCATTGAGACATATATGAGGTGGTACAACAGAATTACACGTAGACGATAAAGACAATTCATACGAGCCTCGGTCCGTTTACAATCAATATCATCTTATAAATATGGTGAGCATGTATCATTCATTTAAATGATTCAATATTTACTTTAAAATGTATTTATTGGACTTAAGTTACTTGTCAACTTACTAATATACACTTTTTGTTAATTACAGGTTGAGAGTGCGAAGTCCCTTCTTGACAAATGTTTTAAGTTCAAGATGCCTCCTCCATATATGCTCATGAAAGAGGGATGAGACCAACAGTATGCTATATATGACAGCGATGTCAGGGGCAAGAAAGAGTCACAGGCGAGCTCAGAAGTATAAAAACCTTTATCGCCGCGCGATGTCTACATCCCTAGCCCCCAAGCTGATGATGATAAAAATATTACAGTGCCCGATGTCTACATCCCTACCTCCCAAAATAGTGCACCACAACCTACGTGGGAGGAGGGTTTATCGAATTTCATTGACTTGGAGGCTGACGTGTCTATATTAGCTGAAGCAGGTATTCTCAATACTTCATATGGGGATAAGGGATCGCCAACAAAGTTACTGCGAGACTACAAAGTACAATGGATTAACGTAAATATGTTCAACAAGACTCCTCTAAATGCTGATATTTTCCCTATATCTCACCCTCAGCAGTTTTACACATTGCATCATGATGATTTCGTAAGTTTGTGCCCTAGTAACTGGTTGTACGAACATGTAATGGATGCGTATATAATACTTTTGCGGGATAGAGAGGAAAAATATCGAAGGGCAGGGATTAGAAGGTGGGCCCGATTTGGTTTTATGCCTTCATTCTTTATGCATTTGGCTTTAAATGTTATGCCTATCAGAGATAACAATGAAGCGAAGAATTTATGCAGCAACTACATTGAGGCCCCCTTGGGCCCCCCATTGCATAAGTGTGATTATATTTTCATGCCTTTGTGTGTTCCGCGTAATCATCATTTTATTTTGTTAGTTTTCGCGATGCAAGCATGGAAGATTAATCTCCTTGATCCGTTGTATAATGACACTCCTTACATGAAGTTGAGTACTATGTACAAAGAGTACATCGATGTAGCGGTAAGTTTAAAATGTGTTTTATTTTATGTCATATTTAATGTGAGTCTAACCTTATATTTTTGTAGGTCAAACTGATACCATACACATTGTGTCTGGGTAATCCAATGGGCAAGTGGCCGACGAAATCCCCAAAACTCAACATTCTAACACAACGACCGATGCAAGATAACAATTTCGATTGTGGAATTTTTATTTGCAAGTACGTGGACTACTATGTACGGGGCGATATTGACGTGCAACAACAGAAATGGTCGAAAAAAGATGTTGATGTTTTTAGATATAGGATTTGTCATGAATTTCGTAAGTGTAAAGCGAGAGATGTACCTGCGAGTGTATTATTTTCGGATGCATAATTTTGTATATGGTTTGTAGTATTCAATCATTTTACCCATGTCATGGTATGCATGATGGTTTGTTCTAACACAATAATATTTTTGAAAGACTTTACAATACAATACAAGTACAAATAATTAGAAATCATTCACATATAAGTAGTACTCACTTTGAAAAAAGGTGTCCAATACATAAATGACATAAGTGAAAAATATTACATTTATTATTTCTTAGGTTCGGGAATTCCTAAAACTCTATAATGATTGCGCTTGTCATGGTTGGTTTCAAAGCCACATATGGCACATTTTCTGTGAGGCTTACTACTACCTATTTTCTCAAAAGCACTTTTGATTCTCGATTGTTTTTTTCGACCTTTTGTTTGAGAAGCAATTAGTGGAAATAATTCTTGATCTTCCTCTGCAACCTCTTCCTCTACATCATTGTCCTCCAATCCCATCGCTGCAGGTGCATATTTGGTTGCACGTTCAATGTCATCATCTGCTACATTGGTATTATTCTCATCCGGATCATATTGATCAACAAGGGCTTTTCCACGAGCGGTAAGTTTTAGTACAGTCTTGTAACCTCGAACTGAGCAAGCAGCTTGAACAACTAACTCTTGAAAGTCAGTCATCAGATGGTTGTACCGCATGGTTTGATTTTGTTCAAAGTCGGTCATCATTGGAGGACGGGCATATTCTTCAACAATACTCCTGTTTGCATCTCTTGTCCACCGATAAAGTATCATGTCTCCAGGAATTGCGACAATATTTTTGAAAGTGAAAAATCTCAGAATGTGCCTGCAAATTTCAGTGGAATGTGAAAATAGTTGGCAAGTACATGTTATGGTGTTGGACTGACGATTGTTGGTGACCTCATGATATCTTCGGGAATCTTGACTTGCATCTGCTTTGTACACTGTATATACCTTCGTGTCAATAACACAAAGTTCATTTACTTTGTGAATGTTGTACTTCATTGAATCGAGAAGTTGAACTTGAAACCGTCTGAACATCTCTTTAGTATACACTTTCGCAGCATGGACTTCCAAAGATGACCTGCAAATTAAGCTCCGTTTTCGATGGGCGGTTACGTAGTCGGCTTTTCTCTCGTTCAAATCTCAATTGCCTTTTGACTTTTCACGACAAATTCCTTCATGCCTGTTGAAGCATTCACATATCCATTAAAAAAACTATTCATACATTCGCTTCTTTCGGTAGTTGTCATTCCAGCAGCAAAATATCTCTTTGTATATACCTGTATCCATTTTTCCTTTACATCGTACAAACTTTTGAGCCACTCATTGTTATGCAATTCATAGTCCCTCATTAGTATATCTCAACGCTCCTCAAATTCGCCGATGGACAAAGAATTATAGACACAGTTGTCAAAAGCCAATTTAAATGATGGGTGTTCAGCATATATATGGTGCAACTTTTCAGGAAACTTGTTACTGATATGCCAAGAACACAATACATGATGAGTGTTTGGAAGTACTCTTGCAACAGCATTACTCATGGCTTTATCTTGGTCAGTGATGATACTTACAGGTGTCTTGTAGTCCATTGCTTGGAGCCATGTTTGTAAGACCCAAACGAAAGTTTCCTCAGTCTCATCTCTTAATAATGCAAAGCCAAACAAAATCGACTGATAATGGTGGTTAACTCCAGTGAATGGAATAAATGGCATGTCATACCGATTTGTCCTATACGTAGTGTCAAATGTCACAACTTCTCTAAAACGTTCATACATTAATCTTGATCGAGCGTCTACCCACAAAATACATGTAATGCGGTTGTTATTATCAACTCTGACATTGAAAAAAAATTTAGTCGCACTTCCGGATTGAAGTTTTTTCAAATAATTTATTGCAGCTTGAGCATCATTTTCATCTTCCGAATCACGCCTTAAATCCCTGACAACATTCCTTATATCTTTATCACTAAAACCTACGTTTTGCATTCCACCACCCATTGTGCTCAAAATGTTCATCATCATACTAGGCCCAATACCAGACTGATTTAAAGTGTCAATTAATTGTCTTGCTACTGGAGTAATATTTCGGTGTGTTTGAATCAAATCTACTTTAGTGGGTGTCACTAATTGATGATTGTGACTCAGCTCTAGAGTTGAAATACGCCAGTGCTCATCTTTTTTATTATGCACAACAAACATTCTAGCTTTACATAATGTGCGTCCTATATAATCTCTTTGCCTTGTTATTTTCCCAGTAGTACATTCATCATCTGGAATATTTTTCAAAGATGTTGGTCTACCAGCTTTTTTACAAACATATAATCGAGAAGACAAATTATCAGTACCGACATGTTTATGACTAGTAGCAATTCTAATCTCAAATCCATTCTTGTGTGCATAAGATCTATAAAAATTTTCTGCATCTTCTACATTAGAAAATAATTGACCAACATATGGAACCATTTCACTTTTACTACTTCCATCTTCATTGACAAACTCAAATTCATTTATACACTGAAAACTAGCATGCGATTCAGATGAACTAGATAAAAACATATTTGCAGCAGGCATGGAAGCCATTGACAAAAACTTACCAAAATGAACTGCTGGATTTTGCACAATGGAGATTCCAGAAATGCTCAAAATCAGCAGTTGATGAGAAAATGTAGTAGCACTTGGGTTGAAATGAAAATGCAGTGGCAGCTCGTACTATTAGAATGCTTATGTTTAGGGTTTTAAAGAGCTAGATAGTTGTTTTTTTATTCATATATCCTCCACCCGGTATCTTAGTTACCGGGTGAGTGATGTTACATTTTTTTTATCCCACCCGTCATCTTAGTTAGCGGGTGGGAGGACTATTTTTGTTTTTTGTATGTTTCCTGTTACGTATGCATATGCAGGCATGTGCTTTTTGATTTTTGATTTTAGTTAATGTGAAAAA
This sequence comes from Hedera helix, assembly GCA_947179155.2. Classification (NCBI taxonomy): domain Eukaryota; kingdom Viridiplantae; phylum Streptophyta; class Magnoliopsida; order Apiales; family Araliaceae; genus Hedera; species Hedera helix. Next base: position 26,776,822 of record OX359284.1, read on the forward strand.
AAAATAATAATTTCTCTTCACCCGACAACATAGCTAACGGGTGGAGGAAGAATTTTTTTTTATTTTTTTCATCTTAGTTAATGTGAAAAAAAAAAAAAAAAAATTCTCTCCACCTGACAACATAGCTAACGGGTGGAGGAAGAATTATTAAATTTTTTATTTATTTATAAACTTAGTTAATGTGAAAAAAAAATAAAAATAAAAAAAAATTTCACTCCACCCGGCAACAAAGCTAACGGGTGGAGGAAAAAAAATTATTAAATTTTTTTTTTTACTTAGTTAATGTGAAAAAAAATAAAAAAAATTCACTCCACCCGGCAACAAAGCTAACGGGTGGAGGAATGTTTTTTTTTTTTACTTAGTTAATGTAAAAAAAAAAAAAAAAAAAATCACTCCACCCGGCAACAAAGCTAACGGGTGGAGGAAGAAATTTTTTTTTTTTTTTTTTACTTAGTTAATGTGAAAAAAAAAATAAATTTTTTTTTCCACTCCACCTGGCAACAAAGCTAACGGGTGGAGGAATGTTTTTATTTTTATATTTATTTACTTAGTTAATGTAAAAAAAAAAAATCACTCCACCCGGCAACAAAGATAACGGGTGGAGGAATGTTTTTTTTTTTTTTTTTTTTTATTTACTTAGTTAATGTAAAAAAAAAAAAAAAATTCACTCCACCCGGTAGCAAAGCTAACGGGTGGAGGAAGAATTTTTTTTTATTTTTTTTACTTAGTTAATGTGAAAAAAAAAAAAAAAAAGTTTTTTTCACTCCACAAGGCAACAAAGCTAACGGGTGGAGGAAGAATTTTTTTTTTTTTTTTTTACTTAGTTAATGTGAAAAAAAAAAATAAAAATTCTCCACCCATTAATATAGGTAGCGGGTGGATTTAAACAACAAAAGAATTTTAATAAATACATTTCTCCACCCGTCAACGTAGGTAGCGGGTGGAGGGAATTTTTTCTTTTTTTTTCTTTTTGTAAAAACGTAGTTTTAAAAAAAAAAAAAAAAAATTTCCACACCCGTAAGCTAAGATAGCGGGTTGACTGAGTTTTTTTTTTTTTTTTTTCCACCCACTAACTTAGATAGCAGGTGACATTCATCTCATCCATTAATATCATTATTTCAACGGTTTAAGATGCATTTGCTGAAATAGTGTCCATAGCAAACGCTTGCTATGGATCATTCCCCTATATATATATATATATATATATATATATATATATATATATATATATATGGTATGACTTTGTTATATGATATGATATGAGATTACCTATATTCTATATTCTACCTTTAAGATATTAGATTGAAATTATTACTTGATTAAATAATACGATAGGTGATTCACAATTCAATTTTCTGAGTCAATTTCATTAGTCATGAGTCAATTGTAATAGAATATGCTAAACAAAATTATTAAATATTTATAAAAAAAAAAAGTTAAACAAACTAACTCGTACCTCACATGGGCTATCAAACTTGTACTATTAAGTGCTTAAAGTACAATAATTTTTATAATAAAATAATTATCAAAACAACATGAATGCATTTCATATATAATATTACTCCGTTTCAAAATACAAAACCATAAGGGAATTGATATTTTCACAAACTAATTTGATATTTTCACAAGTGAATCCCATTTGATCTTGTGGAAATATCAAATTAGCTTGTGAAAATATCAATTTCATATGAAAAATGATATTTTCACAAGTTAATTTGATATTTCTACAAGTGGGTCCCATTTAATCTTGTGAAAGTATCAATTCCCAAACTACAATGAGTTTTAATGTACATATACCAAGGTATGGTAATTTATGTCCCAAGATAATGGGATTTTTTTTTTCGTAAAACCCCTTTTGTTCCAAAATTTAAAATACATTACAAAAATGAAGATTTTTATAATAAAAAAATTCACTTCCAACTTTATCTTTAAAAAAATATTCATATTGTGCAAACTTAAAAGCAGTTAAGTTTTGCCTATCAATAATGATCAACCATAGTATCCTGGAAAAACAAATAATCGAGCCACTCATCTACACTTTTGATGGGCTATAAATTAATATGAAATATGTTGTTATCCCACGAGTTCGATGCTTTCTTTTGCTTGTTTAGGTGAGCGCATACAAATGTTGAGTTCATCATGCACCTTGTTCAGGAAAGTATATCACTACTAAATTAAAAACTTATTAAATATCGAATAAAAAGACATTCTTAATATTTATAAAATTTATAATTAGGCTCTTTTTATGTAATGGAAAAATTATCATAATAATATTATATTAAACAAAGGGAAACTTTAGAATTTTCTCCAACTTATGACTCTCATTGACTTTTGAATGGTCCCAAAAGTATTATAATCACTGGTTTATAGACACACATCACATGTGTATTAAAAAATAGGAGATGAGAGATAATGGGAGAGAGAAAAGAGTAAAAGTGAATAAAGAAAGTTTAAAGGGTAAAATAGAAAAATAAAATAAAAACCTTCACTTTTGTGTTTATATCATTCATTTCTCCCGCTTTATAATATAAATAAATAAATAGATAATAGATAAAGACAATGTTTTATTGGCTCAAGTATTGTGCCTCACTTTTTCTACATAGAAAAGGATAGGAAGAATTTGAGCGAGAAAAATGTTAACTCGAATTTAACAAGGGCGGCAATTGCAGAGATTTTGATAAATAAAAAGTCATTAAGTGAAAAAATTATTAGATGCTCTTAGAGTACCTACTACGTGGTGCCCCACATCATTTATATGCTGCCATTTCAGCACTTAAAGTGGACCATTTCACTTTAAGTGCTGAAATGACAACACATGACTAGTGTGGGGCACCACGTGATAGGTGCCCTAGGACCACTGAATAATTACTCCATTAAGTGATAGCTGACCCAAAAGCCAGACTTGTTGGAATACATGTGTAAGTCAAATAAATTTTGAATATTTTCATCATATTTTTAGAAGGAAAATAAAAGTGAAAACTCATTATTTTAGAACATTTTAATACAAAAATTATCATATAAAATACTCCCCCCGTCTCAAATTATATGACCAATATTGATTTTTGAAAATTTAATTTGAGATATTTTTAAATTTAAAATTGACATGATTCATTTAAATTTTAAAAATAATAAATTTTACAACTATTAGTACTTTTTTGGTAGTTTATGATATTCATAATTATATTGATATAAATTAAATAAATTTATGTTAATTTTAAAATTAAAAATTTGTGAAATTGACTTTTAAAAAGTTAATATTAATCTCAAAATTTGGAAATTTGGAAGGGAGGGAGTATGACTGAGAAAGTGAAATTAAGTAAAGAGTAGGACTATAAACAGATATATATGGATTTGGATATAGTGATATCCATTTTCATATCCAGAAAACTAATATCCTATCCATATTCGTATTCGGTATTCGACGGATTTAAAAAAGGCTATCTGTATTTGTAATTCAAAATTATATCTGAATACGAATAATATTCGTTTCTATTTTTTTATTCAAATAAACAGATCATTCGACTATTCAGATATCCGAATTCGGATATCAATCACCTAATAAATAATTTATTCAAACTATTTACAAAGGATAAAGGAAAATATTGAACAATTACTCGTAACCATTTAAAGTTTTAACAATACATGGTAGTAAAACAGCCTAATCATAAAGGGCAGAAAAATATCAAATACATCATCATCCATCATTCATCAAAAAAAGCAATTAAAATTTAAACATCCTACAAAATGTATCAAATTAACGCTATTTTCAACAACAACAACAACAAAATCTAATTTATCATTCACTCGTATTCTCCTTTGTAACCATACTTCATCAATTCGCATCCTAACTCATTGCAGCAGCAAGAGAAAAATAAATAATATTAAAATCACCAGTAGATAGATACATACACTTAGAACTGCAGTCCTTTTCAAAAATAGTATTTTTATTTATTCCTTTTTTTTCTTCTTAATTATGGCATTTTATTGAAGGTAGTCCAATGTCATTACATGTTACTACCAATTTAGTGCCTTAATGCTACTATTATCAGTGTCAACATCAAGTCTCGGTACCGATACTGGTACTGATTGGACTGGTATACCGAACCGGTAAGCTGGTTCGATACTGATAAAAATCAAATAAATACCAAAAATTAATATAATTATCATTATTATCATCATCATCATCATCATCATCATCATCATCATCTTCATCATTATTATTATTATTATTATTATTATTATTATTATTATTATTATTATTATTACTACTACTACTACTACTACTGTAATGACCCCGAAATTCGACCCACTTTATTACCTTAATTTCCATATTTATTAAACATTATCTTTCTTACGTCCAAATTTTGGTCCGTTAATAAATCTTTAATCACCTTCTTTTACCCATAAATTGATTTTAAAATCATCAAGTACAAATTTTCCGGTATAAATTTTTCTTTTTCTCAATCATTGTATTAAAATATTTGAATATTTAAAATTCTTACATCTTGGATCCTAGTCCCTGGATCGCAACCTTAACTTTTTCCTTCTTTTACACGTATCATAAAGCTCTTTATTTAAAATTTACTGTTATTTATTTTCATACAAATATTCCTTGTTGCGTCATTCGTAATCAAACATATATTAATTTCTATCGTAACAATTATCCTGATCAATCACAGTTCATAATTGAACTTTTATCATATCCATGTTCAACTTATATATACATACAATTCATCACAGTAATTTAACAAATTTCTCACATTGAATTATAATAGTAACAATATAACAATCACGTTTTCTACCTTCTAGGCAATTCATCTCTAACATAATCCAATATTCTTGAATTTCATTTCTTTCCTGCAAAAATGTTTATTAAACAAGTAATGAACACAACGGCTCAGCAAGTTCAACAGTTCATGCTTCACGTACCACATACCTTAACATGCTTGGTGTGTGTCATATATCATGTGCTTGTGCTTTGACTATAGCAATATATCTCATATATATTCATATTGTTGCACAAAGAACACATTGTGGTCATATTAATCACGTATCACATAGCACATAATGTGTATGCATTTAAAACAAGAATTGCATATCATAACAGTTCAACATTTAACATAAAAGGACTGAAGAACTTGCTTGGTGTCCAGTTATTTAAATTGTTAGCTCAAACCCTTAACTCGATCAACCTATGATCATAAAATAATCAAATAATAATTATTTATCCTCTTATGATATTAATTTAATTAATTAATATCATTTCTGGGCCAATTACTTAATAATATGGTTAATTATATTAACCTCGTTCCTTAATAAATTAATTTAACTTAATAACCAATGCATTCACTACGGACAACCCGGCTCATCAGATAAAATTTAATATTTTTGGTTGCCCGAAAATTTTATTTAAACATTTTTTAAATTATAACTTTATTAGATTAATATTTAAACATTTAAATATTAATCCCCAATATTTAATATTTTTACAAAAATATTAAATTTAATGCCCAAACATCATTTCTATATTTTTAGTATTTTTCTATAATTTTCTGGAATTTTAAAACAATTTTTAAACATTTATTTCATTAAAAACTAATTCTGGGGGCAATTTGGTAATTTCCCGCGGCTTTAGGACACAACCGGTATTTTCTGGAAAGTCCAGGGGCATTTTCGTACTTTCAGTAACGTTAGGGACATGACTGGCATTAACAGAAAAGATTAGGGGCATAACCGTAATTTCGCGTGGCCAAAGGACACGCTCGTCCTTTCTGAAAAAGACCAGGGGTATATTCGTCATTTCAGCCCAAAAACACAGCCGTGCAAGGCGTCGTTTCTTCTCCGGCTTCTTCCAAATGACGTCGTTTGGCGCCCTTCCGCGCATGGCGCGACCGATCGAATTCGCTCCCCAAAACGACGCCGTTTTGAGCCCACCTTCGGCAAAAATTGGCCGCGCGCAATGCGCGGCCCTCCCTTTTCTTCCTCTTCCTTCTCCAGCCGAAACAGTATACTAGCTTTATCCAAAAAATCCATTTTTGCTCCAAATTTTTCACACATAATAACTCTAAAAATCACATAATTCATAAATATTCATTCAAAAATTATTTGGAATCATTACTCTAATTATTTATAATTTCTCCACAAAATTAATTTATTACAAAAAAAATACATAATAAATCATATAAATTATTATTTATACCTTCCAAGGCTTGAAATCTTCCTCTTGATTCACCATAATTTCTTCTCTTCTTGGTTGGTGGCTATGGAAGTGGGGAGGTGGTGGTTGGTGGTGGTTCGGATGGTGGAGAGGAGAGAGTTATATTTGCTTGTGTGTTTGCTTCTCCCTTTTCTTTCTATTTCCTTTTTGCTTCTTACTTTTTATAACCACAAGTTGCTTAAAATTCTACTACTACTACTATTATTAGTGTTATTTTATTATTATTATTATTAATTATTTGTTAATAATAATAATAAAATAAATTATTTATACACATGAACAAGATAAATCATCTCTATTAAAGCACTATAACCTACATGATAATATCTCCAAATTATCATGGGTTATAAACCATTTGGTGTGATGTAGCGAGCACCCAAAAATAAAATCTTACTTTGGAAAAATAAATATGTAGTAGTGCAAGTAAGAGTCGAACCCACAGAGAATGATTATTTAATTTTATGTTTTTGCAAACAAGAATTGAGGGGTTTTGTAATTAAAGAAATAATTTAAATAAAATTAACTAAAATAAATATGCAAGAAATAAATAAAAATAAAAAGCCTTGGTTTAAGTTAATATCCACCATCAAGAATTTACAACTGATCACTGATGCAAAAATAAATCAATTAATATTTTGAAAATTCACCGTAGAAAGAACTACTCGCAAGTGGAATAATTTTTCTTCTCTCTCCTTAATTTTAGATAAGTAGAGCCACGTGGTCTAAATACCCTTACTATTAAACAACCCCCGACACGTGCTAAAGATTTAATTTAATAGCAGCATAAAGAATTAGAGAGATCGTTGAACTAAACAACACAAGCCACGTGTTTGCATTTAATTTAGTTGAATATTCTTCATAAGATAAAATAATCTTTTGATCTGCAAAATAATTATTAAACTTAGTCGCTTCAAAAATAGCAGTAGATTAATATGAATAATGAACTAGTAGTACTCCTAGCAATTAAACAAATCAATCATAAAATTAAGCATAGAAGAATATTCAATAATCAAAATATAAATTGAACAATTAAAATAAATTAGATCTCACAGTGAATAAATCTTGATGGCTTCAATCACTTAAACCAAGAAAAATAAATTAGCTACTCATAATTGTAGAGAACACTAAAGAATAGAAGAGAGAATTTTTATTCTAAGACAAGTTGTCTCCTACAATGTGTCTCAAGCCCTCTATTTATAGGCTCCATAAACCTCCTAACTTGTCCAAACCCTAAAAGGATTTACAATTAAAAATAAAAAAAAAAGAAAAATAATTATTATCCTAACCCTAATTGGAATTAAAATCCAAATCCTAATAAAAATTAAAATACAAAATAATAAAAGTATAAAATTCCTATTTTTTTTCTATTCCAAATTACAATTGGATTTGTAATTTATTTAATTTATTGCTTGATGTAAACGGATGCCACGCGGAAACCAAGTCTACTGAACCAAGAATGGAAAAGGCATGGAATAAGGAAAAATGCGGGACCCCCATGAACAGGCCAGCCGCCACGCGTTTTATATATATATATTTTCATTTACTGATGCCTCCGCGCATGGCGCGTAATGTGCTGACCTTCCCAAACCCCGCGCGATGCGCGAAAGCTGACATGTTCCTTCGTTGATTAAACAGCACCGTTCCTTCCATAGCCGGCTGACTCCTTGCCTGTTGCCGCGCTTGGCGCCATGCTCCCTTGACAGTGTAATTACTGAAATGCCATCAGACTTTTGCAGAAATTACGAAATTGCCCCCAAAGCTTATTTTTCCTACAAAATAAAATATAAAATAATTAAAAATAAATAAAAATAATATAAAAATACTAAAAATCCTAAAAACACATAATAATAAATAAAACACCTAAAACACTAAAAATAAATAAAAATAAATATAAAATTACTATAAAATTACCTGAATTAACACAAATTAACTAAAAATCCTATAAAACCTATTAAAATCAAAATAAACTAAATAATTAAATATTTAAGCACACAATAAATATAAAAACTAAGTATTAGGGCATAAAAATAGCGTATAATTTAACCCTATCACCATTATACCTTTATTTATATATATTACATATGATTTATATCTTCTGTGCATAATACTTATTTATACACATAAATCATAATATATATATATATATATATATATATATATATATATATATATATATATATATATATATAAATTTGGAGATTTATATAAATAAAATAAATGACCATTTAATGAATGACGAATGATGTACTTTTATTAATAAATAAATGTCCAACATAAATAAACATTAAATAAATAGATAAATAGGATTTTTATAGAAAAAATACAACAAGTTCATCTGTATATTAAAGGCTTGAATAATGTTATTTGTTTCTACATAAATTCTTTCTATGTTTCTATATAAATTTTGATGGGCAAACTTGTCTTTCGGAATCCCCAAAAATTCATACTTACGTAGTTGTATTATTAACTAGACTAGAAGAGGCGAGTAAGAAGAGAAGATATGGTACTAGGATAATGGGAAAGAGAGAGGCCACCCACATCGAATTAGTTAAAAAAATCCACTACACAATGAAGTAACCAATTGCTATATAAACAAACCTAAAGAGAAGCTTATAATCACGCAGCCGCTCAGTGAGCACAAAGCGAACTATTCTTTCGCCTTTTACTAAAGAATACCGTGTGTTCGCCGCAAAGAGCAGCATACGCCTATTTTTTAAGGACCATTACCTTAATTTTGGTTTTGGCCCCTACAACTCCAGTGAAATAATTACTTACAATTCTTTAGCTGAAATAGGATACCTACCAAGAATTTAAACTGGGGGAAAATTTTCTCCTTCAAACTTATATTTTATCGTACCCTTTTGAGGAGTATGCATAAAAATCTCATGGTCCATGGTGGTGTGCTCGATTTCACACTTAGGGTATCTTAAATATAGTCTTAGTATACTTTCACACCATATGATTTGAACCCTAAAATTACAAACTTTTTTCATTGTCAACGATTGGTCAGCTACTGTTGGACCTACTTCTTATCCCTACTTTAATTCTAAGCTAATTTGTCAAAAAAATATTCTAATTTCGGAAATAACGCTTATGTACTTTGTGATATTCATTGTTGTTCCAAATTTTGGAAGATACACTCTCCAAACGTGTGAAATAGAAAAAAAATAGATATATATCCCTTAAGTAGTTTAGAATACTAACTATTACATTAATCAAAATCACATCAATTTTGAATTTTAAAATATCGCGACTTGACAAAACAAAATGGCAAATGTGACCATTTTTTGTGAAACAAAAAGAGTATTAGCTAATAAACCCTAACTTTAAAAAGAAATTTAAATGGATGACCTTATATTATTGAAAGTAACAATGGATGTGTGTAAATGAGAACCTCAAACCATTAAAGTGGAACTTCATCTCTCAAGAGCAAATTTGTCCTGATAATATTATTTTACGCCAACTATAAATTTAGTTATTTTATGCAGTTTGTTCATATCTCAGATGAACTTTTAATGAAGTTGATGTTAATCATCCTTAATCATGTGCTAATAAGTTTATGGGAACAACAATATTTAATGATCAATATATGTTAGAATTTAAGATGGATTAATAACACAATCACACAGAATATTAGATGAAGAACAAAAAAGTAAGAACGATATACCCAGGTTCACCAATTTGGCCAGTCCTGCTTGTCTGATGTATTCAATAGATGTCTCATATGCTCTACAATGATTCACACACCAAACAATTATTTTTATAGTAACTAGAAAACCCTAGTTGCTATAACATGGGCTCAAGCCCAATACATTAGTAAACCAAAGACTGGACCACTAATAAATTCCCAAGCCCAATTACACCATTGCGTTTGGCTTCTAGGGGGCATTGCCCCTTGCAACCCCCTCTAACTCACCAGCGAGCTGGGCAGCCGCTCGCTCACCGAGGAGCGAGACCCCCGACCACCCTGTTGTAGTGGCCATTAGTTGAACCTGTAGAAGTATAAGTCAATCCCAACAATATACATTCATATTTATTAATACAAAATGGTGTCTCATGTGGATAATGATTTACAAGATACGAACAACAATATATCTAAAGAAGGTATGAAGCATTAGTAGGTGGAAGTAGTATTTACAATTTATGTATAAAGTTTAAAATAAGATCAATTTTATTGTCCAAATAGTTTATTATACGAGAATTGTGTATAATTACAACTTATTGCAAATAGATTTGTCCTGATAATACTTTTCTTAACTTTTTATTTAGGTGAAATGGATGTTGATGTTCATTGTACTTATGATGGTAAATTCTTAATTTTGCTTACCATTTGGCATGCAATTTTTTTTTAATAACTTTTATTTTTTATTGTATGTTATATATGATATCAGTTTAAATGTATTAAAATCAGATTACTGGGACATCGATGTCCTAAACTGGGAATGTTCGTCTTCGTCTTTTAATGCGTTGATGTGTTTTCATGAAAGAATAAATAAGAACCGAAATAGCAAAAAACCATAATTCTCAATATATTGTGTTGGAGGAAAAGTGCAACTGCCTTTGTTGAAAGAACCACCCCAGATTCTAAAAGACCTTCTTAATGGTTCTAATCATAGAAGTGGGCATTTCATTGACAACATTCGTGCATACAATATGATGTTTTCTTTAATGTCAATTGGTGGGAAGATCGATTCATCGCTTAACAATGGAAATGGTCCTTGTGTGTTTAGATAACATGGCCGAAATTGTCACAGAATTGGAAGTTTGTTACCAAGTTTAGGATCCACTCCAAATTTTGCCCAACTATACATATATGATACTGAAAATGAAATTGCAAATAGAATGAGTGCCTTTAGGTTTGTATTCATTGTTTTCTTTATTATCTTTTGAATTTAATGATTCTTTTAGAGTATTAACTCAATTTTTTTTGTTAATTTGCTTAATAGTTCAACTAATATTTCAGCCACATTTGATGCATTGATTATAAAAGATCTAAAACATATTCTTCAGGAAAATAATGTTGTGGCTCAATCATTAAGGATGGCTAGGGATAGGTTTAATTGAAGTGAATTCAGAGATGTCAAATTAAGGCTTATTGGAAGAATGGACTATGATGGACGAAGGTATAATCTCCCTACTGCACTTGAAGTTGTTGGTTTAATTGTTGGTGACATTAGAAGCTCAACTAATGACAGGGATATCATAGTAAAGACTCATAATGGTTTATTAAAACGAATAAGTGAGTTACATCCATTTTACCTTGCAATGCAGTACTCATTGCTTTTCCCATATAGTGAAGATGGATTTACACATGATATTCTTCTTATGGAAATTCATAAAGGAAAAGGGGAAGAGTAAGTATGAGACAATTTTTTTTTGTTTAGGATACATGAAAGGAAAAATGAATCAAGAGTAATTTTACAGTCAAGAAAATTGTTTCAACAATTTTTGGTCGATTCTTACACTATGATTGAGGCTGATAACTAGGTTGTCTTTTATTCGGAATAATCAAAAAATTCTAAGAGCATATATGTACAAAGGTTTATCTGAAGCTGTGTTGAAAGGAGAAACTGATCCATCATCTCGAGGGGAGCGAATTATTATATTACCTTCATCGTATGTTGGTGGTGCAAAATACATAATCCAAAATTATCAAGATGCTATGACGATTTGTAGGTGGGCTAGATACCTTGACCTTTTTATTATATTTACATGCAATTCGATGTGGCTAGAGATACAGAGGTTTGTTCATCAAAGATGAGTTAAACCTGAAGATAGAGCTGATATAATTTGTAAAGTGTTCAAAAAAAAAAAAAAACTAGAACAGTTAGTTAGAGATTTGAAATAGAATAAAATTTTTGGAAGGGTTAAAGCAGGTATGCTTAATTTGATTAAATTTTTAATAACAGTATTTCATTGTATTATAGCCTTGATTATTTTTAACTTTTGTAGTTATGCATACGGTATAATTCCAAAAATGTGGCTTGCCTCACGCTCATATGTTGTTGTTCTTGCATCCAGAAGACAAGTATCCTACTGGTGATGATATCGACAAAATAATTTCAGCGAAGATACAGGATCAATAAAAAAATCCAAAGTTATATGAAGTTGGAAAAAACTTCATGATACACGTGTCTTGCAGTGTTTCTAAGAATAATTCGTCATGTATAAAAGATGGAAAGTGTTCAAAACACTTTCCTAAAAGGTTCAATGATCAAACAACTGTAGATGGTAAGGGTTGTCCCTTATACAAACAAAGAGATGTTGGTAGAACTATGGAAAAGAATGGAGTTGTACTTTACAATAGGTTTCTTATTCCTTATAATCCATAACTATTGCTGAAGTGTCAAGTTCATATTAATCTTGAGTACGTAGTGGAATCAGTCAAGGTCAATAAAGTATTTGTTTAAATATATAAACAAAGGTCATGATCAGATCACTGCTGCTTTTTATCTAAAGAATGACTATAATATCCCAAATATTTTAAAAATGATCTGACAAGATCTGATAAAGGTTGTCAATTTAAAAACCTATATACCGATTGTTCAAGCATACCTTGAGCTATCTCAAAGACCTAATACGACTCAAAACTACGATTGTACACAGCTAAGAAGTGAAAAATCATTAACCTAATTTATGTGTTATGTGAATAATAAAGATTTAAGTATGTGATTTATGTGGATGATTAAATATGTATATATATTTTTAAATGTGAAAATATATATACATTTGAAAATGAAATTTAATAGTTAGAAGAATTGAATTTATTATGAAATGAATTGTGGAAACAAAGTGAGTTTATTAATATTAATTAATTGAGCTTAAAATTGAAATTATATTATGAAATAATATAATTTGAATAATAAGACTTGAACGACAATGAATTAATTATGAATTAAATTTCATAAATAAGATAATTAATTCACTTAAATAAAATAGTGAATTAAGGTAGATATTTTTATTAATAAAAATGAGGGAGCTAATTAAACTCATTATTTTTATAATATATTACATATGAATGTAATATATTTATATAATGGCTTAATATATTATGCCAAACGGGTATAAATTAAATAAGAATGAGGGAAATTAATTTACTAAATTGTTATTAGTAGATGAATATGTTGACTTTAAATAAAAAGAATTATTTAGTTAATGATAAATAATAATTGTAGCATGTTACAATTATTAAAATCTAAACCCTAAATTTAAAGGGTAAAAAAAACCTAAACTAGGGTTTGGAAAAACCTAAGCTAGGGTTAGGTTAAAATCTAGAAAAGATTAAACCCTAAAATTTAAACCCTAAATCTTGGGTCAAACCTAATCTAGGATTTAAAACCTAAGGATTAAACCCTAAAAACCTAGAAAAGGTTAGTATTCATAAATACGCATATAATACGAAAATTATACGGATAGAATACTAAAATTATACAAAAATTATACGGTATAAATACAAAAAAGTCAACCATGAATAGTGAAAGTCAACTATTTAATTAGTAATTTTAAATCAAAATAAAGATTTAAACTAATTAAATTACTTAGTTAATTAATTAGTTATCAACCAATCAAGTTGCTAGCATTATGAATGATTAATCTAAGCATCAATTAAGTTTAATTAATGACCAAATTGCCCTCGAAATCTCAGCCACATCAAGCAAGAGAAATCAAATTGAATTTCTCTTCCTATAAGCAAAATAGTAGGCCAAATCTTGTCCATCCATTTTGGAAGATGATGATTCACTAAACTTGATGATAACTAACATTAATGGACCATTAATGAAGCACATGGGTCGTCCATAACAACTGGGATTACAATGATCAAAGCTTAGCTTGGAAGTTTTGAATAATGACCATAAAACCCTAACCTAGCTCTCCTATAAATAGCAAGCTCTCCCAAGGTTGAAACCCATGAGTTATACACCCAATATCAGTCATAAGTTTCTCCAAGTATCAGTCATAGCTAGCCTAGATCAGAATCAAAGGGCAAAAATGCAAAGATTGCTAAAGAGGTACAAAATTTATTTGTGTTTGTTGATCTCTAATCTTTCGGTAAAAATTATGTTTTGTTGTTTATTAATGACTGATATAATGTTAATAAGTGATCTGGGCGGTTAAATTGTGTTTATATAACATCTATATGCATAAAATGATAAGATTTAGTTTTCTGTTATTGGCAGTCAAGAACAGTCTCACAAGGCTCCTTGTCAGATGATTTAATCTAAGATTATTAGTAATTTGATGTGTTTTAAAGTTTTTAGTTGTACCTTGACATGTATTATATACACAGAAACAAACCAAACACCCATCAGATCACTATGTTAGGAGATATGCTAGCTGGAAAGTGGCTCGTCGACCACAAATACTGAAATTTCCAGAATTTTGGGCAGCCCAAAAAATAAGAACAGCCTGACATGGCTGTTTTCCCGGCTTGTATCTTCCATGTTTGATGTTTTTAATGTCAAAATTTTGTATTTAATTGTATTATACCATGTATGTTACACCTAGAAACAAATTTTTAGTCCAAAAACTACATTATCTAAGAGATGTTTCAAACCAAAGGTGTCATCTCGACCATGACCGACTGATTTCTGGGCAGCCCAGATTTCTGAAGAATAGCCTAACAAGGCCGTTTGACCATCAAATAACATCCGATTGTGATGTTATTAATGTCCTAATTTGGTATCTAGTTGTATTATCATATAATTACTACACATATAATCCATTAAAATTACAAATAGCATTATGATCCGGAAGTAATTTGAGGTCAAAACCCCCTTCAAGACCATGACCAGTTTCGGGTTTGAATGAAGAACACCTATTGCGACGGACTTAGTGACAGATTTTTAAATAAAGTATAAATTCAATTTAAAAATAGCTTTTAGCGACGGATTTTATCTGTGACAATAAATATAAATGACATAATTAAATTAAACTGAATTAAATCTAATTTAAACTATCTTTGGTGACGGATTTAATTAAAAATTCGTCGAGGTAGCTTCTAAATTAGCTTTTAGCGACGGATTGAGTTATGGATTAATTCAATTAACATATTAAACTATATTTAATGAAGGATTAAGCTATAAATATAAATAATTAACATAATTAATTATATAATGAAGTGATTTAAGCGACGAACGTCAATAATTAACTTTGTTAATTATTAAATCAAACGATTAAAATTACGAATTAACATTAAATCTCAAACGTACATTATTAATTAAATTAAATACATATTCTTATGTATACTAACGACTGATATTAATATGTTAAACATATTTGGAGTACAAATCAAGTTCAAATTAACGTGAACCAAATCATACACCGTACAGACAAGTCTTTTAACTGTTTTATGATATGTTTAGAAGTTATAAAAATAAATTGTAAGCTTTATGTGACAACGTGATATGAACTATCAACATGAAAATTATGTGTGATATTAAATTGATATTTATGATATGTTAAAAGCATGTTAAGGTATTTATAAAAGCATAAACTGTGTATATGCTATATGGTAGACTTGCTGAGCCGTCGTGCCCATTCTTACGAATAAAGTTTTATTTGCAGCTAATGAAGAACGTTAAGAGGATCATGAACATAAAGATAAAACGTAAATTAGGTTTTCATGCTTTTTTACTTGTAATGGTATAAAGTCATAATGATTGTGAATATGAACAAAGCAAATATGTAACCAAATATTAAATGAATGATATAAATTATTATCATCAGAATGTTATTATGTCTTTATTTTGATATAACTTAGAATTGTTAAAACTTAAAATAGTATTGATAATGATCTATTTATCTAGATGAGGATCGGTAAATAACTTATGAGTGTTGTACATCAGAGACAGGACTAAGCGATGTTGACTGGTCAAATTTATCATTAAGGTTCCTCAAACCCAGGTATAACTCGTTATTACTATTCTGAATGTCAGATAAGTAGGATTATTGATATAAAGATATATCACTATAACCAAGATATCACTGTAACCAAATATGTTTTGAGTGAGGGTTTTAACTAGTTGGGTAATGTTCTGTACGGAAAGAGAATTTTACACCAGACAAAGATACAATCATTTATCACGGATAAAGATGCAAACATTTATCACGGGTGAAGATACAAACATTCACCGCAAGATTCTCTGTTCCCAAGAGCCGTCCTAATGATTTAATACCGTGAATTTTGGAATATGTAAAGTTATAGAATATTTAAATCTTAAGGTTTAAAATTGGACTGTTATATATATAGTGTTATCCATTTATACGGATGTACTACAAGTTGATACTTGTATAACTAATGAGACCAAGATCAAGTTAAGATCCAGGGACGAAATAAGAACTAATATTAGTCACTGGTGATCTATAAGATCATTAATTAACTATCGTAGTCAATCACATTGAGATTTTGAAAAACTATCTTTTTGCTGAATATGTAATCCAAAAAAGTCTTAGTTAGACTAAGTGACATTCAAAATTTAATTAATTATTATTAAGCTAAATTTCGATGGGCAATGTTTTGTTGAATAATAAGATTTGGAAAAATCCCACAGAATGATTAATGAATCCTCCCGACAACAATCCTAATCCTTTTGTTTAAGACTACATGATCCATTGCTAACATACCCTTCCATGAAAGGATGTTTGATATCATGGACACGAACATATTCCCTCATTTCAAAAAAATTGATACTATTGGACCAATATCAAACACCTGGTGTGCACGATCTGTTGTTGGCTCAGTTTCTTTCTATTTGAACCAACTATTTCAGTATCTCTAATAATCTCTCAATTTCTCTTTCATCTTATCTTCAATTAAAAATTCTGAAAAGTAAAAAAAGTATTTTATTTGCTAATATTCTCTCTGGTTACCCCCTACTCTAAACCACTGACCTTGGAGGTGGTCTGTTCCATAAACTTCTGCATGATAAGTTCACTTTATTTTACATTTAGGCTTCATAATATCTTGAAGCAAAATAGCAATTAATGAGCTATATATACTATATTTATTACCTGAACATTACATTTCAGTTCAGAATCCTTTTACCCAATTCTAGTCCCTTGAACTGCTAAATATGATTCTAAATATGACTACATAAAGTGCAATGATGTAGGCCCCACCACTTGGGTAGACCTTAGACAATCACCCCTCCAAAGTGCAATGGAGGTCACAAGCCTAGGCCATGGACCTTCTTGATCATCCATCGACCCCATCCAGGTAAGTATGTAACAATGTTTGATCTACATTCATATTTATACACCTGTCAGGGAACGCCTATTTTACGTGCTGTCGATGTGGGTATTAGCAAGAATTATTCACAATTTAGAGATCAAAGCAGTTTTTTATAAACTTGCCAAGTTAATTTTTAGTTATTTATTTTTATTTGGAAAGATTTATTAGCTTAAGTTCAGCTGCAGCTAGAGCTGCAAACGAACCGAACTGTTCACGAACTGGTTCGGTTCGGGTTCGGTTCGGGTTCGGTTCAAGTTCGGTTCGGTTCGAGTTCGACTAGTTGCTTTTTTCGAGCCGAACTCGCACATGGTATCGAGTTCGATTGCTCGATCGAACATGTTCGCGAACTATGTGGTTCGGTTCGACTATGTTCGTGAACGGTTCGGTTCAGTTCGGTTCGAGTTCGGTTCGACTATGCTAGGGTTCGACGCAGCTCGGTTCGATTCATTAGCTGCTCCAGTTTGAATTGTATTTCTTACATGTTTAATATTCTTAAATTCTAAATACAAATAATTAGTTATTTCATATTAAATTTTAAAGTTTGTCTTATCAATAATTGTTAATTTTTTAGTAATTTTCTTTTTTTATTACTTAAACATCTTTTTGTTTTTTTAATAATTGATTAGAAGTACACATTTTTATTAAATAATTTATAAATAATAATGTGTACTTCTTCACATGTAATTTAATTAAAATAATTGTAATATTTTCATAAATTTTTTAACAATGATTGTTAGATTATTACAATTTATATCACTGATAATTTAATAAATTATAACCCATGTCATAAATCACATAAATAATGTCATTAATCTTCATGCAATGACAATTTGACATTAATTAAAGAATGATACAATACAATTGCTTACATTTGCTTGAGTTATTAAAATTGTCAAATTAAGATAGAGAATAGAGAAATCAAGTTATCAATGTATCGAGACTTCATTAATAGAGTAATAATCATTGTTTACATCAACCTATTGTCCATCAACCATATAATTAAAAGTGCAAACTTGATTTTAAAAATTTTAAATTTTTTAGTGTTACAGACTTATAGTGTATATGTGAGACGGTGAGAAAAAATAATTAACGAACTTTGTTTTATACAATTAAGTAATCATATTTAGTATAAAAAATAGTGTCAATGTCACGGTACCGTTTGCATGAAATTAAAATGAGTTAATAATTTAAATTAAAATAAGCAAAAAGGTGGGAAAAAAACAAAAAGACAAAAAGTCTCTAAATTACTTTGAGCCACTGATATTAGAATTGTAGTTAATTTACAAAATTGTAAAATTTAATATATTACTTTAGTTTTTTAGAAAAAAATTATTTAGTTTTAAACAATATAATTATGAAAATTATAAACTTTTTATAAAATAATTCTCAAGATTTATGTTATTCAAAAGTTAATTACCACATTCCTTTTGAATTAAAAATTTATACTTGAGCAGTTGATCTTATTACTTATATTTCAGAACGGAAGAAGTATCTAGTAGTAATACATTTCAAGGTTAACAACTTAACAATATTAGTTTATTAGATATTGAATTAATCTAAATCAACTAAATTCACATTATTTTAAATTTTAAAATTTTATAATTTCATTATAAAAAAATCTCAAATAAGACTCTTTTTATGAAATAGATGGAGTATTTTTTTTCTTTTGTTTTACCTAAAAGTAAAAAAATACAAAAATAATTAATTAATTGAGGAAGTAGTAATATCGCCCTTTTTTTTGAGTTAATTGAAAGTAGTAATAATTATTTATTCTATACTAATTAAGTAATTAACAATAATATTGACCACTACTACTATTTTAATATATATGAATATATAATATTATGATATATTATATCTTATTTGGCTATTCCTAATTCCTAAATAAACTCGAGTATCTGAGTCCTCTTAGCCTTGTAATTAAATTTTAATTTTTTTTTTAAAAATAAAAATATTTAGCCTAATTTTTGCGAACTCGAGCATAATAGACGAACTCGAGCATTATAGGCGAACTCGAGCATGCTCGCGAACTCGAGCATGCTCGCGAACTCGAGCATTATTGTCAAACTTGAGCATATAGTCGAACCCGATCTGCTCGCGAACTCGTACATGTTCGCGAACTGTTCGCGAACACTAACGAACCGAACTCGCACAAGTGCGTTGGTTCGATAGTGCTACTCGAACATGTTCGAGTTCGACTAATGAGGTTCGAGTTCGGTTCGAGTTCGGCAATGTTCGGTTCGGTTCGGTTCGGATCGTTTGCAGCCTTAACTGCAGCAGTAGTACAAGGTGATGTTCCTTCCTACAGCCTATGTTACAATATGATTTAAAATTGTCACCTATGAAGCCTATGTAACAGCAGAAACTAAATATTCCTCCATTTGGAAAGGAAAGTCCGGTAATTAATTTAAATCGTAAATTAACTATTGTTAGTGAATGATTATCAAGTTTTCTCTATGCTTTCGCAGTTGCCATCCATAAGATACAAAAATTTCTCATTAACAATCGTAGACTTATGCTGCTGAGTTTGGTTCCCATTCCTAAGTTCGTATTTTTATTCGTATTTTTTATTATATTATGATTGTTACTTGCGTTATTGTTAAAATACTTTATAAGAAAATTTCACATTACTTTACAAAAATTTGGATTTTATTTTGAATTCAACAAAAAAAAATTAATTAATATTATACTCGATGGGTCTTTATAATATTTTAAAACAGAAAAAAGTATTATATTACTATTTTTTTAAAATTAAATTTAATTGATAAGTCAAATATTTATAAATATTAACTAAAGATAAACTCTACATGTTAGAAAGGCAGTTGATCCATAAAAGTAACAGATACTCCCCCTCCCTAAAAGTTGCATATCTTAAATTTTTTTAGTGACCCTTATTTTATGGAGAAAAAAGTTTGTGTACATATATATAAAGAAAGTACTATACATTCAAAAAAATTATGTTAAAGTGTTTTCAATACAAATTTTAATATTCGAAAAGCATAACACTCTATATTAAATGGGAACTTAAAAATAAATGCAACTAGGAGAGCTTATCATGATGTTGTATAGGACCATGAAACTCATCGATCCCTAGCTGTTCAAAAAGTTAGGGATAATAAAAATGAATTATTCAAGTAATGACATCAGTATACAACAAATAGAAGAAGCTAAACTCAGACCTAAGGGAGCGGAACATAATGGATCGACTTGAAATATTATATCCTCTAAATATATATTCTGGCACTAACGTCTCGCTACATAATGTCAAAGCTCTGAAACTTACATTTCGAAGTAAGCTAACCCAACAATCCACCAAGTCAAGAAAAAAGAACAATGATCGGTTTGTTCCAAGACTAAAAAAACGGTTATGGTAATTAAGTTTTACATAAAACAATGTCTATTTGTTCAACAAAAAAAAAACTTATTTACAAAAATAGTAAATAGTAAATTTGAAATTCACATGTTCCATAATATAAGATTACTTATATTTATAAACTCAAAATTGATATAAGTTCATACAAACTTAGAATCTGAATACCAAGCCGGATCAACATTGAGTGTAGAAGATGTCATCATAGTGTTACTGATTTAAAGTCTCATATATACCTTGAAAGAAATTGTAGGGGAAAGAGAGAGAAGAAAGATAGACAAAAAGAAAATTCAATTCATTTCATGCCCATCTCATACTAATCTCTGCCTTATATATGGTCTTACTAATATATGTATTTAATCTCGTACTACTATTTAATCATGGCCATCTATTTTTCTACTAATTATTTAAAACTAAATTCACCAAAGCTCTCCGCTAACGACATGAGATAGTGGTACGTAACAATACTCCGCCCTTCAAAAACCACCTAGTCCTCAAGGTGGAAGACTGAGATTAAAGTGTTATAGACTCCTGGCTAGTTGTTTCTGGACCAAAACTTGACATCCCAACATCAAATAAATTAAATTTTGAATCATTGACAATTGCATGTAGCTCCTCCACAATCATGGAATGGAATTGACGACGGAATGGAATGAACTAAACACTCCTTAAAGAATAACTATTCCATCCTTAATTCCGCTTCATTCTCACCAATCAAACACAGCATTAATTCGTGGTTTGACTAGTAAGCCATAGTTTATGTATGTCAATATACTTGGACCTTGTATTCTCATACCTATTTATAATAATTATTAGTTCGTGGGTGGTTTTATTTTTGTTTGAACGCTAAAAGTATTCTCAGCCCAACTTATGCGCCAATTGAGACTAAATCACTTCCTGAATGATCTTAAGGGTGCACCCCCCACATTGGTCTTGTAGGCCAACAATCTCACCAGGGCGATGTGGGAGGTGCGCATTTAAGATTCCCTGAGGAGGGATTTATTCTAAGTTGATCTGTAAGTTAGCCCGAGAATACCATTATCGTTCAAACCATAAAAATAAATAAATATCCTCGGTCTTATTGTGTACCGTTTTGAAACCAATTAGGAGAAATTTTCATCTTTAATCATGATTATTTTTTCTTAATTATGGGCTGATGATTACTGACTATTAACCAAATCTATAGTATGTACTAAATCAATAGACACTAACATATTTAGCCCGCCACGTGTCAAACTCTCACAACAACAGTTTTCCTCCTAAATTAGTTACTCTACCACATGTCAAAGTCTGACTTATTACAATTTCCCTCTTAAATTACTCTACCACATGCAAAATTACTCTTGGGCTTTTGAATTTTTTGATGGATAATTTTTCATTCATATTTAGTTAAAAATCTAATAGTATCCCATAATTACAGCAAAATTACTCTTGGGTTTTTGAATATTTTAATGGATAATTTTCCATTTCCATTCATATTTAGTTAAAAAAATTAATAGTATCCCATAATTACAGCAAAATTACACTTGCGCTTTTGAAATTTTTGATGGATAATTTTCCATTTCCATTCATATTTAGTTAAAAATCTAATAGTATCCCATAATTATAGCAAAATTACTCTTGGGCTTTTGAATTTTTTGATGGATAATTTTCCATTTCCACTTTTGCACAAGAAAATCTAAAAGCATCCCGTAATTACAGCAAAATTACTCTTGAGCTTTTTGAATTATTTGATGTATAATTTTCCATTTCCATTCTCACGCACAAAAATCTAATATTATCCCATAATTACAGCAAAAATGCTTTTGAATTTTTTGATGGATAATTGATTGATTTAATTGCCATAATCACATGTTTTATTCTCGCTATAAATAGAAACTAACTCTTTCATTTCAAGTCACACCACAAGCAATTCTCTCCTTATAATTTTCTGCTACAGTGTAATATTATTCTTTTTCTATTCTTGTATTTCTTTTGCTAATACAATCAGTTTCTTTACTTAGCTTTAGTTCATGCCCGTAAAATCCTCATCCCATAAATTTTACTTAATGTTTTTTTCATTTGATTATTTAGATGGCAAATAGATACAATTTCGTAAATGACATTAGTCCTATCAAGGAAACGTGGAAGATTAAGTTCAGAATTACTAGGCTATGGGATATACCTAGTTTTAACAAAATTGGTTATGTAAACATCATCAAAATGGTGTTGTTGGATGAGAAGGTAAATACATATATTTTTACATAGATGCATATATATTAATAAATGATATGAAACGCGATAGGATGTTAGAATTCAAGCAAGTATCAAAATGGCACTGATAAATAAATTTCAATCACTGTTGAAGGAACAAAAAGTTTTTATGATTACCAATTTTGTGACGTCCCCAAATCCGTGTATATATTACATTGGATTTGGTACTCACGTATCATCATTCTAAGGATAAATATTCCATTATTTTGTAACTTCTCTACATCTGAAATTCACAGTATCAGCAAAAGAGATAGTTCCCAGATCAGAGGGGGCTTTCCGATAAAGATGAACTTTACCGGCGCGCAATTAGATGACCTAACCTCTTTTCTTAGACAGAACTTTCAATTTGCCAAATACCCTCACCCAGATATACAGATTTACTCATAATGAAATTAAGGTCAAAACATCTATTTAATTTAAAGACATGAAACAGTATGTGATAATAATTTATACAATATCATTGATATATTAATTTGAATTACAAAACCCCAGTATCTTGTTCTTAATACATAACAGCCATTACACATAGTAAAACAGTTATGATTTTTATTCTATACATGCTTCTTTGCTTTTCCTTTTTCCTCAGAACCTTCAGGAATTTCCTCTTTAGCTGAAAAATGGATATTATATGCAAGGGTGAGCATAAAATTGCTCAGCAAGTTTAACAGGTAACATATGAAAGATTTATGATTTTAAAGAAATGATACATATCAATAATAGTAAACTGAGTGGTTTGTCAAACCATGAACTAGTAGTGTTCATTGGTCGTTAAGACCTCAGAACCATGCCTGGATATTTATAGGGGATCAACCTAGTAATATCCCATATTATGCATAATATCTGCTACACTGACTACAAAACGTATCAACAGTGCGTGTCAGTTACCTGACACATCATTTATTCCCCAATGAATAAGGGTTGTTCATCTCAGTTACTAATATACAGATATCGCCCCAAAACAATTTGGTTTGATAAATAATTATAACAAATCAATATTTCATGAACAATAGATCATTTCTTGAATTAAGCCGGAACAATTAGCATTAATTCATTTCCAATAAAATATTTCATAATTATCAACGAATACTCGAATTTCAAGTAATTAAGTATATAAAAAGAATTCGCAATAATTTAAAAGAAAACTTGCCTGATGTCTTTCACAGTTTATAATTTAATCCTTGTATGACCTACATTCGGTCATAGTGATTAATTAATTATAATTTAAATATATCCATTAATTTATCTATTTTTGTTTCGCTATAATGTCTATAAAACTTTTACTAACAGGGACATTATTCTTCTATAGCATATCTTCAAAATTACTATATTAATTTATTAGTCTAGCATACACAATAAAATTTAACTACAACATACAAACTAACATATTAATAAATATTAACTTTTAGTAATTTTATGAGTAAATATAATATTTGAACGCATAAAATTGTATACCTTCGGAGTGCTTGCTTTTCTAAACGCAGTATTTTCCAACTTCTTATTTTCACTCTACTGTCACTCTCTTAATACTTTATAAGTAACTTGTGTGTTTGATGAAAATGAGAACGATCCATGCGGCTATTTATAGTGTTAGTACAGGTTGGGTAAATTTTGGCCATGTTCATGATGATTTTGGTGAGTCATGCAACAAATCACCATTCTATCACTTTAATTCACAAGGCTATTTAGCATTTCTAGGGATATAATTAACGGTAGAATATTCCATGCAACCAACAGGAATACACTTGCAATTGTAATCAACTTGGAGCTTTAATTAAAATGGTGACTCATTAGCATGAGTCATTATCTAATATTCTAAAGCACAAGTCTACTAACATATTTAATATTATAATTTGCCCGTGGAAGATTTTATGCAACAAGTATGCTTGTATTTGTGAGTTAGTATTTCAATTAAATTTATATGTGAATTATGGTTTTTTTATAAAATGAACTTGATGATACATATCTTAAGTCATGAGTCTAGAAAATTTTAGCTGTAAGGCTAGAAACAACTAGAGTGATACATGTTCCATTAAAATAATGCCAACATGCCATGTAGCAATTAAACTACCGGGTATAACATTTCCTTGCAATTGATTTAGTCATTAGGTGTATTAATTGATTTTAGTGACTCATTGGGGTTATTTATTATTTAAGACAAACCAAATATATATGGAATATATACACATATAGGAAATTCTTCTCCCCTGCTATGTCTGGATACTTCCTAGAGTGAATCATTCCAATGCATTAATTACATGGGTTGAGTCATTGCTACAAGTCATGGCTATAAGTAATTTAGCAATAATAAGGCTATGCCATGGTAGGGCCACAACTCCTCCTTTCATTGGCGCCAACACACCTTAAAATTAAAACAAGCATATATATATATATATATATATATTTATAAATGCATATGAGTACATGTTTTTGTCCAGCGGGCATCATTCCACTTGGTGACTTATGTAATCTATATTCATGTAAGATAACTTACTAATATAAGTGGATAAATAAAACAAGTCCCATATATGCATGGAATATATACATATTGGTTAAACAAACAAATGAGCATATGATTATGCATGCATGCAACCCGTGGGTCCCCCTTCTTATTTTTTTGTGCAAGACTCTCGGCCTTTCCATTCCTTTGTCCCAATTCTCATGTCCAAATAAATAATATACTATACTTGCAAGTTTTGATTCTTTACCTATTATATATATGCATTAACCAGGTTGATAGGTGGTTTTAATAAGAAACTAGGCAGGTGAATACATGCATAACTGTATACATATATTGGTCATGTTTTTATTAGTACACAATTATATATATACCATACTATATTATGTATCATACATTTTATTAATACATAAACATACATTGTATCATTTCTCATATTACACCTTGTGTAATACTCGTATTGTATTCATATAATTTTTGTATAATCCATCATATTATATATTTCACCATATAAAGAAATATTGTTTGACACATATACTTACATTCATTTGCTTAATTTAATTGCACAAAATTAATCACATAATATTTAATTACAGACTTAGAAGAATTCAGAATATTACATTCACTCCTCCTTATAAGAATTTCGTCCTCGAAATTATAGTACAAAATCAAGAAAATAAGTGTGGATAATTTTCTTTCATTTGGTCTTCAAGTTCCCACGTAGCTTCTTCTGCAAATTGATTCCTCCATATTACTTTTACGGAAGGTATTATTTTATTTCTTAACACTTGTTCTTTCCTATCAACAATTTGGATCGGAATTTCTTCATAACTTAAGTCTTTCTCAATCTGGATTGGTTCGTAGTTAATAACGTGTTTGTAATCCGATTTATAAGGTCGTAACACTGAAACATGAAACACATTATGTATATGCTCCAATTCTGGGGGTAATGCTACTTCATAAGCTACCTCACCTATTTTTCTCAAAATTTCAAATGGTCCTATAAATCTTGGACTCAATTTCCCCTTCTTCCCAAAACGAATCTTTCCTTTCCAAGGAGACACTTTCAGGAATACATGGCTCCCGACTTCGAAGTCTCGCTTCTGCCTATGTTGATCCGCATATTTCTTCTGTCGATCTTGTGCAGCTCTCAATCTTCCTTGTATTACTCGAATTACATCTGCCGTTTGTTGAACTATCTCAGGTCCAAGCATTTGTCGTTCTCCGACTTCGTCCCAACATAATGGTGTTCTACACTTTCTGCCGTATAACGCTTCGTAAGGCGGCATTCCAATACTAGCATGATAACTATTATTGTATGCGAACTCTACCAAAGGCAAATAATCTTCCCAGCTCCCTTTGAAGTCCATTACGCAAGCTCGAAGCATATCCTCTAATGTTTGAATAGTCCTTTCACTTTGTCCGTCAGTTTGCGGATGATAAGCCGTACTTAATCTCAGTTGTGTCCCCAAATGCTTTTGAAAACTTCTCCAGAAATTTGATGTAAATCGCGGGTCTCGATCAGAAACAATCGAAATTGGAACCCCATGCCTCGAGATAATCTCCTTGATGTACAAGTTGGCTAACACGTCTAAGTTGAATTTGACTTTGATTGGTAAGAAATGAGCAGATTTAGTCAAACGGTCCACTATCACCCAAATTGCATCATGACCTCTACGTGTGGTTGGAAGGCCTACCACAAAATCCATTGTGATGTGCTCCCATTTCCACTGTGGAATTTCTAAAGGTTGTAATAACCCACTCGGTCTCTGATGCTCTGCTTTAACCTTTTGGCATGTTAAACATTTGCTCACGAACTCCGCTACTTCCCTTTTCATGTTCGGCCACCAGAAATGTCGACTGATGTCTTTATACATTTTGGTACTTCCCGGGTGAACTGTAAATTTTGAGGTATGGGCTTCTTGTAAAATTTCATCTCTCAATTCTGATACTGAAGGTACCCATACTCTTGAGTCAAACCTTAATACCCCTTCTTTGTCAATCTTGAACTTGTCATCTCCTTTTTCAGTTATTTTCTTCTTTAGCTTCCCACATTCTTCATCTTTTTCTTGTTGTTCCTTAATTTTCTCGAGTAAGGTCAACCCAGTCTCCATTACAAATAACTTCCCAGTAAAATCATTTGAAACTCTTGTTTCGATCTCTAATCTATTGAATTCTTTTACCAATTCCTCCTGAACTGTTAACATCATCAACTTTTCTTGACTTTTTCTACTAAGTGCGTCAGCAACTACATTGGCTTTTCCTGGATGATATAAGATTTCACAATCATAATCTTTTATCAATTCTAGCCATCTCCTTTGTCTCATATTTAATTCTCTCTGCGTAAAGATATACTTCAAACTCTTGTGATCAGTATAAATTTCGCATTTTTCACCGTACAAGTAATGCCTCCAAATTTTTAGGGCAAATACTACCGCTGCTAACTCCAAATCGTGAGTGGGATATTTCTTCTCATAATCTTTCAATTGACGCGACGCATAAGCAATTACTTTTCCGTGTTGCATTAAAACACAACCTAACCCTTTATGCGAGGCATCACTATAAACCACAAGGCCTCCACTATCATCCGGCAAGGATAATACTGGTGCCATACTTAACCGTTTTTTTAACTCCTGGAAGCTTTCTTCACATTTATCAGACCAGACATACTTTACTGTCTTTCTTGTTAAATTGGTTAACGGGGTTGCTATTTTTGAAAAGTCTTGAATAAACCTCCTATAGTACCCCGCCAAACCCAAGAAACTTCTAACTTCAGTCGGTGTTTTTGGTTGCTCCCAATTTATCACTGCTTCTATTTTTGCTGGGTCTACTGCAATTCCATTCCTGTCAATTACATGACCTAAGAACTGAACTTTTTCTAACCAAAATTCACATTTTGAAAATTTAGCATAAAGCTTTTCCCTTCTTAGGATTTCTAACACACTTCTCAGATGTTTTGCATGCTCCTCCAACGTTTTCGAGTATATCAGAATGTCATCGATAAATACTACCACGAACTTATCTAGGAATGGTTTAAAAACTCTATTCATTAAATCCATAAATGCTGCCGGAGCATTTGTCAACCCGAAAGACATTACTAAGAACTCGTAATGCCCATAACGTGTCCTAAATGCTGTCTTCGGCACATCTTCTCTTCTTACTTTTAGCTGATGGTAACCTGACCGTAAGTCAATCTTTGAAAAATGTTCAGCCCCTTTCAATTGGTCAAACAAGTCATCTATCCTAGGTAAAGGATATTTATTCTTTATGGTCAACTTGTTCAATTCCCGATAATCTATACACAATCTCAACGTTCCATCTTTCTTCTTTACAAATAATACTGGTGCTCCCCAAGGAGAAACACTGGGTTGAATGTACTTCTTGTCCAGCAATTCTTGCAATTGTACCATTAACTCCTTCATTTCGACTGGAGCCATTCTATATGGAGCCTTTGAAACGGGTGCCGTACCAGGCACTAAATCGATAACAAACTCAATCTCCCTATCGGGTGGGAGACCTGGTAAGTCATCTGGAAACACATCCGGAAAGTCTTTCACAATTGGAATTTGATCAATTCTTGTTCCTTTCTGTTGGGTATCTACTATATGAGCTAAATAACCAACACAACCCTTCTTAAGTAATTTCTTTGCTTGTAGCACTGTCAAACAACGAGATTGCCTGGGTGAACAATTTCCTTGAAAGACTACCTTTGACTGAGATGAGGTCATGAGGCTTACACTTTTATGGTGGCAATCAATCATTGCCTTATGATTGATTAACCAATCCATTCCTAGAATCACATCGAATTCTCCCAATTGAATGGGGATAAGATCTACCCGAAACTTGTGTCCTCCAATTGCCACGCAACAGTTTTTATAAATATGATTAACAATGACTACTTCATTATTAGCAATTTCTATCTTTAAGGGACATTTTAAGTCTTCACATGGTATATCTAAACGCT
Source organism: Hedera helix (assembly GCA_947179155.2). NCBI lineage: Eukaryota > Viridiplantae > Streptophyta > Magnoliopsida > Apiales > Araliaceae > Hedera > Hedera helix. Next base: position 26,806,311 of record OX359284.1, read on the forward strand.
TAGCAAATTCATTAGATATAAATGAACAAGTAGCCCCCGAATCAAATAACACATAAGCATTAATGGTGTTAATTGGAATGATACCTGACACAACATCCTGTGATGCCACCGCATCTCTAACAGTCATGTTGAAGGTCCTTGCCGTAGGTCGACTTGGCCCTCCTGGTGCAGGTATGGTTAATCTGGCATTATCACCTGACTTGTTCCAACCTCCCATTTCAGTTCTTTTTTTCGGGCAGTTCCTCACTTGATGGCCTTGTGCTCCACAATTAAAGCATCCACCTTTCTTGGGATTTGGACAATTTGAGGCAAAATGTCCAGCCTGTCCACAGTTGTAGCAAACATTTTTTCCTTTTAAACAGGGTCCAATGTGGCCCTTGCCACATATCTTGCATGTCTCTCCTCTCTTTTTGTTTTCTCCTTCTTTATTTTTATTTCCATTCCACTTTCTCTTATTAATGTTTCCACTATTCCCTTCTCCCTTACTGCAATTTCCCTCATTTTTCTTAAACTTATTGAATGCCTCACTGCCTCCCTCAGCAATTATTGCTTTCTCCAAAATTTGGGAGTAGTTTTCCAATTGCAACACAGCTATTTTATTTCTAATCCAAGGTTTTAAACCTTCTTCAAACCTATGTGTCTTCCTTGCTTCCGTATCAACTTGATGTGGAGCAAAACGGGCTAATTCATTGAATTTAGCTGCATATTGGGGTACCGACATATCTCCTTGCTTTAATTCTAAAAATCGGACCTCCATTCGATTCTGCATACTTTTTGGAAAATAGTTTTCGAAGAAAATTTCTTTGAACCTTGTCCACGGAATTACTCCATCCCCGGCTCTAGCTCGGTTTGCTTCCCACCAGTAATTTGCTTCGCCTTTCATTAAGTAAGTAGCGAAGTCTGTTTTTTGATCCTCGCCGACCCTTGCTATTGTAAAGGCTTTTTCTATTTCTTTGATCCATCCTTGGGCTTCTATAGGCTCAGTTGTTCCTTTAAACTCAGGAGGTCCTACATTTCTAAAATCTTTAAAAGTTGTTATATGTGTGTCTGTAGTATTTTCAGGACGATTTTGGAGTACTGCTCCTATTAACAAGTTTACGAACTGCTGCATGGGATTTCCCTCATTTTGTTCCCCCGTATCTTGTGACACCTCATCACTAGCATGTTGTCTTCTTGGCGGCATTTTCTAGATATATGAAAGAAAACATCTAATAAATATAAAAGTACAAATATTTACATCATAAACATAATTTTATTTATTTATTATTCTTTTTACATATAAAGTGATTATATAAACCACTTTTCATAAAAATCCCATATGTACATACAAAATTTGGGATTTTCTACACACACAACTTATAATAACAGTCCCTTATCCGTATTAATAATTCCCTATTTACATTAACAAAATTTGGAATTATTAAAACATACTATAGCATACAAACCCCCCATCCTTGGTTAACTTAGCGGTTGGCTTTCTGAAACTCATCGTACAGCATGCTAGAGACAACGGACCTATTGATCTCATATCCTGATTTTCCTGGCTCTACAGGGAAATTTTCTACTCTGTTGTCCAATTCCACATAAGATATACAACGATCGTGTTTCTCCTTTTTCAATTCCTCTTCTTTTATTTCTAGCATTGCCTTTAGATTATAATTTTTTTCTGCTTCATTCATCCATAATCCTTGCAGAATCGCTATTCGTTCATTTGCAACCTGAACAGCAGCCAGTGAATGTTCCATTATATCCTGAATCATATCTTCTTCTTCTGGAAAATCTTGTATTTCATCCACCTGATTCATTTCCGTATTAGGTTCTTCTTCAGGGTCTTCTACTGGTTCTTCTTCAGACTCTACTACCGGAATGTCCCTCCAACCGGGTACTCCAGACATCCTACAAAAGAAAATTTTAACTTTGCTTAGTATAACTAATGTCTTATAAAATAACGTGTATACCCCATATTTATCTTACATATAATTTTCTGTGTTTTATCTTTTATTTTATTTAAAACTTTTACTTTTCTCAAGGTTATATCCTAAGGTATTTTCTACCGTAGAGCTATAACCTATAGCTCTGATACCAACTTGTGACGTCCCCAAATCCGTGTATATATTACATTGGATTTGGTACTCACGTATCATCATTCTAAGGATAAATATTCCATTATTTTGTAACTTCTCTACATCTGAAATTCACAGTATCAGCAAAAGAGATAGTTCCCAGATCAGAGGGGGCTTTCCGATAAAGATGAACTTTACCGGCGCGCAATTAGATGACCTAACCTCTTTTCTTAGACAGAACTTTCAATTTGCCAAATACCCTCACCCAGATATACAGATTTACTCATAATGAAATTAAGGTCAAAACATCTATTTAATTTAAAGACATGAAACAGTATGTGATAATAATTTATACAATATCATTGATATATTAATTTGAATTACAAAACCCCAGTATCTTGTTCTTAATACATAACAGCCATTACACATAGTAAAACAGTTATGATTTTTATTCTATACATGCTTCTTTGCTTTTCCTTTTTCCTCAGAACCTTCAGGAATTTCCTCTTTAGCTGAAAAATGGATATTATATGCAAGGGTGAGCATAAAATTGCTCAGCAAGTTTAACAGGTAACATATGAAAGATTTATGATTTTAAAGAAATGATACATATCAATAATAGTAAACTGAGTGGTTTGTCAAACCATGAACTAGTAGTGTTCATTGGTCGTTAAGACCTCAGAACCATGCCTGGATATTTATAGGGGATCAACCTAGTAATATCCCATATTATGCATAATATCTGCTACACTGACTACAAAACGTATCAACAGTGCGTGTCAGTTACCTGACACATCATTTATTCCCCAATGAATAAGGGTTGTTCATCTCAGTTACTAATATACAGATATCGCCCCAAAACAATTTGGTTTGATAAATAATTATAACAAATCAATATTTCATGAACAATAGATCATTTCTTGAATTAAGCCGGAACAATTAGCATTAATTCATTTCCAATAAAATATTTCATAATTATCAACGAATACTCGAATTTCAAGTAATTAAGTATATAAAAAGAATTCGCAATAATTTAAAAGAAAACTTGCCTGATGTCTTTCACAGTTTATAATTTAATCCTTGTATGACCTACATTCGGTCATAGTGATTAATTAATTATAATTTAAATATATCCATTAATTTATCTATTTTTGTTTCGCTATAATGTCTATAAAACTTTTACTAACAGGGACATTATTCTTCTATAGCATATCTTCAAAATTACTATATTAATTTATTAGTCTAGCATACACAATAAAATTTAACTACAACATACAAACTAACATATTAATAAATATTAACTTTTAGTAATTTTATGAGTAAATATAATATTTGAACGCATAAAATTGTATACCTTCGGAGTGCTTGCTTTTCTAAACGCAGTATTTTCCAACTTCTTATTTTCACTCTACTGTCACTCTCTTAATACTTTATAAGTAACTTGTGTGTTTGATGAAAATGAGAACGATCCATGCGGCTATTTATAGTGTTAGTACAGGTTGGGTAAATTTTGGCCATGTTCATGATGATTTTGGTGAGTCATGCAACAAATCACCATTCTATCACTTTAATTCACAAGGCTATTTAGCATTTCTAGGGATATAATTAACGGTAGAATATTCCATGCAACCAACAGGAATACACTTGCAATTGTAATCAACTTGGAGCTTTAATTAAAATGGTGACTCATTAGCATGAGTCATTATCTAATATTCTAAAGCACAAGTCTACTAACATATTTAATATTATAATTTGCCCGTGGAAGATTTTATGCAACAAGTATGCTTGTATTTGTGAGTTAGTATTTCAATTAAATTTATATGTGAATTATGGTTTTTTTATAAAATGAACTTGATGATACATATCTTAAGTCATGAGTCTAGAAAATTTTAGCTGTAAGGCTAGAAACAACTAGAGTGATACATGTTCCATTAAAATAATGCCAACATGCCATGTAGCAATTAAACTACCGGGTATAACATTTCCTTGCAATTGATTTAGTCATTAGGTGTATTAATTGATTTTAGTGACTCATTGGGGTTATTTATTATTTAAGACAAACCAAATATATATGGAATATATACACATATAGGAAATTCTTCTCCCCTGCTATGTCTGGATACTTCCTAGAGTGAATCATTCCAATGCATTAATTACATGGGTTGAGTCATTGCTACAAGTCATGGCTATAAGTAATTTAGCAATAATAAGGCTATGCCATGGTAGGGCCACAACTCCTCCTTTCATTGGCGCCAACACACCTTAAAATTAAAACAAGCATATATATATATATATATATATATTTATAAATGCATATGAGTACATGTTTTTGTCCAGCGGGCATCATTCCACTTGGTGACTTATGTAATCTATATTCATGTAAGATAACTTACTAATATAAGTGGATAAATAAAACAAGTCCCATATATGCATGGAATATATACATATTGGTTAAACAAACAAATGAGCATATGATTATGCATGCATGCAACCCGTGGGTCCCCCTTCTTATTTTTTTGTGCAAGACTCTCGGCCTTTCCATTCCTTTGTCCCAATTCTCATGTCCAAATAAATAATATACTATACTTGCAAGTTTTGATTCTTTACCTATTATATATATGCATTAACCAGGTTGATAGGTGGTTTTAATAAGAAACTAGGCAGGTGAATACATGCATAACTGTATACATATATTGGTCATGTTTTTATTAGTACACAATTATATATATACCATACTATATTATGTATCATACATTTTATTAATACATAAACATACATTGTATCATTTCTCATATTACACCTTGTGTAATACTCGTATTGTATTCATATAATTTTTGTATAATCCATCATATTATATATTTCACCATATAAAGAAATATTGTTTGACACATATACTTACATTCATTTGCTTAATTTAATTGCACAAAATTAATCACATAATATTTAATTACAGACTTAGAAGAATTCAGAATATTACAAATTTTGTTGTGGGTCAGAACGGTAGTTCCTTCAAAGCTACCAAACATCCGTTCAAGATTAATTTCCTATATTCCACCTCACTGAGAGAGTTGGACAAGGCTTCCATTCATGCATATGGATTTAATGTTGATGATTCCTATTTAGTTGGTATGTTATGATAGAATTTGCTCTCCATATGTTGTGATAAAAATCTTTTTTATTAAATTTTGTACTGGATTTTGTTAGATGTTATTGGACAACTTACTACTATTGGAAATGTAGAACTCAACACAAACAATGGTAGACAAAGTAGGAGAGTTAATGTTAAATTAACTGATAACAGGTGAATCTTAAACCTTCATGAAACTTCATTTTTTTTATAGCTATGTTTGCTAATTAAAGCTTAAATGATTTTAATGTTGTTTTCTTTGAATCAGTAAAAATGTCTGGAGCTGCACCATGTGGGATGAGTTTATAGACAAAATATCCTCATTTACTAAAATAGAAAGTCAAAGTTCCATTATCATCGTTCTCCAATTTGCAAAGATTAAGTTCTGGAAAGGTATTTCCTATATTTTCAACTTTTCATATTGATTTTTTTTTCATTCATTCATTCAAATGTATAATCTAATTTATTGTTTCAGCATCATTAATTTGAATTTTTAATTAAATGATATTAAATCTGTAACTATACAACATCTAAATGTATCATTAATTTGTATTTTTATATATATGATATCGAATATGTAACTGTACAACCTATAAATTTGAATCTAAGTTCAACAACATTGTCAAACTCAATGTTCTCTTCGAGACTTATGATAAATGCAAATATCTCTGAAGTTGTTGATTTCAAGAATAGGTATAGTATATAATTCTATTGGAAATTCTCTTAATATTGGAAATTGAAAGAATAATATATACGAACAATTGTGTTAGTCTTTTATTCTAAATAACATGCTTTGTGTTCAACAAGATAATTCAATGCACCAAGTCATTTGTTTTGCCAGAGCACATATTCTATTACAAATGAATCCCTGCAAGTCAGTGATAAGAAAACTCTTGATGAGATACGAGAGGCCAAAGAGGTAAAAACATATGTGACAAACATTGTACTTTTCTACATACATGAAATACCTTCCAATTTCAATGTCTTATTATCTTTTTTTTTAATTTTTGATAAATTAGTGTCTTGTTTTTCTATGCAAAATCCAAGAGTCAACATGTGTGGTATTGGCTATTATTCGATGTATACAAACTGAGTACAATTGGTGCTACAATTCCTACAAAAAGTGTAGGAAAAAAATGAAATCTGACAGTGAAAAATATTTGTGTGATAAATGTTGTGAGTATGTCAAGTTTGTTGTGCCAAGGTATTGTAATAATTTTGCTACTGTGTATATTATAGGGAAAAAAAATGATACTATAACCAATTATCTAACTTGGTGGAGCTAACTTTTTAAACAGATTTAAAGTTCAAGTTAAGAGTAATGGATGATACGTCAAGTGCATCTTTTGTTCTCTTTAACCGTGAAGCCCAATAATTAATAGAGAAATCAGCAAAGGAATTAAGGGATCAATTAGTGAAGGTAATATTAAAATTTGTATATTATTATATAGTTTCTATATACAGCCTTTAACTTATGTCCACAACTGTTTTTACTTATTATTTTTTTCTATGTTTAAGGATGTAGACTCTGATTGTTTTTCGGATGAACTCAATACATTGTTGAATAGGAGGTTTCTTTTCAAAATACATATATCATCTTAAAATTTGAAGGAAAATTATGCAACCTTCGTAGTGGCTTGAATGAGCGATGATGAAAAATTAATTGAATCTCACACAAGCTTTTGTGATAGAGCTTGGGTCTTATTATCACATATTTTTTATTTACTTAGAATTATGTGTATGTATATATATAATATGTCAAAATTTGCAACAAAAAATCTTCAATACATTACTTATATGTCTGTTTTTTCCTGTTTCTAAAGTCTAATGGGAGTCATTATCTGATATATGTGAGGTAATTGACAGCATAAACCATCTATTTGCGAGGATGATGTACAAGGATCTCAGTTAAGGAATGTTGAAATGTCAACCAACAAGTTTTATAAGAAGATCAAAGTCGAGAAGGATAACAACTTGAATGGTTCAAAAGAATTTGATAGCATCAATCATTCTGCATAAATATGGTTTTAATTATTAGCAATTGATGGTGAATTTTAGCATGAACAACTCTTCGTAGAAAAACAATTTGCATGAGGTCTTATCAAGTAAATAGATGAAACTTTTTGGTTTTAATGTTGATTATGGGATATTATATAATCTGTTTATTGGATGAAGAGGGGTATTATTTTGTTCTTGATTTGCAAATTCCTACTCTTTATGTTTATGAGAAAATAATGGACCTAATTTGAATCAGGTAGCCTATATTTTCTACACAAAGGACTAAAACCTTCACGATTGTCGTTTAAAAAATGAAATACTCTCTTAGTCTTGCAAAGAATCATTTAGTTTGACTTTTTAAACTAAATTATTTAATTTTAAAATTAAAATAATACTATTTTTATAAATAATATTCAGTTTTGAAAAGTTTAAAAACATTCTCCCTCTTAAATTAATTACTATATATATATATATATATATATATATATATATATATATATATATATATATATATATATATATATATATATATATATATATATATATCCTATCACAAACCAAAACAATCAGAATCATTAATCTCTTTCAAGGAGTTGTGGACACATTATCTTTCTTACACCGGTGCTACGAAAGCTACGCGCTATCAAACTAATTAAAAAAACATCTAAAACAAAAATACAGATAATTTAGGAAAAAAGAAAATAGTCTCTTTGTCTCGCAAAATATCATTTGGTTTGAATTTTAAAACTAAATTATTTAATTTTAAAATTAAAATATATCTATTTTTAAAATATAGATAAATTAATTATAATCATAAAAAACTATAATTAATTTACAATAATATTCAAATTTTAAAAGTTTAAAAATATAATTAAATTTACGTAATTATCAATTTTAAAATTAGTTAATTTCACCAAAAAATCAAACTAAATCAATCTTTGCACGGCAGAATGAGGTATTTGTCGTTTTCCCCCTCCCATTATTTAGTAGATTCCAACTTTATTTTATTAGGAGTAATCACACCAAAAAATTCCAATTTTCCAACTTCTTTACTTGGCGTATTCGTAGAAGCAAGCTTTGTGGTGTAGAAATGGCTGCCACTACAATCACCTGTGCAACTCAATAAAATAATCAAATTACAAGGAATACTTTCTAATTGGATATATGATTTTGCTTGTGTATAAAGTATTTTTCTGCTATCAAATTATCCTATGCATATTGATTGTACTTTTGATTTTATGTTGGAATCTACCAACAAAATGAGCCCAAGTGAGAAATCTAATAGAGCAAAAACGAAATCAAGAATGCATCTGAGTGACATTTCAAATGGTAATTTATTTCATTATCTCATTTTATTTAGTTTGTTTAAATCTCAATTTAGCTTTCAATGAAGTCCTCTTTTGACGGCTAGAATTAATGAATATTATACAATATTGAAAACTTATATCATCTCACAAAACAAAGAACTTGGTTTTGCAAAATGTTACAAAACATGGGCAACCTATAAATCAGCAGAGTGGTGTTCATCCAAGAGATAATGATGGTATTTCTATATACATTTTCTTTATATATGAACTTCAAAATTCAATTTTATTTCATGTAATCACGCCCTTTTTTTAATTATGTTGTAGGGAACTTTGTTTTTCCAAGTTATCCGATTAATGTATCTTCCATTTTTTATTTCATATTACAATCGTCAAGTAATGCGATGACAAGTGACATGATTCATACATCAAAGAACAATTCAATAATGCCATTGACTAACATTTAAAGGGGTAATCATAGAGCCTTTATTCTGTTTTTCACTTTTGCTGAATTCCAATTTTTTATGTTAACGTAGAATTTATAAATATATATATATATATATATATATATATATATATATATATATATATATATATATATATATATATACTTCGTTGTTTTTTATTCTATGCTACAGAAATTAGTCAAGGAAAAGACAGCACTCTAGGTTGAATAGAAAACTATGTTGATCTTGCTGCTAATGGTATTGTCTTATTCAATTCAAATTTTCTTTGCGATATTGACATGAAAAAGTAATAATAATATATGGTTATGTGTTTGTTATTGTATTGTACGTAGTTATCCAATGAATCTTTCTACTATTTTCAATTTTATGTTCAAATCATCCAATATTGCCACTGGAAGAGATATAATGAGTAGAACACATAAGAAGTCAAGAATGCCAATGTCCGACATTTCAATAGATAATCAATGTTTATTATTTGCTTACAAGGTGTGGTAAACTATGATTATTTATGCTAACTATAAATTTAGTTATTTTATGCAGTTTGTTCATATCTCAGTTGAACTTTTAATGAAGTTGATGTTAATAATCCTGAATCATGTGCTAATAAGTTTATGGGAACAACAATATTTAATGATCAAAATACATTCATATTTATTAATACAAAATAGTGTTTCATGTGGATAATGATTTACAAGATACGAACAACAATATATCTGAACAAGGTATGAAGCATTAGTAGGTGGAAGTAGTATTTACAATTTATGTATAAAGTTTAAAATAAGATCAATTTTATTGTCCAAATAGTTTCTTATACGAGAATTGTGTATAATTACAACTTATTGCAAATAGATTTGTCCTGATAATACTTTTCTTAACTTTTTATTTAGGTGAAATGGATGTTGATGTTCATTGTACTTATGATGGCAAATTCTTAATTTTGCTTACCATTTGGCATGCGAATTTTTTTAATAACTTTTCTTTTTTATTGTATTTTATATATGATATCAATTTAAATGTATTAAAATCAGATTACTGGGACATCGGTGTCCCAAACTGGGAATGTTCATCTTTTAATGCGTTGATGTGTTTTCATGAAAAAATAAACAAGAACCGAAATAGCAAAAAACCATAATTCTCAATGTATTGTTGTTGGAGGAAAAGTGCAACTACCTTTGTTGAAAGAACCACCCCATATTATAAAAGATCTTCTTAATGGTTCTGATCATAGAAGCAGGCGTTTCATTGACAACATTCGTGCTTACAATATGATGTTTTCTTTCACATCAATGGGTGGGAAGATCAATTCATCACTTAACAATGGAAATGGTCCTTGCGTGTTTAGATAACATGGCCAAAATTGTCACAGAATTGAAAGTATGCTACCAAGTTTAGGATCCACTCCAAAGTTTGCCCAACTTTACATATATGATACTAAAAATGAAATTGCAAATAGAATGAGTGCCCTCAGGTTTGTATTAATTATTTTCTTTATTATCTTCTGAATTTAATGATTCTTTTAGAGTATTAACTCACTTGTTTTTTTTTTGTTAATTTGCATAATAGCTCAGGTAATATTTCAGCCACATTTGATGCATCGATTATAAAAGATCTAAAAAATATGCTTTATGAAAATAATGTTGTGGCTCAATCATTCAAGATGGCTAGGGATAGATTTAATTTAAGTGAATTCAGAGACGACAAATTGAGGCTTATTGGAAGAAGGGGCTCGGATGGACGAAGGTATAATCTCCCTACTGCACCTGAAGTTGCTGGTTTAATTGTTGGTGACATTAGAAGCTCAACTAATGATAGGGATATCATAGTAAAGACTCGGAATGGTTTTATTAAAACGAATAAGTGAGTTGCATCCATCTTACCTTGCAATGCAGTACTCATTGTTTTTCCCATATAGTGAAGACGGATTTAGACATGATATTCTTCTTATGGAAAATTCATAAAGAAAAAAGGGAAGAGTAATTATGAGACAATTTTTTTTCTTTAGGATACATGAAAGGAAAAATGAATCAACAACAATTTTACATTTAAGAAAATTGTTTCAACAATTTTTGGTCGATTCTTACACTACGATTAAGGCGGATAGGTTGTCTTTTATTCGTAATAATCAAAAGAATCTAAGAACATATATGTACAAAGGTTTATCTGAAGCAATGTCAAAAGGAGAAACTGATCCATCATCTCGAGGGAAGCAAATTATATTACCTTCATCATATGTTGGTGGTGCAAAATACATAATCCAAAATTATCAAGATGCTATGGCGATTTGTAGGTGGGCTAGATACCCTGACCTTTTTATTACATTCACATGCAATTCGAAGTGGCTAGAGATACAGAGATTTGTTAATCAAATAGGAGTTAGACCCAAAGATAGAGCTAATATAATTTGTAGAGTGTTCAAAATAAAACTAGAAAAGTTAGTTAGAGATTTGAAACATAATAAAAATTTTGGAAGGGTTAAAGCAAGTGTGCTTAATTTGATTAAATTTTTAGTAATAGTATTTCATCGTATTATAGCCTTGATTGTTTTTAACTTTTGTAGTTATGTATATGGTAGAATTCCAAAAACGTGGCTTGCCTCGCGTCATATTCTGTTGTTCTTGCATCCAGAAGACAAGTATCCTACTGGTGATGATATCAACAAAATAACTTTAGCGAAGATACAGGATCAATAAAAAAATCCAAAGTTATATGAAGTTGTGAAAAACTTCATGATACATGGGCCTTGCGATGTTTCTAACAATAATTCGTCATGTATAAAAGATGGCAAGTGTTCAAAACACTTTCCTAGAAGGTTCAATGATCAAACCACTGTAGATGGTGAGGGTTATCCCCTATACAAATGGAGAGATGCTGGTAGAACTGTCGAAAAGAATGGAGTTGTACTTGGCAATAGGTTTGTTGTTCCTTATAATCCATAACTATTGCTGAAGTGTCAAGCTCATATTCATCTTGAGTAGTGCAATTAGTCATGGTCAATAAAGTATTTGTTTAAATATATAAACAAAGGTCATGATCGGATCACTACTGCTTTTTATCAAAAGAATGACAATGCAAAAGCACAAGAAGGCCTTAATGAAATCAAGATGTATTATGATTGTAGGTATATTTTTCCTTGTGAAGTAACTTGGAGAATTTTTTGTTTTCTAATTAACTAGAGGGATCCAAGTGTGGAGAGGTTAAGTTTCCATCTTCCATAAGAGCAGACAGTTGTATTTGACGAAAATGATCCAGTTTTGAAAAAGTGTACGAATAACCAATTGATGTTCTTAGAATGGATGCAAGCTAACAAGGAGTTCCCAGAGACTAGAGCACTTACCTATGCTCAGTTTTAATCAAAGTTTGTATGGAAGGAGCAATTTGAAAGTGACAGTGTTAAAAAGAAGAAGAAATGGTGTCCAAGAAAGCGACTTGTAAGCGTCGGTAGAATATTCTACGTTCCTCCGAGAGTGGAGAATTATATTACTTAAGGATTTTGCTAAGCACAGTCAAAGGTGCAACATGTTATGATGATATCAAGAGTGTGAACGGGATTTTATATCCATCATGCAAAGAGGCATGCTATGCATTAGGTTTATTGGATGATGACAAGGAATATATAGAGGGCATAACACAAGCATCATTTTGGAGTTCAACTCATTATTTACGAAGTCTTTTTGTGACTTTACTATTTTCAAATTGTCTTTCAAGGCCTGAAGTAGTTTGGGAGAAGACATGGAATCTTCTTGTCGAATATATTCTTCATAAACAAAGAAGTATTATTCAATATAAAGGCATGTTTACCAATGCTATTTATAAATTCTTCTTACATTTTTTTTGGGCAGCCGTTCACTAAACAAAAAAGAAAACTAAATCTTCTTCCTTTCTTTAGATTTATTTTGTATTTCAAAAATCATTTAATTTTGAATAAGTGTACGAATAACCAATCAATGTTCTTACAATGGATGCAAGCTAACAAGGAGTTCCTAGAGACTAGACCACTTACCTATGCTCAGTTTCCATCAAAGTTTGTATGGAAGGAGAAATTTGAAAGTGAAGGTGCTAAAAAGAAGAAAAAATGGTGTCAAAGAAAGCAACGAATATGTGTCGATAGAATATTCTACATTCCTCCGGGAGTCGAGAATTATATTACTTAAGGATTTTGCTAAACAGAGTCAAAGTTTTCCTAACTATACATATATGATACTGAAAATGTAATTGCAAATAGAATGAGTGCCCTCAGGTTTGTATTAATTGTTTACTTTATTGTCTTTTGAATTTAATGATTCTTTTATAGTATTAACTCACTTTTTGTTTTGTTAATTTGCTTAATAGTTCAGGTAATATTTCAGCTACATTTGATGCATCGATTATAAAAGATCTAAAAAATATGCTTCATGAAAATAATGTTGTGCCTCAATCACTCAGGATAGCTAAGGATAGGTTTAATTCAAGTGAATTCAGAGATGTCAAATTGAGGCTTATTGGAAGAAGGAACTCTGATGGACTAAGGTATAATCTCCTTAATGCTCCTGAAGTTGCCGGTTATTATTATTGGTGACATTAGAAGCTCAACTAATGATAGGGAAATCATAATAGAGACTCAGAATGGTTTATTAAAACGAATAAGTGAGTTGCATCCATCTTACCTTACAATGCAATACTCATTGCTTTTCCTATACAGTAAAGATGGATTTAGACATGATATTCTTCTTATGGAAAATTCAGAAGGAAAAAAGGGAAGAGTAAGTATGAGATAATTTTTTTTCTTTAGGATATATGAAAGGAAAAATGAATTAAGAGCAATTTTACATTCAAGAAAATTGTTTCAACAATTTTTGGTCTATTCTTACACTATGATTGAGGTGGATATGTTGTCTTTTATTCGTAATAATCAAAAGAATCTAAGAACATATATGTACAAAGGTTTATCTGAAGCAGTGCTGAAAGGAGAAACTGATCCATCATCTCGAGGGAAGCAAATTATATTACCTTCATCATATGTTGGTGGTGCAACATAATCCAAAATTATCAAGATGTTATGGCGATTTGTAGGTCGGCTAGATACCTTGACCTTTTTATTACATTCACATGCAATTCGAAGTGCCTAGAGATACAGAGGTTTGTTAATCAAAGAGGAGTTACACCTGAAGATAGGGCTGATATAATTTGTAGAGTGTTCAAAATAAAACTAGAAAAGTTATTTAGAGATTTGCAACAGAATAAAATTTTTGGACGGGTTAAAGCAGGTATGCTTAATTTGATTAAATTTTTAGTAACAATATTTTATCGTATTATAGCCTTAATGGTTTTTAACTTTTGTAGTTATGTATATGGTAAAATTCCAAAAACGTGGCTTGCCTAACGCTCATATTATATTTTTCTTGCATCCAAAAGACAAGTATCCTACTAGTGATGATAGTGACAAAATAATTTCAGCGGATATACAGGGTCAATAAAAAAATCCAAAGTTATATGAAGTTGTGAAAATTTTCATGATACATGGGCTTTGCAGTGTTTCTAACAATAATTCGTCATGTATTAAAGATGGCAAGTGTTCAAAACACTTTCCTAAAAGGTTTAATGATTAAACCACTATAGATGGCAAGGGTTATCCCCTATACAAATGAAAAGATGCTAGTAGAACTGTGGAAAAATGGTGTTGCACTTGACAATAGATTTGTTGTTCCTTATAATCCACAACTATTGCTGAAGTATCAAGCTCATATTAATCTTAAGTAGTGCAATCAGTCTAGGTCAATAAAGTATTTGTTTAAATATATAAACAAAGATCATGATCGGATCACTACTGCTTTTTATCAAAAGAATGACAATAAAGAATCACAACAAGGCCTTAATGAAATCAAGATGTATTATGATTGTAGGTATATTTTTCCTTGTGAAGCAGCTTGGAGAATTTTTTGTTTTTCTAATTAACTAGAGGGATCCAAGTGTGGAGAGGTTAAGTTTCCATCTTCCATAAGAGCAGACAGTTGTATTTGACAACAATGATCTAGTTGATTAAGTTTTGAAAAAGTGTACGAATAACCAATCAATGTTCTTACAATGGATGCAAGCTAACAAGGAGTTCCTAGAGACTAGAGCACTTACCTATGCTCAGTTTTAATCAAAGTTTGTATGGAAGGAGCAATTTGAAAGTGACGGTGTTAAAAAGAAGAAGAGATGGTGTCCAAGAAAGCAACTTAATTGTAAGCGTCGGTCTACGTTCCTCCGAGAGTGGAGAATTATATTACTTAAGGATTTTGCTAAGCACAGTCAAATGTGCAACACGTTATGATGATATCAAGTGTGTGAATGGGATTTTATATCCATCATTCAAAGAGGCATGTTATGCATTAGGTTTATTGGATGATGACAAGGAATATACAGAGGGCATAACACAAGCATCATTTTGGAGTTCAACTCATTATTTACGAAGTATTTTTGTGACTTTACTATTTTCAAATTGTCTTTCAAGGCCTGAAGTAGTTTGGGAGAAGACATGGAATCTTCTTGTCGAATATATTTTTCATAAACAAAGAAGTATTATTCAATATAAAGGTATGTTTACCAATGCTATTTATAAATTCTTCTTACATTTTTTTTGGGCAGCCGTTCACTAAACAAAAAAGAAAACTAAATCTTCTTCCTTTCTTTAGATTTATTTTGTATTTCAAAAATCATTTACATACAAAATGCGTATATTTTTTTTATTTGAAATTTTTGTTAGCAGGTTGTGTTTGATATTTGAAATATTGACTATTAATTTTTTCTTTCTTTATGATCAGATTTGTCAATGAGTGATGACCGATTGAAGAGTTAAACTGTTGCTGAAATTGAAAAGCTATTGCAAAGCAATGGGAAAAGTTGGCTTTCGGAATCCCCAAAATTTCTAACTTATCTAGCTGTGTATTATTAACTGGACAGAAGAGGCGGGTAAGAAGGGAAGACTATGGTAGTACGATAATGGGAAAGAGATAGACCACCCAGGCACCCACATCGAATTAGTTAAAAAATCCACTACACAATCAAGTAACCAACTGCTATATAAACAAACCCGAGGAGACGTTTACAATCACGCAGCCGTGCAGTGAGCACAACGCGAACTATTCTTTCGCCTTTTACTAAAGAATACCGTGTGCTCGCCGCAAATAGCGGCATACGCCTATTTTTGGAGGACCATTACCTTAATTTGGTTTTGGCCCCTACAGTTCCAGTTAAATAATTACTTAGCATTCCCTTAACAAGTATATTTGCAGGACCATTCCCTTAGTTTGGTTTTGTACCCTACAACTCCAGTTAAATATTAAAATAATTGCCATTCCAGTTGAAGGCTTTTGACAGGAATTACAAGATAATTCAACTTAATTCTTATATGACAAATGGAAACAGGTAACACAATTTCTTTGCACCATTTCTTAATTTTTGTGTCATCCTTGAATCTGCGGCAATGCTAATTTTTGGGTTCGAAAGTGTTAAGTAACCATATTTTATGGATTTATTGATAAAATATAAATAAAAGAAAAAAGAAACAAAAGAACAAAAAAAAAAACGAACATGTTTACCACGGCCTTGGCTATCTTTCATCATGGATGGGAGGTCTTTAAGTTGGAGTCCGTATCTAATCCGTGTTTGTTTGGAGTAGCTTTACATGAGTGATGACTTTCAAAATTTCATTGACTCACTTGACCGTAATCCCTTTTTGTATTTATATTTGTGCATTTCTGATGTCAGATTTTGGTTTTACATATATATATATATATATATATATATAGGATGTGTAAATTTTAAATTAATTTTAATATATTTCATAGGTTTTTGTATATCCCCTAATATTAAAGTTTGCACAAGCGAAAAAATGGGATACCCTAATGGTTATATAACTTCTTCATTTTTTTTGGGATTTTATACCATTACAATTCAATTATGAGCATACATTTCAAATATCTAGAGTCTAGGGGGAGGTTCGGGGAAAGGGTCAGGAGGAAAATTAAGAACTTATGAAAGACTTATTTATGAAAGACCTTTTGAAACGCCGTCTGTTGAATTCTGACTTCTTGCTAAAAGGTAAACTCGGATATATATATACTTCATAGAATATTTAAATTTGTAATTGTGTAACTGTTCTAATTGTACTAGGTGTTAGATGTTTCAACACAATTGCTAAGTTCTTAATAAATAATTTTTATTACTGATTTTTTTTTTATCTAAAATAAATTTTCAACATTAACATTAAACTAATATTTGATTTTATCTCCGCAAAAAGACCTCAGTACGAGAGCAATAGAATGCCACTTACCGGACTTAACCCAAAACAGCCATCTCCACGAAAACCAAGGGATAGTTTACTGGACTTAACCCAAAACAGCCATCTCCACGAAAACCAAGGGATAGTAACAAAATCAGGATTCGTGTGTCGGTCTTTCAATCCAATGAGATTTTGCATACACTAGATGCAGCCTCCACACAATAAGGATGACACCATTTTTAAGCAACTCAACAACTGTAGCGAGATGGCAAGCCGCAAAACACTGAAAAAAATGAAGAACTACAGAATTCTTTTGATTTGCTACAAATTCAGACAAAACTCGACGTAAAAATTGTAGACCTTAGGCAAGCACCCCTCCAGAGTGCAATGGAGGTCACTAACCTAGACCATGAGCCTTCTTGATCACCCATCGACCCCATCCAGGTAAGTAAGTCGCAATGTTGGATGTACCTTCATATTTATACACTTGTCAGGAAGCCTCTGTTTGCGTGCCGCCGATTTGGGGCTTGAATTACTCACAACTTAGACCTTCATCATATTTTTGTTGCAAAATAAATGTCGAAAAATCCAACACAATTACAAGATTACAACACAATTATGTTAAATATTAAATAATTACCATCTGAAATAGTAACTATTCCCTTATTTGTCTACCATTCCAGTTGAAGGCTTTTGACAGGAATTACAAGATAATTAAACTTAATTCTTATACAAGATAACACAATTGACAAAGGGATTTTTTTTTTTTTGACCATTTCTTAATAATAATAACAATAATAATAATAATAATAATAATAATAATAATAATAATAATAATAATAATAGTAATAGTAATAGTAATAGTAACAATAATAATGATAATGATAATTACTATTATTATTATTATTATACAAATAATAATAATAATAATAATAATAATAATAATAAAACTAATAATAATAATAATAATTATAACTATAATAATAATAATTATGTTAATAATAATAACAATAATAATAATAATAATAATAATAATTATAATAATAATAATAATAAAAATAACAACAAAAAAAAACAATAATAAAAATAATAATTATGACAATAATATTAATAACAATAATAATAACTATTTCAGTTCAGAATCCTTTTGCCCAATCTAGTCTCCTGAACTGCTAATTTTGTTACCAGTTGGACTCTAAATACGACTACAGAAAGTCGAGACAATTATTTTGTGAGCGGACTGTAATTTGGGATAAAAACTGGACAAATAGAAGAATTGCATGGTCAAAACAAACTACTTATTAGACAATGGATCATGCTTTGTATTGCAAATATCAAAAAAAAAAACCCTGTGAAAATATCACTTCCCAATAATAATAGCAACAAAGTCCATATATTCATTTCCCTTATAATACTTTCTAATAAGACCGGGAATGACGCACCTCTGGTGTACCAGTTATTATTGTGTACGACGCTGGATAATATAGCTATTTACAATCTACTTTCATGATCTCATTGATAAGACAACTTTTATTTGATTTAACTACATTGCAACCATTTTATGATTAAAAAAAAGAGAATTAACAATAAGGCCTAAATAAATTTTGTAAGATAATTTGAAGGGGGCTGCGCGGACGCAAGCCCCCACTATCACAAATTATGATGTAGGCTCCACCACTTGGGTAGACCTTAGACAAGCACCCCTCCAAAGTGCAATGGAGGTCACAAGCCTAGGCCATGGACCTTCTTGATCATCCATTGACCCCATCCAGGTAAGTATGTTACAATGGTCGATCTACATTCATATTTATACACCTGTCAGGGAACGCCTATTTTACGTGCTGTCGATGTGGGTATAATTGCATTAAGGGCAAATTGAATACAACGCAGTTTTTAAGAAACTTGCCAGCTTGAATACAACGAGAAAAGCATAGATTGTGCTGCTGCTGATAGAATTGCATCAAGGGCAAATTGGATATATTATGTTTTAAAATAAAAAATATATTTCTAATTTTGGAATAAATAAAAAACGTATTTTTAATTTTGGAACTGAGGGAGTATTTAACTTTTTATAAAATTATCTTATGTTTTGAGCAGGGGAGAATAATAAAAATATTTAAAGTTTATAAATTTTAAACATATTAATAATTATTTAAAGTACATTTTCCATAAAATATAACGATTCAAACACACAATTGATATTATTCATCGGTTTCGTATAAAGAGTTTCATTTGTTTTTTTGGTTCTACAAAAAGAGCAGTATAAAATAACACAATATTTTTAAATTTGTCATCATAATTTTATTACCATTTCATCATTACTAAATTAACAACTTATTAAATATCGAATAAACTTATTGTTTTTATGAATATTAAATAATGATTGGAAATAATTAATTTTTAATAATGATTTTATTCTTTAAATTCAATACTTAACAAATTATGTTTGGATGCCTTTTTTTCAAACATCGATATTCATTCATAAAAACAAAAACAAAAGAGTGCTCACCGGGAGCAGGGGAGGGGAGGGGAGTATTCCTTTTTCAATTAGTAAGCTTTAATTAAAAAATATTTAATAATCAACAAAATCATAAAATTAATATGTCCTACTTTTTTGGAAAACGGTACAACAACGGTGGTACTACCGATCTATCTATCTGTCTATCTACATAATTGTTATTTTTAATGTATCTTTTATGATTATTTAATTAAATAAAGTAATTAATTTTATTTTAAAACTTAACTATTGAATCATATAGTTGATCGTTGATGTATTATCTTTATATTTATTTTTCAATAATAGTAATTTTAAAAAATATATTAATTTTTCTTAAGATTATATTATTTGACTAATGATAAATTAATGCAAATCTTTTTGGTGGCGATGTCATATGTTCAAATATACCCGTTAGCAAAAATTAAAATTCAACAAACGCTACAAAATATTGGAAGTAAATTTTGTATCCTAAGTTTTGCTCTAGCTTCATTCCCCGAGTTACTCTAGACTCTTAAAATAAAATGTGACCCTAAATTTTAATTGTAATTGTAACACCCCTGCCCAAAAAAGGAAGAGAGGTCACACAAAAAGCACAATAAATCTCAAAATAAGTTAGGAAAACACTTGTAACTTTAAATATTTTTAATAATCTAAAATTCATAAATTTTGAATTAAATAATTCTCCAAAAAATTACAACATAGTCTCCGTGCACAAAATTTAAAGTCAAATCAGCCTAAATGTTCAAAGGTAGGGGTGAGCATAACAAGTATCTGAAATTAGTACTAACCGAATTATATTATTCGGTGTATAACTGAAATATGAATTTATTTTTACTAAACAAAAAAAGTCATTTTAAATTTCATACTAGAGTTTTCAAACAATATTTAAGCACAATCCACAACCATAATAATTCATAAACTAGTTTAATAATTTCAAATTAACAATACATAAGTACATAAGTATAGGACAAAGTTATAAAAAAAAATCTAGTTTGGTTATTCGGATATCTGAATAATATAATTTTAAAAGCTAACGGTTATAATTTTAAATATCTAGTTTGGTTAGAATCCACTTAGCTAATTGTGCAACTTTTGTAAGTTAATTTGAAAGGGGCTGCGCCGACGTAGGCTCCACCACTTGGGTAGATCTTAGACAAGCACCCCTTCAAAGTGCAATGGAGGTCACAAGCCTAGGCCTAGGCTTGGTTGGAGGTAAGTATGTTAGAATGGTCGATCTACATTCATATTTACATAACCCAAAACAGCCATCTCCACGAAAACCAAGGGATAGTTTACTGGACTTAACCCAAAACATCCATCTCCACGAAAACCAAGGGATAGTAACAAAATCAGGATACGTGTGTCGGTCTTTCAATCCAATGAGATTTTGCATACACTAGATGCAACCCTCCACACAATAAGGATGACACCATTTTTAAGTAATGCAACTACTGTAGGGAGATGGCAAGCCGCAAAACCTTGAAAAAAATGCAGAACTACAGAATTCTTTTGATTTGCTACAAATTCAAACAACACTTGACGTAAAAATTGGTCGGGGGCTGCGCGAACGCAAGCCCCCACTGCCACAAATTATGATGTAGGCTCCACCACTTGGGTAGACCTTAGGCGAGCACCCCTCCAGAGTGCAATGGAGGTCACTAACCTAGGCCATGGGCCTTCTTGATCACCCATTGACCCCATCCAGGTAAGTAAGTTGCAATGACGGATGTAACTTCATATTTACACACTTGCCAGCAAACCTCTGTTTGCGTGTCGCCGATGTGGGGCGTGAGTTACTCACAATTTAGAACTTCATCATATTTTTGTTGAATCTTGCCAAGTTGCTCTTTAAATCTTCTTGTGGAGTTTTGTAAAACTCAACTGATGCATATACTATCAAATCAAACTTGAAGCAATGAGATTAATTTTTTAGTATTTTTGGTCATTTATTAGCTTAGTATACTTTCACATATATGATTAGACTAAGGTGTAGGGGTGTTCATCGGTTTTTAACCGAACCGGAACCGAAAAAACCGAACTGGTACCGAACCGAAAATACCGCTAAACCAAGAACCGATACCAGTACCGAATTATCGGTTCGGTACCGGTTCGGTACAAAATCGGTTCGGTTTTTTTGGTTCGGTTTTTCGGTAAAGCCGCATATATTATATATAATTAAAATTTATAAATAATAATTAAAAATTACCCATTTTTAAATAATAGTTTATAAATAATAATAATAATTTATAAATAATAATTATTATTTAATTCATTTTTATAATAATTATTATTTATAAATAATAATAATTATTTATTTTGGTTTTTTCGGTATACCGAAATGTACCGAATTTACAAAAATCCAAAACCGTTATCAGTACCGATTATTACAAAAAAACCGAACCGAAAAAAACCGGTATCGCCGGTACCGGTTTAGACCGGTTCGATAAAAAACCGAAAAAACCGATTCCGATGGACACCCCTACTAAGGTGATGTTCCTTCCTGCAGCCTATGTTTTAAGATGATTTAAAATTGTCTGGTAGGCCGACAATCTCACCAGGGCGATGTGAGGGTGTGCACTTAAGATCACCTGAGGAGGGATTTATTCTAAATTGACGTGTAAGTTAGTCTGAGAATACCCTTATCATTCAAACCATAAAAATAAATAAATATCCTCATCTTACTGTGTACCGTTTTGAAACCAATTTTGAGGAATTTTCATCTTTAATCATGATTATTATTTCTTAATTATGGGCTGATAGTTGAACTAACTAGTAACCAAATCTATAGTATATACTAAATCAACAGACACTAACATATTTAGTCTACCACGTGTCAAACTATCACAATAATAATTTTCCTCCTAAATTAATTACTCTGCCACGTTTTAAAGTCTGACTTGTTACAATTTCCCTCTTAAATTACTCTGCCACATGCAAAATTACTCTTAGGCTTTTGAATTTTTTGATGGATAATTTTCCATTCATATTTAGTTTAGAATCTAATAGTATCCCATAATTATAGCATAATTTTTTTGATGGATAATTTTCCATTTCCATTCATATTTAATTAAAAATCTAATAGTATGCCATAATTATAGCAAAATTACTCTTGGGTTTTTGAATTTTTTGATGGATAATTTCCCATTTCCATTCATATTATTTAAAAATCTAATAGTATCCCATAATTACAGCAAAATTACTCTTGGTCTTTTGAATTTTCTGATGGATTATTTTCCATTTCCACTCTCACGCAATAAAATCTAATAGTATCCCATAATTACAACAAAATTACTCTTGAGGTTTTGAATTATTTGATGGATAATTTTTCATTTCCATTCTCAAGCACAAAAATCTAATATTATCCCATAATTACAGCAAAAATTGCTTTTGAATTTTTTGATGGATAATTGATTGATTTAATTGCCATAATCACATGTTTTATTCTCCCTATAAATAGAAATTAACTCTTTTACAAGCAATTCTCTCCTTATAATTTTCTACTACAGTGTAATATTAATCTTCTTTTTCTATTCTTCTATTTCTTTTGCTAATACAATTAGTTTCTTTACTTAGCTTTAGTTCATGCCCTTAAAATTTTCACCCATAAATTTTACTTAATGTTTTTTTCATTTGATTATTCAAATGTCAAATAGATATGATTTCGTAAATGACATCAGTCTTGTCAAGGAAACGTGGAAGATTAAGGTCAGAATAACTAGGCTATGGGATATACCTAGTTTTAACAAAACTGGTTATGTAAACTATGTTAGTTCCCAGAGGCACACAAGTGATCTAGAAGGGGGGGGGGGGGGGTTGAATAGATCTCTTATAAACCTTTTAAGATTAAGTTCAAAGATTTATTACCAATTGATAAACTTAATTGAGATTTGTTTACACAGCGGAATATTAGTTTGAAAAACTCCCCTTAAAGATTTCTAAAGCAGCTTCATTTAGTTAAGACTATATTGAAGAAAATCACTTGTTAAGTAAACCAATTAACAGTCATATGTATATATATATAAGACAGAATGTAAATGACTGAAAGTAAATGACACCAGAGAGTTTAAAGTGGTTCGGAGACTGAATAACTCCTACTCTACTCTTCTACTACAACGAGTAGGAAATCCACTAAGGATGATTCATACAGAACCCTTCAAGCTCATTAGCCTGGAAACTCTTATTCACTAAGAACCCTTCAAACCCAGCAGGTTTGGCTAATTTAGTCACTTAGACAAGGACATTTCTGCCCTCCTCAAGTCCAGCAGACTTGGCTCCTTTAGTCACTATGACAAGGATAGTACTGCCCTCTTCAAGTCCAACAGACTTGGCCCCCTGCTTGTTGATAGATAATGGAGTTGCTACTGAGTTTGTACTTTAAGTCCCATTGTCTCTAAACACTCAGTAGCATGGTGTGATCATTCCTGGAATAATATTGAGTTCGGCAATGATGCTTGACTTCTTTATATGATCAATATCTTCTTGTGATCACCCATTGTGCTGCTAGGCTTTTACACTTTAGTTCATGTGGTACTTGATAACTTGTTCGAGATAAACTCCTGAGATGACTGTAAAGCTTCTTCCTTTTGGTACTCAGTTGTTCCTTCTTATCATAGACAGTTTTAACGCTTATCGAGATGGGCTTCTGAGATGACTATGATGCTCCTTCCTTTTGGTACTCAGTTGCTACCATGTATGTATCAAGTTGGCGTTAAGCTTCTCTCTACCATGTACCTAGCAGCTCTGAACACTTTTCTTGTAATAGAGTCATTTATCTCTATATCTCTCTCAATTTAGTGTTAGTGTTCTTATGGATCGTAGAGTCCTTCAGCATATTCATTTTCTGTTTCACTCTACGATCAGTTGTTGTCTACCATCATCTCACTTGTATATAACAACTAACTTACCTTCTGTGAGTTATTTTAGCCTTTATATCTCTGGGCATATTTTACCGTTGAAAGAAATCCCGTTGGTTTCTTTTGGCTTTGTGCAGATCTTTAATATATTCGATGTTGACTTTCTTGCCGCTTGTGTCAGTGTTTTTCCCTTTTCTGACATGTTCTGATATATTAACCTGTAGCTCAGTTTTCTCTGAATTTATAGCCGTTGCACTCCCAGAGTTGTTCAGTAAGGATTATTATTTCCTTTGTTAATTAATCTTCTGATTCATCAATAAATACCTTCCTTGACTTCTAGAACCAACTGTTCTGATGCATTCAGAGATGTCCCATTGGTTTGACTTTATTCACCATCTTCCTTAGCAGTGGGTCCTGACTTATAGTCGTTAAGGCACAAAATCTTCTGTGACTCTGACATGCATCTTATTTCTAAAGAGCACTTACTCTTTCTTGAATCTGGGCGGGGAGTATTCTCTTTTCTCTCACACTATATTGCAGTTATGATTCTTTGCTGTTTATTGATATCGTAGAGTGATTGTCTGCTCATTTGCACTCTACGAATTCATCTCCACTCGTTATTTGAAGTATGTCGGGTAAATGGTGGAGATGGAGCGTACTTCTCTTTTACTCTGCGATTCTTGCTTTTGTGATCAGATCGTAGAGTTTGTCTGTAGTGCTTTGCTCTATGATTTCGTTCTACGATCTTGTCCTTTTGTTCAAATCGTAGAGTTTGTGAACTGTCGTGCTTCTTAGTGAAATCGTTGAGTTGTTGTCTTTGTTGGCACATTGTTTAATTCTACTCAACGATTGTTCCATGTGTGGAGCTCTTTTCTGTAATGTCTTGTCATCCTGTATTACTTCACGATTTCTATTATTTGCTCAAATCGTATAGATCTCGTATGCTTGCTCTTTACGTTTACTCTACGATCTTGCTAGAACGTGTATATCGTATAGTACATTTCTTCTCTGGTTCAGCGTTAACTGCAGGTTGGCTTAGCTGTCCGTTCAACGATCGTAGAGTTAAGCTCTACGATTTGTACTTGATCAGTTCTTTAACTTTGCTTATTAATTCAGTAGACCTCTTGCATATCTGACTCTCTTTGATGATCGTAGAGTTATCCTGGTAAGGAGTCGTAGAGTTCACTCTACGATCTATACAGAAACGTTGAGTCTTCTTTGTAAGGAATCGTAGTGTCCGTTCTACGATCGTATAGATTGATCAGATCAAACATAAGATCAACCTAACAGATTTGATCTTTTCTAACTAAGTCCTTTCTTACATTGTTACATCATTTATTGAAAGGACTTTACAGACTCTGACATACAAAAAATAAAGCAAAGATACATTCTTATACTACTCTGCTTATTTCATACAACTTTTATGCAGAGTGACTCTTACAGAAAGATCAACCTAACATTTCTGATCTTTAAAATCTAAGTCCTTTGTACACAGATATCTTTTAAAAGGACTTTACAACATTTGAATCTCCAACCTTCATTTTCTTTTATGAGACAAGATAGTTTTCAGCAAAATCATATTTATGCTAAACAAGTATGTAGATTTACAGTATTTAGACATAGGTAACATATACCATACATACATGATCATGTAGACACATAATTTGATTAACATATAATTACTTTGTCAATTAAGCACATAATCAATTAAGCACATGAGCACTTTCAGAGTATCTAAGCACATAATCAATTAAGAACATAAGCACATTAACACATATGCACTTTGTCAGATACACATTGACAATCAACCATGACAATCAACCATGTAAGCACATAAGCACTTTCAGAGTATCTAAGCACATAATCAATTAAGCACATAAGCACATTAACACATATGCACTTTGTCAGATACACATTGACAATCAACCAAGTAAGCACATTTACCACAATTATCTTTGCACAACAATCATCATCATCAAATCAAAACAACCTCCAACAAACTACATCGAAATGGTGTTATTGGATGAGAAGGTATATACATATATTATTACATAGATTCATATATATTAATAAATGATATGAAACATGACAGGATATCAGAATTCAAGCAAGTATCAAAAGGGCACTAATAAATAAATTTCAAACACTGTTGAAGGAACAAAAAGTTTTTATGATTACCAATATCATTGTGGGCAAGAATGGTGGTTCCTTCAAAGCTACCAAACATTTATTCAAGATTAATTTCCTATATTCTGTAACGCCCCCAAAATCCCCGCGCTTTCCACGCGGCGGACCTTGTGCGTTAACTTCGTACCTCTATCGACTTAACCAATGATCCCATAATCATATTGGTTGAATTAGTCTTATTTTAGACTATACATTAAAAATTTCTCTTAACTTTGTCCCTGGATCTTAACTTAATCTCAGTCTCATAAGTATACAAGTATCAACTTGTATTTCATCCGTATAAATGGATAAAACCATATATAACAGTTTAATTTTAACCTTAGGATTTAAATATTCTATATACGTCCACTTGTAACGGTCTCATTCGTACTACAAGTATCAATATACAAAGATATCTCTTCATATCAATAATCCTATTTATATGGTATTCAGAATAGTAATAACGAGTTATACCTGGGTCCGAGGAACCTTAACGATGGATTTGACCAGTCAACATCGCTTAGTTCTGTCTCAGATGTACAGCACTCACAAGTTATTTACCGATCCTCATCCAGATAAATAGATCATTATCAACATTGTTTTAATATTTAACAATTCTACATTATATCAAATTTAAAGACATAACAACATTCTGATGATAATAATTTATATCATTCATTCAATATTCGGTTACATGTTTGTTTGTTCGTATTACAACAGTCATTATGACTTATACAAATACAAGTAATAAACATGAAAACCTAATCTACGCTTCATCTTTGCGTTCAAGATCTTCCTAACGTTCATCTTTAATCTGCAAATAAGGTTTTATTCGCAAGAATGAGCACGACGGCTCAGCAAGTCTAACATATTATCACATACACAGTTTATGCTTTCATATAAACTTTAACATGCTTTGACTGAACATACATCTCAGTTAATAATCATATTAATTTATGCTTTAACAATAAACATATTTTATACATACTCATATGCATCATCAAATATCAATTAACATTTAACAGTTAATCAATAACTAACACTTAATTATTTAATCACATAAGATCTTCATTCATGTACTTTCACATATAAACTATCACATAATAACATGAACAATCTTAGAACATACTAATAACACATAAACGTTTAGAACTTGCCTCAAATTGAAACTAGGGTTTTCCGGCGGAGCGTTAAACCCTACACAGTCATTTAGTGCATAAGCGGTTAGATTCATCGTATTATATAACTTCATAAGTCTTATATTAACTTATTTAAACTATTTCAATAGGTGGAATTATTTGGAAAATTGGCTAACTCAAAAACTCATTTTTAAGCCAAATTTTCGGATTTGGGCAGATTGTTGGACTGCCAGACCCCGGCTCAGTTAAACGGCCATAACTTCTTCGTTTTAAAACATTTTTTAGTCGTTCAAAATTCCACGCGTTCGTAACTTCCGTCTCTACAACTTTCATTCAGAAAAAAGTTCGAGATTCCTGACAGATTTGTACAGATTTCGGCCTAAAGGTGACTGCTCTAAAACTGATTCATATTTCTGACCTCTTTTATAGTAACAGCCATAACTTCGTCATACGAAAACATTTTTGAGTGATTCTTGAGTCTAAATTGCTTAGAATTTCATGAGCTAAAACTTTCATTTAGGTTTCTAAGGCAGATTAAGACTTTAAATTTTCGGAAATTTGCAAAAATATTCTGCGACAATATTAAACTTAACTTTCTTTGATCCGATTGCTAAAACATGATACCTCAAGCATTAATTTGCTAAGATAACATGTTCTAACACTTCGTATCACTTCATAACATAAAAATAACAAAATCATAAACCTACTTATGTAAGATTCATGGCTTTTGCTCAAGAACACACGAAGAACACGAAGAACGGATAAAACCGTACATGGTAACGACTTATGTTCTTGAGCTTTTGGTTTTCGTACTTGAAATAATTTGAGCATTATAACTGCTTACATAAGTGATTAAAACACTTTATGATTGACAAAATTTGGTCATTATAACGACTTGTAAATTGAATTATAACAATTTATAAAAATGTTCAAGAACATACGAAGAACACGGAGAACGAATAAACCGTACATGGCTACGACATATGTTCATTGAGCTTTAAACTACGAATTGAAATTCGACATTATAACTACTACAAAATATAGAAAGGCTCAAGAACACGTGAAGAACACGGAGAACGACAATCGTACATGGCTACGACTCGCGTTCTTGAGCTTTTTGAAACTAAAAATTAAATAAACATAATAACAACTAACAATTTACCTCTCGAAGTGCAAGCTTTAACAATTTCTTTGCACTTCCTTCTTGTCTCACAAGAACTCTCTCTATAAAATCTGATTTTTGCTCTTGAACTATGGTGAGAATTAATGAAGACATGGCTTAGTATTTATAGGCAAGCAAAGTCTAGGGCATAAAGGTCATTAAGACAACCAAGTTTTGGCTCCAAGTTTGGCTTGGCTTTAACTTTGGCTCCAAGTTTGGCTCCGACTTTGGCTCCAAGTTTGGCTCCGACTTTGGCTCCAAGTTTGGCTTAACTTTGGCTTGGCTTAGGCTTTAACTTTAACTACTAACTAGAGTTAACAACTAACTCAACATTGGTTAATTCTCTACTAAAGTTAGCAACTTAATTGGTTGATTAGTTTCTTAATTCACCAATTAAATTTTATTAGGTTAATCTTAATTTTAATTAACCTTAATCTTAATCAAGTATACATGTAGCATAGTTGACTTTTACTATTCACAGTTGACTTTTTCGTATTTATACCGTATAATTTTCGTATTATTCTCGTATTATTTTCGTATTCTACCCGTATAATTTTCGTATTATACGCGTATATGTGAATAGTGATTAGGGTTAGGTTATAACCCTTAGGGTTTCTAGGTTTAGGGTTTAGGTTTTAACCTTTTCTAAGTTTAACCAAACCCTAGTTTAGGTTTTCTAAACCCTAGAATTAGGTTTTTAGGTTTTAACCTTTAAATAACTTTTCGATTTTAATAAGTGTTAAGGTTAATTACTTGAACCGAAACACGAATTCCTACACATAGATAAACTACATAGCACATTTAAAAGCTCAATTCAAGCTTTACTAATCACATAACACATAGTTTAGGTTAAAAGTTTAACCTCTAATTGTAAACGAATCGTAGTTTCGAGTCGTTTTTAATCTTTAATATAGTTCAATGTATTGTTAAGCAATCGTTTTTAGGCTTCTAAATTAACAACCTTTATCATATCTTGACAGATCATTTTTAAAATATTTGGGATATTACATTCAACCCAACTTACAAGAATTTCGTCCTCGAAATTAACTTACAATTCACTTTACTCATTTAATATCATATTTATAAGTGCTATAAATATTCAGGATATTACATTCTCTCCTTCTTATCAGAATTTCGTCCTCGAAATTAACTTTACAATTACTTTAGTCATTTAATATCATATTTATAAGTGCTATAAATATTCAGGATATTACATTCTCTCATTCTTATCAGAATTTCGTCCTCGAAATTATAATATAATCATCTCCAATTTACTCTTCAATATGAATTTTCTAAATTCATCTTTTACTCACATTAAACTTCCAATACTTTGATTAGGTCTGAACAATGTTCACTTATCTCTACACATTTCCTTTTATCAAACTTGACGTTCAGTCTCACTCTTCCTTTATTTAGGATTCTTCGAACTTATACTGCTGTCAATCAAGACCTTGACCTTTTTTTAAATACTATGGATGCTAGATGACCCACAAGTTTAACAATCACTTGGATTGACAAACACTATTCTTGTGTAGCAATCAAATAAGATTGAGAACACTCATGACAGTACATTAGGTGATCAGCCTGTCGTACCATATTATCTCTTAAAGACGCGGTATGTTGCATCAACCGGAATCATATGTCCGTTTACTTATCATAACCAGAAATGTCTAGCCAAAACAATTGGCATTGACTCATATTTAAACCATTCAAACTTTTGAAAAGCAATTTTATGACTGCATACCGCACCTTGCAATGTGCGTTGATAACTCATCATGTATCATCTTCACACCAGGTTAAATGGGGTGCTGATGAATAAATCATTTTTATCCTTCACATTAAATCCGCCTAGCCAAAACAATTAACATAGACATAAGAATAACATAGCCAAAAAATTTCCATTTTTGAAAATCAATTTTATGATTTTTATCACACCCACATCCCTATAACTGTGCATTGATGATCTTCGATCATAACCACAACATTTGACCATGTGTTCATGATAAAATTCATTAAATTTAACTCTATCTAGCTTGAAAAATTAGCATAGATGTAGTTAACAAAATTTTTCAGTTCAACTAGTGAACAATTCTTTTCAATGGCACTCAAGTGCGAATATAACCATAAAGATCTAGCATAGCTAGAAGATTTTTGAAATACCCTCAATCCTCTATCTTTTCCATTATTCTCTAACCATAACACAAGTTTTGCAAATATATAGTAATATAGTAAACTGGTTGGTTGTTTTAACCACAAGAACAAATATATCAGTTCCCCTTCTTATCAACACGGGATTGAAAATGTCTCAGTTCATATCAGTCTGTTCCAATATTCTTACCGAAATGACATTCGTAGCCGTATCTCATAGTCGGTTCGACTGACATATCATAGCCCCCGCCCATACAAGGGTTCGTTCACTCAGTAACTAACATACAAATATCTTTTAAAACCATTAGTTTTGACGTAACAACTAATAACTAATCAATATACATATGAGTGAAGAATTAACTTCTCAGAATATATACAAAGAAGAGTTGACACAAGATTTTAATTTACTTATCAATATAGCAAACTGAGTTATTCCTCCACCCAAGAACTAATGAATCAGTTCCCCGTCTCATCAACACTATCCTCAAATGATATCATTCAGTGTGTAACCCGCTTTGAGAACACTGACCATGAATCATTCATACCAACAGTGTAGTTAGATCGGTTCTCTGAAGCATATTAAACTCTTTCCCATACAAGAGAGTCGTTCTACTCAGTTTTACTAATATGAGTTTTCAATTGCAATCTCTAATCGTTCTCTATAACTATCTTATGAATTCCCTGAATTCATTCATGTATCATTACAACTCATTATAAGCTTAATTCTTACAATCTCCAAATGAATTTCTACTATCTCCAAATGAATTTCTTATTAACATCTCTCTATGAGTTTACTCATCTCTTATCTTAGGTATAATTACACATAATACCAAACATACCATTTCATTTTTATGAAACAGTTTCACACAAAAACCAATAAGATTATTTTATCTTATTGCTTGCTTTGAGAACTCTTTATGAGTCTATTTAACTTCAGATATTCTTGTAAAGAGTTTATCTTTATTCAATATATTACATTCACATAATAATTTTTATGTATTAAGATTTAATAAGATTTATGCGTATCTTTTAATTATATACGGACTCTTCACAAGTCCATTTCTTTTTTAATCCATCAGATTATACTCCAAGGTACTTGTTACCTCGAAACTATAATCCACTGCCCTGATACCAACTGTAACGCCCCCAAAATCCCCGCGCTTTCCACGCGGCGGACCTTGTGCGTTAACTTCGTACCTCTATCGACTTAACCAATGATCCCATAATCATATTGGTTGAATTAGTCTTATTTTAGACTATACATTAAAAATTTCTCTTAACTTTGTCCCTGGATCTTAACTTAATCTCAGTCTCATAAGTATACAAGTATCAACTTGTATTTCATCCGTATAAATGGATAAAACCATATATAACAGTTTAATTTTAACCTTAGGATTTAAATATTCTATATACGTCCACTTGTAACGGTCTCATTCGTACTACAAGTATCAATATACAAAGATATCTCTTCATATCAATAATCCTATTTATATGGTATTCAGAATAGTAATAACGAGTTATACCTGGGTCCGAGGAACCTTAACGATGGATTTGACCAGTCAACATCGCTTAGTTCTGTCTCAGATGTACAGCACTCACAAGTTATTTACCGATCCTCATCCAGATAAATAGATCATTATCAACATTGTTTTAATATTTAACAATTCTACATTATATCAAATTTAAAGACATAACAACATTCTGATGATAATAATTTATATCATTCATTCAATATTCGGTTACATGTTTGTTTGTTCGTATTACAACAGTCATTATGACTTATACAAATACAAGTAATAAACATGAAAACCTAATCTACGCTTCATCTTTGCGTTCAAGATCTTCCTAACGTTCATCTTTAATCTGCAAATAAGGTTTTATTCGCAAGAATGAGCACGACGGCTCAGCAAGTCTAACATATTATCACATACACAGTTTATGCTTTCATATAAACTTTAACATGCTTTGACTGAACATACATCTCAGTTAATAATCATATTAATTTATGCTTTAACAATAAACATATTTTATACATACTCATATGCATCATCAAATATCAATTAACATTTAACAGTTAATCAATAACTAACACTTAATTATTTAATCACATAAGATCTTCATTCATGTACTTTCACATATAAACTATCACATAATAACATGAACAATCTTAGAACATACTAATAACACATAAAAGTTTAGAACTTGCCTCAAATTGAAACTAGGGTTTTCCGGCGGAGCGTTAAACCCTACACAGTCATTTAGTGCATAAGCGGTTAGATTCATCGTATTATATAACTTCATAAGTCTTATATTAACTTATTTAAACTATTTCAATAGGTGGAATTATTTGGAAAATTGGCTAACTCAAAAACTCATTTTTAAGCCAAATTTTCGGATTTGGGCAGATTGTTGGACTGCCAGACCCCGGCTCAGTTAAACGGCCATAACTTCTTCGTTTTAAAACATTTTTTAGTCGTTCAAAATTCCACGCGTTCGTAACTTCCGTCTCTACAACTTTCATTCAGAAAAAAGTTCGAGATTCCTGACAGATTTGTACAGATTTCGGCCTAAAGGTGACTGCTCTAAAACTGATTCATATTTCTGACCTCTTTTATAGTAACAGCCATAACTTCGTCATACGAAAACATTTTTGAGTGATTCTTGAGTCTAAATTGCTTAGAATTTCATGAGCTAAAACTTTCATTTAGGTTTCTAAGGCAGATTAAGACTTTAAATTTTCGGAAATTTGCAAAAATATTCTGCGACAATATTAAACTTAACTTTCTTTGATCCGATTGCTAAAACATGATACCTCAAGCATTAATTTGCTAAGATAACATGTTCTAACACTTCGTATCACTTCATAACATAAAAATAACAAAATCATAAACCTACTTATGTAAGATTCATGGCTTTTGCTCAAGAACACACGAAGAACACGAAGAACGGATAAAACCGTACATGGTAACGACTTATGTTCTTGAGCTTTTGGTTTTCGTACTTGAAATAATTTGAGCATTATAACTGCTTACATAAGTGATTAAAACACTTTATGATTGACAAAATTTGGTCATTATAACGACTTGTAAATTGAATTATAACAATTTATAAAAATGTTCAAGAACATACGAAGAACACGGAGAACGAATAAACCGTACATGGCTACGACATATGTTCATTGAGCTTTAAACTACGAATTGAAATTCGACATTATAACTACTACAAAATATAGAAAGGCTCAAGAACACGTGAAGAACACGGAGAACGACAATCGTACATGGCTACGACTCGCGTTCTTGAGCTTTTTGAAACTAAAAATTAAATAAACATAATAACAACTAACAATTTACCTCTCGAAGTGCAAGCTTTAACAATTTCTTTGCACTTCCTTCTTGTCTCACAAGAACTCTCTCTATAAAATCTGATTTTTGCTCTTGAACTATGGTGAGAATTAATGAAGACATGGCTTAGTATTTATAGGCAAGCAAAGTCTAGGGCATAAAGGTCATTAAGACAACCAAGTTTTGGCTCCAAGTTTGGCTTGGCTTTAACTTTGGCTCCAAGTTTGGCTCCGACTTTGGCTCCAAGTTTGGCTCCGACTTTGGCTCCAAGTTTGGCTTAACTTTGGCTTGGCTTAGGCTTTAACTTTAACTACTAACTAGAGTTAACAACTAACTCAACATTGGTTAATTCTCTACTAAAGTTAGCAACTTAATTGGTTGATTAGTTTCTTAATTCACCAATTAAATTTTATTAGGTTAATCTTAATTTTAATTAACCTTAATCTTAATCAAGTATACATGTAGCATAGTTGACTTTTACTATTCACAGTTGACTTTTTCGTATTTATACCGTATAATTTTCGTATTATTCTCGTATTATTTTCGTATTCTACCCGTATAATTTTCGTATTATACGCGTATATGTGAATAGTGATTAGGGTTAGGTTATAACCCTTAGGGTTTCTAGGTTTAGGGTTTAGGTTTTAACCTTTTCTAAGTTTAACCAAACCCTAGTTTAGGTTTTCTAAACCCTAGAATTAGGTTTTTAGGTTTTAACCTTTAAATAACTTTTCGATTTTAATAAGTGTTAAGGTTAATTACTTGAACCGAAACACGAATTCCTACACATAGATAAACTACATAGCACATTTAAAAGCTCAATTCAAGCTTTACTAATCACATAACACATAGTTTAGGTTAAAAGTTTAACCTCTAATTGTAAACGAATCGTAGTTTCGAGTCGTTTTTAATCTTTAATATAGTTCAATGTATTGTTAAGCAATCGTTTTTAGGCTTCTAAATTAACAACCTTTATCATATCTTGACAGATCATTTTTAAAATATTTGGGATATTACATTCAACCCAACTTACAAGAATTTCGTCCTCGAAATTAACTTACAATTCACTTTACTCATTTAATATCATATTTATAAGTGCTATAAATATTCAGGATATTACATATTCCACCTCACTGAGAGAGTTGGATAAGGCTTCCATTCATACATATGAATTTAAATTCATTTCATTTGATCAAACCCGATCAAATAATGATGATGATTCCTATTTAGTTGGTATGTTATGCTAGAATTTGCTCTCCATATGGTGTGATAAAAATATTTTTTATTAAATTTTGTATTGGATTTTGTTAGATGTTATTGGACAACTTACTACTATTGGAAATGTTGAACTCAACACAAATATTGAATTAACTGATAATAGGTGAATGTTAAACCTTCATGAAACTTCATTTGTTTATAATTGTTTGCTTAATTAAAGCTTAAATGATTTTATTGTTGTTTTCTTTGAATCATTAAAAATATCTTGAGCTGCACCATGTGGGATGAGTTTACAAACAAAATATCCTCATTTACTAAAATAGAAAGTCAAAGTCCCATTATCATTGTTCTCCAATTTTACAAAGATTAAGTTCTGGAAAGGTATTTCCTATATTTTCAACTTTTCATATTTAATTTTTTTTATTCGCTCATTGAAATGTAAAATCTAATTTATTGTTTCAGCATCATTAATTTGAATTTTTATTTAAATGATATTGAATCTGTAACTATGCAACTTATAATTTTATCATTAATTTGTATTTTTACATACATGATATTGAATCTGTAACTATACAAACTGTAAATTTGAATCTAGGTTCAACAACATTGTCAAACTCAATGTTCTCTTCGAGACTTATGATAAATGCAGATATCTCTTAAGTTGTTGATTTCAAGAATAGGTATAATATATAATTATATTGGAAATTCTCTTAATATTGGAAATTGAAAAAATAATATATACGAACACTTGTGATAGTCTTTTATTCCAAATAACATGCTTTGTGTTCAACAAGATAATTCAATGCACCAAGTCATTTGTCTTGCCAAAGCACATATTCTATTACAAATGAATTCCTGCAAGTCAGTGAAAGGAAAACTCTTGATGAGACGCAGGAGGCCAAAGAGGTAAAACATATGTGACAAATATTTTACTTTTGTACATACATGAAGTACCTTTTAATTTCAATGTTTTATTATCTATTTTTTTTAAATTTTTGATAAATTTACGTGTAGTTTTTCTATGAAAAATCCAGGAGTCGACATGTGTGGTATTGGCTACTATTTTTTGTATACAAACTGAGTACAACTAGTTCTACAATTCCTATAAAAAGTGTAGGAAAAAAAATAAAAACTAACAGTGAAAAATATTTGTGTGATAAATGTTGTAAGTATGTCAAGTTTGTTGTGCCAAGGTATTTTAATAATTTTGTTATTGGGTATAGTATAGAAAAAAATTAATACTATAATCAATTATCTAACTTGGTGAATCTAACTTTTTAAACAGATTTAAAGTTCAAATTAGAGTAATGGCTGATACGTCGAGTGCATCTTTTGTTCTATTTGATCGTGAAGCCCAATAATTAATAGGGAAATTAGCTTAGGAATTAAGGGATCAGTTAGTGAAGGTTAAACTAAAATTTGTATATTATTATATAGTTTCTATATACAGCCTTTAACTTATGTCCAAAACTATTTTTAATTTTTTTTTTCTGTGTTTAAGGATGGAGACTCTAATTGTTTTTCGGATTAACTCAATGCATTGTTGGATAGGAGGTTTCTTTTCAAAATACATATATCAGCTTATAATTTGAAGGAAAATTATGCAACATTCATAGTGGCTTGAATGAGCGATGATGAAAAATTAATTGAATCTCACACAAGCTTGTGTGATGGAACTTAGGTCGAATTATTACATATTTTTTATTTACTTGGAATTATATATATAGAGGACGGTTCAAAAGCATACCTCTTAAATAACATATCCCCTTAAGTAGCATATCTTTATCAAAACGACGTCATTTTGAAGATTCTTTGATGAAATTTTCGTAAATAAAAGGAAAACAAGTGAGGTCGCGACATGTCACATCTTCTCTTAATATTATTTTTTTAAAAAAAGAATTTTCAAGATGACGTTGTTTTGATAAAGGTATGTTATTTTAAAGATGTATGTTATTTAAGAGGTATGTTTTATATTCGTTCTCTCTCTCTCTATATATATATATATATATATATATATATATATATATAATATTCCAAAATTTGTTACATAAAATCTTCTACACATTGCTTATATGTCTGCTTTTTCCTGTTTCTAAAGTCTATGAAATGGGAGTCATTATCTGATATATTTGAGGTTAATACTGGCAATTACGTCACACCTATAAGCAAAAGGCATAAACCATCCATTTGCAACGATGATATACAAGGATCTCAGTCAAGGAATGTTGAAATGTGTAACGACCCCGAAATTCGACTCACTATAAGACCTTAATTGTCGTATTTATTATACATTATTTCCTTAACGTCCAAATTTCGGTTCGTTAATATATCTTTAACCATCTTAATTGATCCATTATCTGATATTTAAAATCAACAATTACCAAAATTTTGGTATAAATTTTTCTTTTTCTCAATCATTGTATTAAAATATTTGGATGTTCAAAACTTAATATTTCGATTATAGTCCCTAAATCGCAACCTTTACTTATTCTTTTCTTTCTTGTATCATAAAGCTCGGCATTCAAATTTTAATATCATTCATGTCCATACAAATATTCTTTGTATCATAATTCATAAATCAATATATAATAATCTCTTTCATACCAACTACATTAGACAATCAAAATTCATATTTTAACTCTACTCGACCTATCCGTACCAAATTTACAAGTATACAAAATATTAATGTCACCTTGACAAATCATCCATATTGAATCATAATATAAACATTTAATATTAATGTTCACAACCTTTTAGGAAAGTCCGTCTCTACATAATCTGATATTCTTGAAATTCATTTCTTAACCTGCAAAAGTTTATTTTAAGCAAGTAATGAGCACAACGGCTCAGCAAGTTCAACAGTTTATATTTCACGTAGCACATACCTTAACATACTCAGTATGTGTCATACATCATGTGCTTGTGCTTCTATTATAGCAGTATATCCCACATCATTGCACAAAATACACATAGTTGTCATGTTAACCACAGATCACATAACACCTAATTTATATGCGTTTAAACAAGTATTTACATATCATAACAGACAACAATTAACATTAAAGGACTAAAGAACTTGCCTGGCGTCCAGTTATTTAAATTGTTAGCTCAAACCTTTAATTCGATCAACCTATGATCAAGAAATAATCAAATAATAATTATTTATCTCTTTATGATATTAATTTACTTAATTAATATCATCTCTGAGCCAATTATTAATTTATATGGTTAATTATATTAACCTCATCCTTTAAAATATTAACATAACTTAATATTTAATGTCTTCACTACAGACAACCCGGATCATCGGATAAAATTTAACATATTTGGTTGCCCGAAAATTTTATTTAAACATTTTCTAAATTATAACCTTATTAGATTAATATTTAAACATTTAAATATTAATCCCAAATATTTAATATTTTTACAAAAATATTAAATTTAATGCCCAAACATCATTTATATATTTTTAGTATTTTTCTAAATTTTCTATAATTTTTAAACAATTTTTAAACATTTATTTCAATTAAAATCACTTCTGGGGGCAATTTAGTAATTTCCGCGGCTTTGGGACATAACCGGAATTTTTCGGAAAGTCCAGGGGCATTTCTGTAATTTCCGCGCGTCTAGGAACACGTTTGGTATTTACCGGAAAGCCCAGGGGCACAATCGTCATTTAACCGTATTTCGT
This sequence comes from Hedera helix, assembly GCA_947179155.2. Classification (NCBI taxonomy): domain Eukaryota; kingdom Viridiplantae; phylum Streptophyta; class Magnoliopsida; order Apiales; family Araliaceae; genus Hedera; species Hedera helix. The sequence goes on from OX359284.1 coordinate 26,845,727, forward strand.
CGGCCGCGCATTGCGCGGACCGACCCCCGATCGTCCAAAACGACGTCGTTTGACCCTGATTCCGGAAACTTCCGCCGCGCATGGCGCGGCCCCCCTTTACTGCCCTAAAATGACGTCGTTTTAAGCTGCGTCCGAAGAAAAAAAATGGCTGCCACGCCATACGCGGCAGCCTTTTATTTTCTTCTTCCTCTTTTCCCAGCAGCAGTGCGCCAACTTACCAAAATTCACCATTTTTGTACAAAAAATTCACAATATACTTACACCAAAAATTATAAAACTCATAATTATACATCCATAAATTATTTAGAATCATTATTCTAATTATTTACAATTTTTTCACAAAATTATTTTATCACCCATAAATACAAAATAAATCAAATAAATTACTTTATATACCTTTCAAAGCCTCAAAAACCTTTCTTGGAGACTTGTTCTTCACTTGGATGCCATCAAAATTTTCTTTCCTTATGGTGGCTATGGAGGTCTTTGGGTGGCATGGGGTGGCGTCGGGTGGAGGAAGAAGAGAGGAGAAAGAGTTGTGTTTTTGTTTTGTTTTTATTTCTTTTCCTTTCTTATTTCTCTATTCTCTTTCTTTTTATAAACAAAGCACTTAACAATTTGGCTTAAAAAATCCACCGACTTAGCTAACGCGAAACTTCCGGAGTTTTCAAGAAAAATTGCTTGCAAGGTTTAATTTAAATATATTGCATAATTATTTTATGTAATAAATATTTTATATAATATATATAAAATATTTATTTTAATTCACCAAAAATCATAATAGGATTTATAAGTAATATTAATACCTCTTTTGGGTACTTTACTTGACAAATTTTGTACACGCATAATGCCATGCATGTAATTATATGAGGTAGTTAATACCTCCAAAATTCATAAATTAATTCATATAACTTATAAAAATTATTTTTTGTAATTTTTCACTTCGTTATTTGGACAACATGTTACACTAACATGTTCCCGTTTCCGAAATATTATTCTTCATAAAAGTCATAATAATTCCATTATATATAAACATAATTTTTAATAACTTAAAACATTCATTTTTCTAATTTATTTTCATTTCTTTATTATTTATTACTAACTTCTTTATATATAAATTATATAATTTAATATTATATAATTTATATATTTATATTCTCCTTTCTTAAATAATTCTTAAATTCCTCCATAATTATCACTTAATTATATAACCAAAATTATACATTTATTAACTCTTTCATTATTATATAATAATTCTTATATAATTTATATAATTATAATTTTCTTTAAACATTACTTAAATTTTCTTATATAAATTATATAATTTATTATTATATAATTACATTTCTTCTCAATCAATTTCTAAATTTCCACCATAATTCTTAATTAAATCTAAAATCAATAATTACAATTTTATTAACTTCCTCATTCGTTTTTCATTTAAAATTGGATTAATTTAATTATTAATCCTTTTACTTCCATAATTAATAACATTTATAATTATCACTTAAACATATATATATATATATATATATATATATATATATATATATATATATATATATATATATATATATATACAAATGTATATATATACATATTTAATTTCACATATTTTACATTACCACATAACATCATTTAATTTCTGTACCTCCACAACCATTCTAAATATCCATAATTTCATCAAAGTTTCTCTTATTTTTCATAAATTGTTTTTAAATAATTTATTTATTCTTTAATTATTTCTATTCAATCACCATTTGTCATCATCTTTATACCGATTTAATTTACCAATTAAATCCCTTCACATACCTTAAACCACATAAAATAATAATTAATTTAACAACCTTGATAATTTTATCGATTAAATTCTCATTTAATATTATTAAAGAAATCCTGGAAATTCGGATCCTCACTAAATGTCAGCCAACAAGTTGTATAAAAAGATCAAAGTCGAGAAGGATGACAACTTGAATGGTTCAAATGAATTTTATAGCATCAATCATTCTGCATAAATATGGTTTTAATTTTTAACAATTGATGGTGAATTTTAGCATGAACAACTTTTTGTGGATAAAAAAGTTTGCATAAGGTTTTATTAAGTAAATGGATGAAACTTTTTGGTTTTAATGTTGATTATGGGATATTATATAATCTGTTTATTGGATGAAGAGGGGTATAATTTTGTTCTTGATTTGCAAATTCCTACTCTTTATGTTTGTGAGAAAATAATGGACCTAATTTGGTAGCCTATATTTTCTACACCAAGGACTAAAACCTTCACGTTTGTCGTTTAAAAAATAAAATACTCTCTTAGTCTCGCAAAGAATCATCTACTTTGAATTTTAAAACTAAATTATTTAATTTTAAAATTAAAATAATACTATTTTTATAAATAATATTCAATTTTTAAAAGTTTAAAAACATTCTCCTTCTTAAATTAATTACTCTCTTTAAGGACCGAGTGTGTGTGTGTGTGTGTGTGTGTGTGTGTGTGTGTGTATATATATATATATATATATCCCATCACAAACCGAAACAATTGGAATCATTAATCTGTATCATCCTTGAATCTGTGGCCATGCTAATCTTCTTTTACCTCATGGGTAGACAGCTACATGCTTTTGCCAAATTGATAACTCTAGTAATGTGGGAATGGGTTCGAAAGTGTTATTTATGGATTTATTGATAAAATTAATATAAATAAAAGAAAAAAGACTTAAATACCTTTTAAGTTATAAAAGTCCATAAATATTTATTAAGCATCATAGACCTTACTACAGGAGCAATACGGTAATGACAGGTGTTAGATATAAAGTTGAAGCTGCAGAGTGTTTGAAGCGGTTAATCTCCTAACTTTTACTAACTGGCAGTTTTAAGAAGTTAAGAAGATCATGAATATAAAAGTTACCCAACTAACCAAAAGGTGAAAAGAGACAAATGACCACATCACAAATCAGAAGAAAGAACAACAAACTCATCATCATCGAATTAATAATACAACTCTTTTCAGAGTTTGTTTCTTTAAAGTAGGACTAGATACTTGTCAAGCGCATCGCTAAGAGGTTGTAAACTCAACTAATGCATATGCTATCAAATCAAACTTGAAGCAATGAGATTAATTTTTTAGTATTAGACTAACTGACACTCAAAATTTAATTAATTATTATAAGCTAAATTTTGATGGGCAATGTTTTGTTGCATAATAAAATTTGGAAAAATCCCACTGAATGATTAAAACAATCCTTTTGTTTAAGACGACATGATCCATTGCTGACATACCATTCCATGAAATTTTGTAAATTAACTTTGCTTGTTTGATATCATCATGTACACGATATGTTCAAAAAAATTGATACTATTGGACCAATATCAAACACCTGGTGTGCACGATATGTTCCTCATCTATTGGCTCAGTTTCTTTCTATTTGAACCAACTATTTCAGTATCTCTAATAATCTCTCAATTTCACTTTGATCTGATCTTTAATTAAAAATTCTGAAAAGTGCAAAAAGTATTTTATTTGCTAATATTCTCTCTGGTTTCCCCTCTACTCTAAACCACTGACCTTGGAGGTGGTCTGTTCCCTAAAGTTCTGCATGATAAGTTCACTTTATTTTACATTTAGGCTTGATAATATCTTGAAGCAAAATAGCAATTAATGAGCTATATATACTATATTTATTACCTGCAACATATATATTTTCATTGAAGTTTTTGAATAGAGGCAAAACATTACATTTCAGTTCAGAATCCTTTTACCCAATTCTAGTCTCCTGAACTGCTATTTTTGTTACCAGATGGACTCTAAATAGAACTACAGAAAGTCAAGATAATCATTTTGTGAAAGGACTGTAATTTGGGACAAAAACTGGACAAATAGAAGAATGGAATGTCAAAACAAACTACTTATTAGACTATGGATCATGCTTTGTATTGCAAAACGTTTTTGCCAAATATATCGATATATGAAATTGGCCCATCCATCACATTATATATCTGATACCAATAATAGCAACAAAGTCAATATATTCATTTCCACCTCTGGTGTACCTGTTAATGTGCCCACGATAAACACCGGATAGCCAAGTCCGGTGAATTCTTTACGATCTACTTTTATAATCTCATCGAAAATTGAACATCATATAAAAACAATTTTTATTTGATATAACTATTTGTGCAACCAGTTTAGACATCTATTTCTTAAGTTACTTTGAAGGGGGCTGCGCAGACGCAGGCCCCCACTATCACAAATTATGATGCAGGCTCCACCACTTGGGTAGACCTTAGACAAGCACCCCTCCAAAGTGCAATGGAGGTCACAAGCCTAGGCCATGGATCTTCTTGATCATCCTTTGAACACATACAGGTAAGTATGTTAGCAGGGTCAATCTACATTCATATTTACTCATCTGTCAGGAGATGCCTAGTTTGCGTGCTGTCGATGTGGGTATTAGCACAATAATTATTCGCAATTTAGAGATCAAGGCAGTTTTTTATAAACTTGCCAAGTTGAATACAATGAGGTTAATTTTTTGTTGTTTATTTTTATTTGGAGAAATTTATTAGCTTAAGTTCAGCTGCAGCAGAAGCACAAGGTGAT